>CM076583.1:1265367094-1265764520 GCA_034641835.2 Pinus albicaulis | reverse complement strand
AAGCAAAGCTGGGAAATAAGGTCAAAAGAGCAAATGTACTAAGGGTAGGATAGATGACCTTCAAAGGGTTTGGAATAGGATTTTTGATGAAATGGTAAGATATGAACAAAAGGGCAATGAAGGATCCTTAAGTTACAGAAAATAAGATGAAAGAAAGGGATCAAAAGGGACTAAGAGAAGTTAAGGATCCGTAAGTCCGGATATCATCAGAAAACATATCAATGAATAATTAGTAAAAAATAGGGAGGTTTTGACACTAATCCCGTATAAAATTTCCTAGTCAATCATTTAAGACAGAAAACATGTAAATGTATGTATGAAACTTTAAAAAGATAAATAGTGAAAACAAGAAAATACTTGACTTATCTGATCAACACAAGAATCCTAAGTTATGATGTCTGTTTGACTTAGTTCCAGTCTGCTGCTTTACAAATCGACTTACACAAACTCCTAATGTATTCAGCAAAAATGTCTATAGTAGTCTTGACCAATTTTATTCCACCCAAAATACTTCAAAGAGTGAAGTATTTATACAAAATTATTACCAAATATCTGAGAGACATGTAGGAATATCTCTAGGAGAAAATAAATATTATTACATAAATGAGGGAGAGTTGCAAAACAAACTGGAAAGCTGTCCTCTTATCAAGAAAAAATAGGACTAATTGATTTTATCAAAATTGATTTGTTGCTTTGTTGTAGATGCTTGCTGGCACTTGGAAAAATATGTTTTTAGAAGATAGCTTGGAAGACAATCTTTCTAATTATACTCGAAGACAATCTTTCTAATTATACTCTTCAACCTGTACTTCACTTCTGATGCTCTTTTATGTTGTCCATTTATTACTCTACTGCTGTAAAATGAAGAATTACAATAATAAAAATTGAGTTGACTGTTTTATTCTTGGATACTCTTTGACTCTGCTTTATTCACCTGATACACTTTTGCTGCAATATCTACCCTTTGATAACTGTAAAAATGAAAAACCTGACTGCACTTGTTCTGCTCTGTTTGCATGCTGTTATATCCAATCAGTAAATTCTTGCCACTGCTCTTTACTGGGTTTTTTCATACCTTTCAACTTCCTGTAACTCTCATCAGCATCAGTGTATTTTGCAAAGTTTGGTTTTATAACAAACATGTGTTTTATTTCATTCTGTAAAAAGAACAAATCTTCAAAATATTGTAAAACCACCTTTCCAGTTGGGGAACCTTGCGGTAAAGGTTTTTTCACCTGTCCTTTGGCATGTGCTCTGATGTTTTTGTCATAATCAGTCTGGATCATTAACTTTTCATGGAAACCATGTATATTTAGAAGACCTGCTTGGCTTAGCATTGTGTATTTGGTCATGAATTTTGTCATTGATAAGTTCATGGCTTCACATTTTTCTTCTAAGTTTTTCATAATCTTTCTTTTGGTTAGGACTTTCCTGATTTGCAGAAATGTTTCAGTCATGTCATGAATGTTTAATGCCTCCAATTCAACTCTATTCTTGTTGTTCAAGAATCCAATAAGCCTTATAGCTTGTGAAGGTTTATCAGCAAGCTCTATTTTAGTTTTCTGAATTTCCACCAGTGCTACTTGCAATAAATCTCTTTTCTCATAGATAATCTGTATTTAGGGCCACTGTAAATGAATAGCTTGAATTATATTATTCCATAGGTAGTTTTTGATGTATGCTACCTGTTCACTGATGTTTAATTCTTTATGTAAACTCTTCACTTGTTCTTCTAAGGCCTTTTCTCTTTGTTCATGTCCCTTAGATGTGATTAAAGCATTCTTGTATGAGGATTCGAGATCTTTATTTACTTTCTTTAAATTATTGATCTCATTGTTCTTAAGGGACATTTCTTCCAAAGATTTAACTATGTCTGTTGTACCTGTTGCTTGTTGTACCTTTGTTGTTGATGCTTTTGTGGCTGAGGTATCTATAGATTGTACTGACACTGCAGTTTCCAATACTCTTTTTGGTGCCAAGTGCTCTGCCAGTGTAGAAGGAACAGTTGTACTCACCATTGGAATGACTGTAGGAATAGGAGAAATATTTGTTTCTTTAAATGTTTCTTTTTCTTTTATGAGGGTCTCTATCTGATTCTCCATATCTTTGATTTGAGAAGTCATTTTCAGTACTAACTACATCATCTCATCCTTTTATTTTTGCTGTTGTAGGATTTCCTTGGCTTGTGGATGTTCATTCTGTGGAAGTTTCAATTACTTTCTTAAGGCTGCAATGTCTTCATTCTTTTTCTTTATGAGTGCTTGAGCAACCTAAATGTTTGAAGGATCTACTCCAGTCTGTATAACCAAGTCTTCCAAGGACTTTATCTTTAGGTCCTTAGCATGTAAAGGAGCTTTTTCTAGACTCATCTGATCTTGCAAGTTAGACACAATTTTTTGCAGCATAGTTGTACTCATAATTTTGGTTACTACTTTAGAATAAAGCATTTCTGTGGTGCTTCTATGAAATTATATTTGATCCAATTCATGTATTGTATCCGCATCCACTTCTACATCTGTTTTGGTGTAATTTGAAATTGATTTTGGATCTGCAACTGTTGGTTTAAGGAATGACATGATCATCTTATTTGTGGAGTAGTCAAAAGTTGTCAACAACCTGTCTTTATTCCCTGGCTTTTCTTTAATAAATTGGTAATAAACTTCATTTTTAATCTCCTTATTTTTCTCCTTGATCTGTTTGTATTTTTTCTGAATGTCAGAGTCTGTTCCCTCTGTTGCTTTGGAAGAGGAGGGAGCTTCTGATTTACATGCTTTTCAACCATTTCTCTGCCTTGTTCCTGTGTTAGCACCTTCTCTTTCTAAATTTCTACTAGAGTCTCATTTACAATTATAGTGGCTTCATCATTATCTATCTGCTGATCATCTATATCATTGATTTCAATAGCCTTGTCTTTCTCAGCAGTAGTCATTTTTTCCCTTTTGTTGTAAATAACCTTGAATTTATTTTCTGCAATGGTTTCTGCTGAATAGCCTTCTTCATTCCTTGTCCTTTTGTTTGAAGCTTCTGCCTGCTTAGTGATTTTTATTGCCTATGAATTATCTGTCTGTCTCTCCTTCTCTGTATTGGCAGTAGGATCAATCAATTTATTTTCTACCCATTCCATTTGATTTGCAAATTTCTTAATTTCTAGTTTAGACTCATGCATGAATGGTGTTAATTTACACTTGATCCTTATGTTACTTAGAATGCCTTGTGGATCATAGTTCCAATAAAAACTTTTTTGGAACTTTAACTATGACAATTTCATGACTATTTCTTTTAAGGCATCCCTGTTGTTTACTATGAAGAGACCTATATGTTTCTTCAGCTTAAACTGTGTCTTTTTCTTGGCAACCATAAATTTTATAGCATCTGCATTTAGGACTTGCCTCAAGTATTCCAAAGCAAAAACCCTGGTGGTTAGAAATTTTGGCAGCTTGTAAGGGGCCAGGTTTACTCCAAGTATCCTTAGTTCTGTATGATTTTCATATAGGTCCCAGTCACCTACTTTACAGTGTTCAGATAACTGTAGAATTATTTTTATTTCCTCACTGATTCTTGGCTATTCTGCTTTGCAAAATAAACTCATGGCTGGTCTGACAAACAAATCAGTGAAGTCCTTATAGTTGAATTCACTTCCATCTTTTTCGAGCAATGAATTCCAAAATACTACTGACAGAGGATTTCCTTCAATATCCATTTTATGTAATGCAACTGGAAAATTTTTCTGCTTGGGAAAATAGGAAGAGGTGAAATAGATATGATGAATATCTAAACACTCCTTCGTCAGGAAACTTGGTCAACTGATAGTGCATATTGTCAGCAATGAATCCAGCAAAATTAAATATCATTGCAGGAGGTTTCCCTGGGATAAAGTAGAAAGGAAACCTAGAATTGATGCATCAATGAACTAATCATTAGAATAACCTAGAATGAAGGAAATCATAGAGATGATTTGTCTAGAAGATTCAGGAAAATCAGAGGCGGAATAGGGTGGATTTACTTTTGGGAAATAAACATGAGTAGGCATGAAGTATTGAAGAATCATAAACTTCCTAGGGAGATCCAAGTCTAGGTACAACTGAGTCAAATCTTCAATGGATAGGGGCACTACTCTTGGATCAACATTCAACTGAAGCATTTCATTAATGGATTCTGTTGTTATAGAAAACAAAACTTTCCTATATTTGTTTACAATACATGTTTTCTCAGGGACATAATGTAATTGGCATAGTCTAATCAGGTCTTGAGCTGGATCAATGATTGGGACCACATACTTAGGCAAATTTTACTCCCATATAGGTATGTCATTTTCAATTTTCTTCACAAATTTCTCACAACACTAGTTATGGACTTCAAGCATATTGAATTCTAACGCTGCATCATTAATCCTGTAATCTAGATCAATTAGGGAACTGCTTTCTTCAATAGTAACAGGTGGTTGTAGAGGTCTAACTACTTCGGTTGAATCTGCTATTAAGGCTCGGGTAGGCTTATTTATCTTTGAAGGTTGAGGAAGTGGAAGCTTGCTTGAGGCAGATTTTTGGGCTTCTGGACCTCCAGTTTTAGGGGTTATCTGTTTTCTTGTCATTTGGTGAAAAATAAGCAAGATTAAATTGTTTTCTTAGTTAATTTGAAAACAGAGGCTAATTGAGTAGATCTAGGAGAATTTTTGAAATCTGGGCAAGGGTTTTGGGATAGAAAACACTGGTTTTCTAGATGTAGAGGACTGAAAAAGGGATTCAATGGCTCTCAATGTGTTTTTAAAACTTTTGAATCGTGGAAATTGCCTTTTGATGGACAGAAAATGCTTAAAAAATGAGATTTGATGGAAATGGAAAATTTTGAGGAAACTTTGACAGGGTTTGCCCTACTTTTTCAAGGTTTGGGCATTCTCAGATTGGCAATTTTTTGTTTCTATAGTCAAATTTGCTTAATTTTGCTTTTAAATTTTCAAACTTGAAGGTTTTGAACACTGAGAAATACCTTATGCAGGTGTTGTGGGGGTCGAGAAGAGTTTCAGGTTGTATCAATCTTCAAACTGGTCACTGTGGCTTAGTGGGAAGCATTAGGATTTTTCTAAACATAATATCTGTGGTGAAATTCTGCTTCAGGGGGACAAATTGACTAGCAAAGGTAAAAATGGAGTCTAAGCGCATTTATTATAACAGGCGAGGGGGAAAAACAATACCTAAAATGATGAGAAATTAAGGTAAAACCTTAGATATTTGTCACAATATGTATCATTTATTGTAGGTCACAGTCAATGGCGGGAGGCGGTTTTGCTTTGAATACGAAAACCATCGGTGGTTATCGTGTTACTTTTAGATGGTAAATTTTTTTGGCCAATATGAATGTGATCGAATAGGATTTGGAAACGTAGCAATGGGTGGTTTAATGAAACTACTTTTATCGCGTGAATTTCATCAAAATTCAATCGATTAGTTTTGACACATGATATGGGACACATACCATCAGATTAAGATGGACGATGCAAACGGTCAGGATGTCTTGGGGAGCTGTGGGGAAAAGTAAGGTGGGACTGGTCTTTAAGATGGATAGTTGATTTGATAGAGATGATCAACGGTCACGGCTTAACGCGATGGAGAATGGTGGGGCATGAGGCTAGTTCATCGCGCTTAGTGTGGACCGTTGGATTATGAATATAAAGATGATTGAAGAGTGATGGATGAATGCGAGGGCATCGGGTTTATGTATTGGATAATGAGTTTTTTTATATATAAAATGAATATATATATATAGGTTTAAAATGTATGGGGTGGGTTAATACAAGTTTTAACCAAGGTTTGAACTTTGATTTTCGTATTTTATTTTATTATATAGTTTTAGATTATTTGAAGGTCTAAAAATATAAGGGATCCAGATATTTCATTATGGATATTTTTTATGTCAAAGGGATAGTTTCGAGATTTAATTTAAACGTGTGAATAATAACTTTGACATAAAAAGCTTATAATAAGGGGTTTTTTGGGATAATTAATAAAAAGAAGTTATATTAATAGGACTAGGAATTTCTATAGGGAGTTAATAAAATAAGTTAGGTGTTAATATGAAAAGGGACAATGAATACTCAAAAATTCATAAATAAAACTAAGGAAAGTGAAAATTAGAGTAAAGTTTCATTTTCATAACTCACTCACTTTTACTTAGTATATCATGTCTTTTGAGGGTTTTATGCTTTGTAAAGTGGAGGGAGTTAATCAAATGGGTCTTAAGCATCATTAAGTAAAATGGGGTCTTTACTTATGATTTTTCATGTTAATGAATGTATGAAAGGAAAATGATGTGATTTCTGGGATTAATATAGAAACTTAACACTTTTAACTAGTGAGTGATTGAGCCTTGGGTCCGGTCCCAACAGAAGTACGGGAAATGCCCTGAGCCTCTTTAACTGATAGTCTATAATGTCAAATAGCTATGGGGAGGGGAAATTAGTTATTGTAGCCTAGTGAAAGATATTTACAATGGATTTCCTGCCTTCTTCTACCTACCCAATCATATCTTCTAACATTTTTTCTTCTTTTTTGATCAGGTGCATTTGAGCTAGCAACCTTGCAACATTTTATTCTTTTGAAAGCAGTAAAAAATATCTAATTCTAAACTTATTTCATTCAAGAATCCTGATTAAACTATTGGATTCTCTTATTCTCTACCTAACTACTGAATTTTCATGATTAAACTGTATTACAATTCTTCATTCTCTATCTAAAACAAGTAAAATTGAAGCATGATAAGTCAAGATTAAATTGTTCAAATCATCATGGATTATGGAATTTATTAACACTCTGCCATAATCATCTGCAAAAAGTAAAAGTAGTGGCATTTAGACTTTCACACTTTCATGTTTTATTCATCTTTTTTCTTTTGGGGTATATCTTTTTTTCTAAGTCCTTTGATTTTTCTTTTAGGACTTTTACCCTCTATTTGATTTTTTCAATTTTTATTTTTCACAAAATATGGGAAAAGACCTAGCAGAAAGAAAATTTTGTGCATATTTACATGACTATCATCAGTCAAGTCAAAATTATGAATCCTATATTTATAGGTTGCTAACATCGTCTTCACTTGGGGATGGCATTTCCTGGTGAAATGTCAAGAAGTTTGAGATCAGTAGCCTTCAACTTTAACCTTGATGATCATGTAATTTTCTTCTGATTTCTACAACAATTTATACTTATGATATTTTATACTACAAAGCTTAGGGCCTTCTCTTCGGGCTTCAACTTTGTAGATAAAATCTCCAATCCAATCTACAAACTTGCAATGAATATTTACACTGATAAAAGTCAATGGATCTAACTGGTGATTGATTCAGAAGAATAGTAGTGTTTCAGCATCCTACCATTCACTGGTCCTTCTTGAAGTTCAGTTCCATCCAAATTCTTGATGAAAAAACAATTGTTACCTCTGTAACCATATATCACATAAGGTCCTTGGCATAGAAAGTCAAACTTTCCATGTTTACCTTTGTCCTCTCTTCTTGAATCCCATCTCAAAACTTGATCTCCAATGAAAAAATCATCTTCTTTTCTCCTTTTGTAAAAAATATTTTTAATTTTATCATGTAAAATTTGTGATATTTCATAAATTTCCTCCCTTGTTTGTTGGAGATGTATGGTTTCATTAATTCCTTGTTGAATATCATTTGTTTCCACCTATGATTCTTGAATGATATTCATGACTATTACACCCAAGGAAGAGGGGAAAATTGCATCCATTCCATAAACAATCTGATAAGGTGAAGTGCCAATAGACTTCTTAGTGGTAAGTCTATCAGCCCATAAGGCATAGACTAGCTTTCTGTTCCACGTCTTTTTGTTATCTTGAAGTAATTTTTAATGATATTGACTAAGATTTTGTTTGAAGATTTGGCTAAACCATTACCCTGGGGATAATAAGCAGTAGAATGTCCCAAGGTAATATGGTATTTGTGACAGAAAGAAATCATTTTCTTGGATTTGAATGCAGCTGCATTGTCAGTAATAATCTTAGATGGGCATCCAAATCTTGACAAAATATTACTTTCTATGAATGAGATTATAATTGAATTAGTGGCTTGCCTACACTACTACATTTGGTGGAAATTTCGACACTTGGTTCTGACGCTTTTGACCAAATTTCGGAAATTTCCCCAATTTTTTTCCATCCCACCCGAAACCGTCGCTATACCGACGTTTATAGAAAAGTGTCGCAATACCGACACTTAGAAAAGTGTCGCAATTGCGACATTTGGAGGAAGACTATTGTGACGACTGCAAGTGCGACACAATGTCTAAGTGTCGTAGTTGCGACGTTTGGAGGCCTTCATCGCAATAGCGATGCCTTTTTCGCCATCGGTATAATGACACTTATATGCGCGCTAAATACAAATACGAAACTTATATGCGCGCTACATAAAAATGATTTTATTGTTTCGTATCCGTCGCAATAGCTACATTAACGTCTGATATCACGCGCGCATTCACCCTCCGCTTTTGCAGAATAGCATTCGCCCTCAGCTCTTGTAGAACAACATTTTCCCTCAGCGTTCGCCCTCAGCTCTTTCAGAACAACATTCGCCCTCAGCTCTTGCAAAATGGTAAGTTCTTACTACAGGCCCTTCCTCCTATAGTAGGGTTGACTCTATTTGGGTTTTTTTGGTCAATTCCATTGGATTGTGTTAGGTTGTAGGGTTCTCTCTAGATTTCAAGAATCAAGATTCAATACCCTCTATTATCTTCATCACCCAATACAAGATTTAAATTTTTCCCAAAGAAACGCTTATTAATTTGGCAGCCATTATTTCTCCCCGCTTTAAAAACCCTACATTTAAATGAAAACAAGCATTGCATTTCAACTACAAAAATCTATTAGTGTTCAAATGTACATGTGTGCTACATTAACGTCTGATATCACGCGCGCATTCGTCCTCCGCTCTTGCAGAACAGCATTCGCCCTCAGCATTCGCCCTGAGCTCTTGCAGAACATCATTCGCCCTGAGCTCTTGCAAAACAGCATTCGCCCTCAGCTCTTGCAGAACAACATTGGCCCTCAGCTCTTGAAAAATGGTAAGTTCTTACTGCAGGCCCTTCCTCCTATAGAGGGTTGACCCTACAGCCTAACCAAATAGCTCCACTTGAGAAAACTTTTCATAATCTTGGGGCTGGATATACTGCAGAGCAAACAATTGTAGTTATCATTCGTGCTCCAATATATTAATATACTTTTTACATTGAACCGAAGAAAGGGAAACAAGCAAATGCTAGCCATCATACAATGCTTTGACATAAGAGTTTTTAGTGACATACTTGAAAAAAAGAACTCATCCACTGATATTTATAATCATTTGAGTTATTCAAGTTAAACACAATGTCAAGAATCAAGATTCAATATCCTCTATTATCTTCATCACCCAATACAAGATTTAAAATTTTCCCAAAGAAACGCTTATTAATTTGGCAGCCATTATTTCTCCCTGCTTTAAAAACCCTACAATTAAATGAAAACAAGCATTGCATTTCAACTACAAAAATCTATTAGTGTTCAAATGTACATGTGTGCATCACTTGTGTAGGGTATTCCTTTTCCACTTTCACATTATCCAAGAATGTGTGCAGTATAGTTCATATTTTTTGTGATTTAGATTATCTTGAAAAAGGAAAGGTAAATTATTTCCCATGGAAAAGAAGGTTTTCCCTTTTTACTACTGGAAATGGTACAAAAAAGTTCCATTTCTACCCGAAACTCCTATGAAACAGGAACCAAATAAAGGCCATGTCCTCAATGGACATCATTTGGCTTTGAAAATGGCCATTACACTGTGTTGTTTCTTATATTACAACACGATAGTTTCTTAGGTCATTTCTTGTTTCTTGAGATGAAAAACAACCAAAGAAATCGTGAAGATCCTTTTAAGAAATAAATGACCATTTCTCAATCATATCTCAACTATTTTTTATTTTATTCAATGGTTTCTTACTTTGAGAGAAATTTGACACTTTTATAAGGAATATAACATAAAAACACAAAATGGGAAGGAATTGATGAGGTAGATGACCTTTAGTTGTTGTCAATTAAGAATTGATAATACATGATGCATGTTCTGTACTACAAACTAGATTCCTTCCTGGAGTTAGGACACACAGTATTGAATCAAAGTTGTAGTTTCTAACTTCTTGTATTGGTTCATCAATCTTGAAATTCAGACATTGCATGTCTTCATTGCTTCATGTTTGAATAATTTGCATCATATCGTACAATAGGAAATTAGGAATTATGATTATTATTACTTTATGGATCTATTAAGTTACTTTTAAGTTTTCATGGTTTAGTGTGAAATTATTCTAGTCCCCAAACACATATAATCAAGGAATTATAATGTGATTTCAAACATTAAATATCAACACAATCATTTAAAGGACATTGAAAGGAAAAAGGTGATGGAAGATAAAAAGTGCCTTACTTAAATTCTCTGAGGATTTTTCAATAGTTGCTTCAAAAGCTTCACTTCAAGGCCCTTCAAGATCGTCTCCAACAATGCTATACCATCAGCTTCAACAATGTTGCTCCAAAAATGTCCTCAAGGTCTTCACAACAAGTTTACTAGAAGTTGCTCCAACAATATATTCAATAAGGTCTTCATTGTCAACTCGCCTCTTGTTTGGGTGCCTTAATGTGCAATGACATGTTTCCAAGACTGAATTCAATGCAAGGCATATTTGAAACTCTAACTCTGTCTTCCGGTGTCTTATTAGAAATTATTTCAGTTTTCATTTTGTGTTTTCAAGTTAGATATTGTTTTCAAGTTTTTACATTTATAATTTTATTGCAATGTGGTAGATTGATCAGAGCAGTGCAGGAACAACCCCGAGACGAGATGATCGCGGAAAGAGGCCAGCGGAAGAACATGTAAAGTGCCAGAATTGCTCTATCTTCAGGTATTTTAGTTATTTACATAATTTAAATAATATTAATTTTGTTCAAATATGCAGACACCTAGCCATGGTATGCCTGATGATTCCCTCTTTGAGGAAGAGCTTTCTTCATCCCTATCTCCAGTGTTCTTGTTGCAAAAAAAGGCACGAGATGCAAGGTCGGAATTTAATACTTTGATAGACATGCCTCAAACACCTGAAACAGAAGAGAGGATAAAACATCTTATGAGCCAACTAGAAAGATATCAGGTAATAATAAAAAGTCAAAAGGATATTTTTTTTGTTCTGCATGAGATGAATTGTGATAGTTTGATTTTTAATTTTTACATTGACTAAACTAACAAAAATTTCTTTTGTATGTAGCGTTTTCTGGCACTTGCTGAATCCGGTGTTGGTGGTAGTGGGACACAAGGGCAAGAGATTTCCCAACAAATCTCTCATACACATTCTACTCCTTTAGGTGCCAACCAAGAAACACACCTTGCCCAAGCAGACACCCAGCCAACCGCTGAATGTGTTGGCAATGATGAGGCTGATATGGCCAACTACATTATTGCGTTTCCTGGAGCTACACATATCAGCTCCACAGGCACCATTAATGGCACGTTGTTGGTGAATGATGGAGGTGTCCCTATAAAGCATGTACAACTCCCAGGTAAATTTTAATATTTTAACTATTTCATGTACTTTATCTAAAACATATTTATCATGATTTTTATTTTTAAATTAATGATAATATATATATTTTTTTGTGTGGGAAACAATGAGTTCTACAGGTATCTGGAGAGCCATGCGTTGGTAATTTTTGGCCCAACCATACGTACAGGGTGGAATTCCCAGAGTTCCAACCTGAAAAAAGAACTTCTAGATTATCTAGAAGCCCTTTTTGGGGTCGACATATTTGACAGAACAACAGTGGCTCGGGTAGTCGAAAAATATTTGAAATATACTAGGGACACCTATAGGACGCAATTGAAATTTAACCCTAGATATGAGCATCCTCTCATAGTTCCAAAGAGTGAGTGGAGAGCACTCATCCATGACGGAAAAGAGAAAAGGGAAAAGAAAGAAGGAAAAATGCCAACTGGACCCGCAAGGTAAATTACAACTTTAATTCAATAGCTTTAATTTTCTCTCTGTCTAAAATAAAAGTGTGCTACGTCATATCTGACTTTAATCTTTTGATGCTAGGTTGCCTCACACCTCAAAGGCAACCAAAGCTAGGATTGAAAAAAATGGCCATCACAAGCTAGGCCAGGGCGGCTACTTGAAATTGGTTGCAATAATTGTAATTAAGTAGCTAAACATATTATAATTAATTGTATCGCTTTCCAACGTTTTTGTAATCCTATCAAATATGATTAAAAATACACAATCATATGTAATGTAGGGTGATGACTTCGGAACAAAAACAACAGAGGAAGATAAAAATATCGCTTTCCATTTCGGCTATCAAGTTGTAGTTGAACGTCGCATAAGCTTGGGGCAGGTCCCAAGATCCAAAATGCCTGATAAGGTAAAACATTAACCTTTCCATATGTTTTTTTTCATCCATAAATTCAATGTCTAACAACTTTGTTTAAATCAGGGGAGAAACACTACTGATGACGCAAATAACCCAGTTTTAGAGCCAAATGTAGATGATCCTCACGTGCAACCTAATCATTGTAGTAGGGACTAGGCCGATAATGCTACTATCAGTGAGGGCCATGACGGTAATTAATTTCCACTTATAATTTTTCCTAATTATACCTTGATGGTTGTCCTTATAACGTTTTTTGTTTAAATGACAGTGAATGTTTCCCTTGAGGATCTTACCACCAGAGAGGAAGACAGGGCAACAGTCCCAACGGCGACAACTGGTGCACCAGGTAAATAATCTCATTGAAATTTTTTTTTATTAATATTACCGAACTGTTTCAATGATATTTAAAAACTGACAATTAAAATTTAATATTATATGTTTTTGTAGGCGATGCCCCGTCACTGGATGAGACTAGACATCATGACTACGCAACTAGGTCAGCGGCGACAACTGGTGCACCAGGTAAATAATTTCATTGCAATTTTTTTTATTAATATTACCGAACTAGTTCAATGATATTTAAAAACTAACAATTAAAATTTAATATCATCTGTTTTTGTAGGCGATGCCCCGCAACTGGATGAGACCAGACATCACGACAACGCAACTAGGTCAGTGGCGACAACTAGTGCACCAGGTAAATAATCTCATTGCAATTTTTTTATTATTAATATTACCGAACTAGTTCAATGATATTTAAAAACAGGCAATTAAAATTTAATATTATCTGTTTTTGTAGGCAATGCCCCATCACTGGATGAGACCAGACATCGTGACTACGCAACTAGGTTAGCACCGACAACTGGTGCACCAGGTAAATAATCTCATTGCAATTTTTTTTTATTAATATTACCGAACTAGTTCAATGATATTTAAAAACTGACAATTAAAATTTAATATTTTAAGTTTTTGTAGGCGATGCCCTGTCACTGGATGAGACCATACATCGTGACTACGCAACTAGGTCAGCGGCGATAACTGGTGCACCAGGTAAATAATCTCATTGCAATTTTTTTTATTAATATTACCGAACTAGTTCAATGATATTTAAAAACTGACAATTAAAATTTAATATTATCTGTTTTTGTAGGCGATACCCCGTCACTGGATGAGACCAGAAATCGTGACTACGCAACTAGGTCAGCAGTGTGGGTCGAAAGGCACGAAACAGGAGTAGAGCATGATGATATTGATGATGTAATTAGGAGATTTAAAAATAGGAAGAAGAAAAAGAAAATTCGATAATGTAAAATATTGTATTATTATAAGACAAATGTTACCATACTTGGAACGTTTTTTTGCGTTATATAAAAAACTCATTTATCATACTATTTTTATGTCAAGCATTAATTGCAATGTTTCCTTGCTTACTTTTTGTTGAATTGTTTTTTTATTAGTTATTGAATATTTTTTTTTATGCTCATGAAAGTAAAAAATGAAATATAGATTGGGTATTGGGGAATTGAGAGTGATGTGAGGGGGGGGGAGGGGTCATAAGAGCTTCCACCTTCACGTGGTTGGCCCTGTTTAGTAGAGAATAATTTATTGGAGCGATTTAATCTTGGAGAAAACCTCCCTTGATCCAGCGTAAGAACAAAAAAGTCACTGTTGACTTAGTTGCTACTCTTTCAGATCGTGGGAGGCTTGTTCCAAGTTCATGCGACTCCAATAAATTGTTCTTGAAACGAAGAGGAGCTTATTCAGGTATGTTTTGAAATTTTCAACATATGTTCTAAGATTATCATAAGAATGCATCTTAGAGTAAAAAATACTACATCAATTACTTGTATTTATTGTATAGATAATGATGGATTTTGATTGACTTGGCAGTGCAGGTACAAACCCTCTTGCATGATGAGCAATACAACTTGTCAACCACGGTCATGTCCAGGATATTTTTTCTTGTGTGCTTCACCAGGTTCGTAATTTGACATTTTGTAAGTTCCTTTACAATTCACAATTCAATATTAAGCTTGTTCATGATTATTATCTAGGTTTTTTGTCTGTGCTTTTTCATCTATTTGATTGTAAGCAACTCTGCATGTTTTCTGTTGTTCACTATGATATCTCCCATTACCACTCCCAGGATGAATCCGAGTTTATTGTTACATAGGTTACTTTATTGTTATTATGATTTCTCCATTTACGATTTCATAGGTTACATCATGTAAAGTTGTCAATCTCAGGTTGGTGATGAGTTTTAGTTCTCCATATTTGGGGCTTTTCTGATATTTTCTCCCTCATGTCATTCCTGCATCACCTCGTTGTTTGAGCATGCCAATTTTCTACCACTTGTACCAATTGGCACATGTCAATCCCTGAGTGGTGCCACATTTCACCTATTTTCAGTGAGAGTTTAGGGTTTCTCTAACATAGCTTCAGAAATCCGATTCAGTTCTTGCTTGAATATTGTCACACAATACTCATGGTTTAGATTGATGAGCATGTTCTCAATGGTTGGTTGATTCATAAGAACCACCCATATAGTCATCTTGAGATATTTCAGAAGTTTTAGCGGGTTTCCTTTTTCACCGTTTCTAGTGGATGGGATGGTGTGGGGTGATCCATCAATACTGGTGCTCTTGTAGTAGGGAATTTGTTTTTGGGGATATAAAGGAGAATTTGATGTAGACATTCCATTGGATGCATTCATAGATGGGCACGAGAGGTCAAGAATTTAAATAAAAAATATGCAACCTCTAGCATGGCAACCTGAAGGCCGCGAGAGACACTGGTTAAAGATTGTTTTGTGGTGGCCTTAATATAGTCGTGATTTCTTTCTATTATCGTAATGAAAATATATAGTCCGGTCTCATTAAAATGAGGATTGTGGTTGCATTTCTCTTTGGTTTTTTCTCTCTTAATGCTCCAAAAGTTTCCAAAAGTTGCGATAGTTGTTTAGTTTGCCTGTTACAACTTAAAAGTGGTTTTTAGCAATGGGAGTCATGTATTTTAAGGTTCATACTAATATGAAGATCTTGTAATTCTATATTCAGCATAAGAGAAGATGGCCTCTGCTTTGGGCAGTATGACAACAATTTCCACATCTACCTCATTAGGTAACAATGGAAAGGGGAATAAGTTGGGTGCAATGTTTGATAATTATGGCAGACAATTGTCTTCTCTTTCAGTTTTTTCACCCATTTCCTTTAATCGCTCAAGCATAAGAGGGACTCTGAGATTACGCGACAGAGAGAAGGTAATTAATACAAGAGCTATGGAGAAGGAGTTTTTCTTCAACAAGGATGGCTCAGTGACAAAAAAATTGCAGGTCAGAGAAAAAATTATGTTTAAAGGAAGGTCACCTGCACGTGAAACTTCACTGCGGTGGATCTTTCCTTGTCCATTTATATTCGATTTTAATGTGTTATTTTAATTTTTCATGGAGGGTTGTTTTGGCATATGGTCTGGCATTCAATTGCACACTTACGGAAAGCATTGTCAATTTGTCTTGCAGGTGGTGTGAACAAACTTGCTGATCTTGTTGGAGTCACCCTTGGGGCGAAGGGAAAAATGTTGTCTTGGAGAGCAAGCATGGTTCTCTCAAAATAGTTAATGATGGTGTGACAATATCTAAGGAGGTAATTTGTAGATGTGTGCTCTGGTTTTTTTTTTTAACGTTGTATTAGTTCCCCCTCTTAAATGTCTTAGATTTGGTAGGCATAATTTGAAAACTCAAAGGTGAAAGGAAACATATTTGTTACCCAGTGGTCTACTTGGCTTATGGATTACCCACATTAGAGTAGTGCATAAAGCTTTTCACAACAATAAAAGGAAAGGGTTATGGTTGAGTCAAATTTTATTGTTATTGACAGTGTAATGAAATGTATCTCAATGCTATGGTTTTGGCCTTTTTATTGGTTGAATTAGAGGACCCAGATGAAAATATTGGGGCCAAGTAGGCTGGTTTTCCTTTTTGCTGATGGTTTGGTGTATCTAATTGAATTAGTTGCCTAAGGTATTTTTGGTTGCAAACTCTTTTCATTTTTCATACAGTATTGGCCTTGTGGAATACATTTGATTGTGTGGTCTTGTTAGATCTACAACATTTGTAGTTGTTTAGTCTTATGGCCGAGGTGCACTTTTATTATGGAAATAGTTGATGCAATATTGTCATTTAATCCTTACTGCAGAGTAGCATGTTGAGAAGTTTCTTGTGAAACATTTGGTATTCAAAATGACACTTGATCCTATACAACATCATGCACTTGACTTCAAAATTCATATTCAAAATGTACCAGAAAATTCTTGCAAAATTTCAAATATTTATGTTGTTTTAAACCATTATCTTTTTCATGTATTGGATGCTGAAAATGTCAAAAATACTTTGGTATGAAACCAACTGGTGAATAATTTCCAGCAAAACAACCACTTCCAAGACATGATTTAGATGTAGAACATATGTACTTATGAAGCATAGAAAGATATCCTTGATGCATTGTCAATGTTTGGCTAGGGTTATTTTTGGAGAAAATAACTCCTTATTCCTAGAATAGTGATCTTCAATACAAGTAAATGCCAGAGAAGAGAGATCATCGTGTGACGCAACAAAATTGAAATTGGACCCCTAAGGAGAGCTGGTGTGTCTACAATCGCTCTGTCAGCATTTTCCCTTGGTTTACCCCGTTCTTTTCCTCCAGCCTGAGTCTTAATTGACTTCTTCTTTCTTTGGGTTTATTTATCAAATTCGTAGAATTTGATAAATAAATACCATCCACAATGGTTGGACTTTAATTTATATTCCCGATTTTATATTATCTCCAAGCCTTATAACCAATGTTTAACTTTCAACACTTTGTATTTATACTCCATGTTTCTTTTTAAATAAATAACTTGTAATAAACTTTCGGCTCTATATTTCACCACCCAGCCTTACAACAATCAGGCTCCAGACTTATGCTAATTATCCGGCAATTTTTTAATTAAACAATTTCATTATACTACGGCCCCACCTATATATATCAATAACCAATCAAACACTCCTATCGTACCTAGCTATCCTCCGCACACCTTAGTTAACCTCTGGGCAAGTTCAACGTGTGACCACCATCCGATGGCCCTTCTCCAAATCAACGACTCTTGGCAATTTCGCTCAGCTTCCAACGTCGGGCTTTAACATGCGATGGCGCGGGTTAAACGGTGGTTTTCCGGGGGTCACTTCACCACGTGTTGCATTCCCTATGGAATTGCTTGCGAATAGGAAATATTGCCTACTCCACAAAAGCGGTGCGATATGGGCAACCCGCTTTTGTGATTCCGCTCGTGGTTTTGGTACAGTGCTTGACCATGGGTGCAAGCCTGGTTCCGCTATCCTTTTGTTTGTTAACTCATGTCCAATCCTCGGGTCAGGTTCCGAAAGCACAACAATCTTGTCTCTTTATTAAGCGGGATTTTTATATTTGAACAGTGTTCATGACCCCGGTTCTCTACAGAGACCTTGCCTTTAGGTGGGGTGAGTTCATAGGGTTATCCAACAGTTTACGGGAATTCAAAGACAAAATAATGGAATTATGAGTACCCAATCGCCTCATAGTTAAACAATTCTTCACAATTAGCAGTTTGAGATAATTCAATGGCAACTAAGCTTGGAAATCATTTAACTGGAAACAATTTTTCACACACAGAGGTTTATTGCAAAAATCCCCTCTCTACTCTCCTCTTCCCTCTCTACTTTTATTCATCCGAGGAATTACAATTTATATACATAACATATGGCTCTTCGGTTCCTCTGAGAGGACCGTTCTAGAAATCAAAAGGTTTAATTATAATAATTCAACTAACTGAAACTGTTCGACTCCTACAACTCTAACTAGTCTAAGTAATACAGTCAGCTGAGGTATTGACACCTAGTCACATAACTAAACAATGGAAAAAAGGAAAGGTAAATTATTTCCCATGGAAAAAGAAGGTTTTCCTTTTTACTACTGGAAATGGTACAACAAAGTTCCATTTCTACCCGAAACTCCTATGAAACAGGAACCAAATAAAGGCCATGTCCTCAATGGACATCATTTGTCTTTGAAAATGGCCATTGCACCGTGTTGTTTCTTATATTACATCACGATAGTTTCTTAGGTCATTTCTTGTTTCTTGAGATGAAAAATAACCAAAGAAATCGTGAAGATCCTTTTAAGAAATAAATGACCATTTCTCAATCATATCTCAACTATTTTTTATTTTATTCAGTGGTTGCTTACTTTGAGAGAAATTTGACACTTTTATAAGGAATATAACATTAAAACACAAAATGGGAAGGAATTGATGAGGTAGATGACCTTTAGTTGTTGTCAATTAAGAATTGATAATACACGATGCATGTTCTGTACTACAAACTAGATTCCTTCCTGGAGTTAGGACACAGAGTATTGAATCAAAGTTGTAGTTTATAACTTCTTGTATTGGTTCATCAATCTTGAAATTCAGACATTTCATGTCTTCATTGCTTCATGTTTGAATAATTTGCATCATATCGTACAATAGGAAATTAGGAATTATGATTATTATTACTTTATGGATCTGTTAAGTTACTTTTAAGTTTTCATGGTTTAGTGTGAAATTATTCTAGTCCCCAAACACATATAATCAAGGAATTATAACGTGATTTCAAACATTAAATATCAACAAAATCGTTTAAAGGACATTGAAAGGAAAAAGGTGATGGAAGATAGAAAGTGCCTTACTTAAATTCTTTAAGGATTTTTCAATAGTTGCTCCAAAAGCTTCACTTCAAGGCCCTTCAAGATTGTCTCCAACAATGCTATACCATCAGCTTCAACAATGTTGCTCCAAAAATGTCCTCAAGGTCTTCACAACAAGTTTACTAGAAGTTGCTCCAACAATATATTCAATAAGTTCTTCATTGTCAACTCGTCTCTTGTTTGGGTGCCTTAATGTGCAATGACATGTTTCCAAGACTGAATTCAATGCAAGGCATATTTGAAACTCTAACTCCGTCTTCCGGTGTCTTATTAGAAATTATTTCAGTTTTCATTTTGTGTTTTCAAGTTAGATATTGTTTTCAAGTTTTTACATTTATAATTTTATTGCAATGTGGCAGACTGATAAGGGCAGTACAGGAACAACCCCGAGACGGGATGATCGCGGAAAGAGGCCAGCGGAAGAACATGTAAAGTGCCAACATTGCTCTATCTTCAGGTATTTTAGCTATTTACATAATTGAAATAATATTAATTTTTTTCAAATATGCAGACACCTAGCCATGGTACGCCTGATGATTCCCTCTTTGAGGAAGAGCTTTCTTCATCCCTATCTCCAGTGTTCTTGTTGCAAAAAAAGGCACGAGATGCAAGGTTGGAATTTAATACTTCGATAGACGCGCCTCAAACAAACACCGAAATGCGAAGAGAAAATAAAATAAACTTATGAGCCAGCTGTATACATCGTAATAATAAAAAGTCAAAAGGATATTTTTTTTGTTCTGCATGAGATGAATTGTGATAGTTTGATTGTTAATTTTTACATTGACTAAACTAACAAAAATTTCTTTTGTATGTAGCGTTTTCTGGCACTTGCTGAATCCGGTGTTGGTGGTAGTGGGACACAAGGGCAAGATATTTCCCAACAACTCTCTCATAAACCTTCTACTCCTTTAGGTGCCAGCCAAGAAACACACCCTGCCCAAGCAGACACCCAGCCAACCGCTGAATGTGTTGGCAATGATGAGGCTGATATGGCCAACTACATTATTGCGTTTCCTGGAGCTACACATGTCAGCTCCACAGGCACCATTAATGGCACGTTGTTGGTGAATGATGAAGGTGTCCCTATAAAGCATGTACAACTCCCAGGTAAATTTTAATATTTTAACTATTTCATGTACTTTATCTAAAACATATTTATCATGATTTTTATTTTTAAATTAATGATAATATATATTTTTTTTTGTGTGGGAAACAATGAGTTCTACAGGTATCTGGAGAGCCATGCGTTGGTAATTTTTGGCCCAACCATACGTACAGGGTGGAATTCCCAGAGTTCCAACCTGAAAAAAGAACTTCTAGATTATCTAGAAGCCCTTTTTGGGGTCGGCATATTTGACAGAACAACAGTGGCTCGGGTAGCCGAAAAATATTTGAAATATGCTAGGGACACCTATAGGACGCAATTGAAATTTAACCCTAGATATGAGCATCCTCTCATAGTTCCAGAGAGTGAGTGGAGAGCACTCATCCATGATGGAAAAGAGAAAAGGGAAAAGAAAGAAGGAAAAATGCCAACTGGACCCGCAAGGTAAATTACAACTTTAATTCAATAGCTTTAATTTTCTCTCTGTCTAAAATAAAAGTGTGCTACGTCATATCTGACTTTAATATTTTGATGCTAGGTTGCCTGACACCTCAAAGGCAACCAAAGCTAGGATTGAAAAAAAGGGCCATCACAAGCTAGGCCAGGGCGGCTACTTGAAATTGGCCGCAAGAATTGTAATTAAGTAGCTAAACATATTATAATTAATTGTATCGCCTTCCAACGTTTTTGTAATCCTATCAAATATGATTAAAAATACACAGACATATGTAATGTAGGGTGATGACTTCGGAACAGAAACAACAGAGGAAGATAAAAATATCGCTTTCCATTTCGGCTATCAAGTCGTAGTTGAACGTCGCATAAGCTTGGGGCAGGTCCCAAGATCCAAAATGCCTGATAAGGTAAAACATTAACCTTTCAATATGTTTGTTTTCATCCATAAATTTAATGTCTAACAACTTTGTTTAAATCAGGGGAGAAACACTACCGACGACGCAAATAACCCAGTTTTAGAGCCAAATGTAGATGATCCTCATGTGCAACCTGATCATTGTAGTAGGGACCAGGCCGACAGTGCTACTATCAGTGAGGGCCGTGACGGTAATTAATTTCCACTTATAATTTTTTCTAATTATACCTTGATGGTTGTCCTTATAACGTTTTTGTTTAAATGACAGAGAATGTTTCCCTTGAGGATCTTACCACCAGAGAGGAAGACAGGGCAACAGTCCCAACGGCGACAACTGGTGCACCAGGTAAATAATCTCATTGAATTTTTTTTTATTAATATTACCGAACTAGTTCAATGATATTTAAAAACTGACAATTAAAATTTAATATTATCTGTTTTTGTAGGCGATGCCCCGTCACTGGATGAGACTAGACATCATGACTACGCAACTAGGTCAGCGGCGACAACTGGTGCACCAGGTAAATAATCTCATTGCAATTTTTTTTATTAATATTACCGAACTAGTTCAATGATATTTAAAAACTGACAATTAAAATTTAATATTATCTATTTTTGTAGGTGATGCCCCGTCACTAGATGAGACCAGACATCGTGACAACGCAACTAGGTTAGCGACGACAACTGGTGCACCAGGTAAATAATCTCATTGCAATTTTTTTTATTAATATTACAGAACTAGTTCAATGATATTTAAAAACTGACAATTAAAATTTAATATTATCTGTTTTTGTAGGCGATGCCCCGTCACTGGATGAGACCAGACATCGTGACTACGCAACTAGGTTAGCGCCGACAACTGGTGCACCAGGTAAATAATCTCATTGCAATTTTTTTTATTAATATTACCGAACTAGTTCAATGATATTTAAAACTGACAATTAAAATTTAATATTATCTGTTTTTGTAGGCGATGCCCCGTCACTGGATGAGACCAGACATCGTGACAACGCAACTAGGTCAGCGGTGACAACTGGTGCACCAGGTAAATAATCTCATTGCAATTTTTTTTATTAATATTACCGAACTAGTTCAATGATATTTAAAAATTGACAATTAAAATTTAATATTATCTGTTTTTGTAGGCGATGCCCCATCACTGGATGAGACCAGACATCGTGACTACGCAACTAGGTCAGCAGTGCGGGTCGAAAGGCACGAAACAGGAGCAGAGCATGATGATATTGATGATGTAATTAGGAGATTTAAAAATAGGAAGAAGAAAAAGAAAATTCGATAATGTAAAATATTGTATTATTATAAGACAAACGTTACCATACTTGGAACGTTTTTTGCGTTATATAAAAAACTCATTTATCATACTATTTTATGTCAAGCATTAATTTCAATGTTTCCTTGCGTACTTTTTGTTGAATTGTTTTTTTATTAGTTATTGAATATTTGTTTTTATGCTCATGAAAGTAAAAAATGAAATATAGATTGGGTATTGGGGAATTGAGAGTGATGTGAGGGGGGGAGGGGCCATAAGAGCTTCCACCTTCACGTGGTTGGCCCTGTTTAGTAGAGAATAATTTATTGGAGCGATTTAATCTTGGAGCAAACCTCCCTTGATCCAGCGTAGCAACAAAAAAGTCACTGTTGACTTAGTTGCTACTCTTTGAGATCGTGGAGGCTTGTTCCAAGTTCATGCGACTCCAATAAATTGTTCTTGAAACGAAGAGGAGCTTCTTCAGGTATGTTTTGACATTTTCAACATATGTTCTAACATTATCATAAGAATGCATCTTAGAGTAAAAAATACTACATCAATTACTCGTATTTATTGTATAGATAATGATGGATTTTGATTGACTTGGCAGTGCAGGTACAAATCCTCTTGCATCATGAGCAATACAACTTGTCAACCACGGTCATGTCCAGGATATTTTTGCTTGTGCGCTTGACCAGGTTCGCAATGTCACATTTTGTAAGTTCCTTTACAGTTCATAATTCAATATTAAGCTTGTTCATGATTATTATCTAGGCTTTTTGTATGTGTTTTTTCATCTATTTGATTGTAAGCAACTCTGCATGTTTCCTGTTGTTCACTATGATTTCTCCCATTACCACTCCCAGGATGAATCCGAGTTTATTGTTACATAGGTTACTTTATTGTTACTATGATTTCTCCATTTACGATTTCATAGGTTACATCATGTAAAGTTGTCAATCTCAGGTTGGTGATGAGCTTTAGTTCTCCAGATTTGGGGCTTTTCTGATATTTTCTCCCTCATGTCATTCCTGCATCACCTCGTTGTTTGAACATGCCAATTTTCTACCACTTGTGCCAATTGGCACATGTCAATCCCTGAGTGGTGTCACATTTCACCTATTTTCAGTGAGAGTTTAGGGTTTCTCTAACATAGCTTCAGAAATCCGATTCAGTGCCTGCTTGAATATTGTCACACAATACTCATGGTTTGGATTGATGAGCATGTTCTGAATGGTTGGTTGATTCATAGGAACCACCCATATAGTCATCTTGAGATATTTTAGAATTTTTCTCGGGTTTCCTTTTTCACCGTTTCTAGTGGGTGGGATGGTGTGGGGTGATCCATCAATACTGGTGCTCTTGTAGTAGGGAATTTTTTTTTGGGGATATAAAGGAGTATTTGATGTAGATATCCCATTGGATGCATTCATATATGGGCACGAGAGGTCAAGAATTTAAATTAAAAATATGCAACCTCTAGCATGGCAACCTGAAGGCCGCGAGAGACACTGGTTAAAGATTGTTTTGTGCTGGCCTTAATATAGTCGTGATTTCTTTCTATTATCGTAATGCAAATATATAGTCTGATCTCATTAAAATGAGAATTGTGGTTGTATTTCTCTTTGGTTGTTTCTCTCTTAATGCTCCAGAAGTTTCCAAAAGTTGTGATAGTTGTTTAGTTTGCCTGTTACAACTTAAAAGTGGTTTTTAGCAATGGGAGTCATGTTTTTTAAGGTTCATACTAATATGAAGATCTTGTAATTCTATATTCAGCATAAGAGAAGATGGCCTCTGCTTTGGGCGGTATGACAAAAATTGCCACATCTACCTCATTGGGTAACAATGGAAAGGGGAAGAAGTTGGGTGCAATGTTTGATAATTATGGTAGACAATTGTCTTCTCTTTCAGTTTTTTCACCCATTTCCTTTAATCGCTCAAGCAGAAGAGGGACTCTGAGATTACGCGACAGAGAGAAGGTAGTTAATACAAGAGTTATGGAAAAGGAGTTGTACTTCAACAAGGATGGCTCAGTGACAAAAAAATTGCAGGTCAGAGAAAAAATTATGTTTAAAGGAAGGTCACCTGCACGTGAAACTTCACTGCGGTGGATCTTTCCTTGTCCATTTATATTCGATTTTAATGTGTTATTTTAATTTTTCATGGAGGGTTGTTTTGGCATATGGTCTGGCATTCAATTGCACACTTACGGAAAGCATTGTCAATTTGTCTTGCAGGTGGTGTGAACAAACTTGCTGATCTTGTTGGAGTCACCCTTGGGGCGAAGGGAAAAATGTTGTCTTGGAGAGCAAGCATGGTTCTATGAAAATAGTTAATGATGGTGTGACAATAGCTAAGGAGGTAATTTGTAGATGTGTGCTCTGGTTTTCTTTTAACGTTGTATTAGTTCCCCCTCTTAAATGTCTTAGATTTGGTAGGCATAATTTGAAAACTCAAAGGTGAAAGGAAACATATTTGTTACCCAGTGGTCTACTTGGCCTATGGACTAGCCACATTAGAGTAATGCATAAAGATTTTCACAACAATAAAAGGAAAGGGTTATGGTTGAGTCAAATTTTATTGTTATTGACAATGTAATGAAATGTATCTCAATGCTATGGTTTTGGCCTTTTTATTGGTTGAATTAGAGGACCCAGTTGAAAATATTGGGGCCAAGTAGGCTGGTTTTCCTTTTTGCTGATGGTTTGGTGTATCTAATTGAATTAGTTGCCTAAGGTATTTTTGGTTGCAAACTTCTTTTCATTTTTCATACAGTATTGGCCTTTTGGAATACATTTGATTGTGTGGTCTTGTTAGATCTACAACATTTGTAGTTGTTTAGTCTTATGGCCGAGGTGCACTTTTATTATGGAAATAGTTGATGCAATATTTTCATTTAATCCTTATTGCAGGGTAGCATGTTGAGAAGTTTCTTGTGAAACATTTGGTATTCAAAATGACACTTGATCCTATACAACATCATGCACTTGACTTCAAAATTCATATTCAAAATGTACCAGAAAATTCTTGCAAAATTTCAAATATTTATGTTGTTTTAAACCATTATCTTTTTCATGTATTGGATGCTGAAAATGTCAAAAATACTTTGGTATGAAACCAACTGGTGAATAATTTCCAGCAAAACAACCACTTCCAAGACATGATTTAGATGTAGAACATATGTACTTATGAAGCATAGAAAGATATCCTTGATGCATTGTCAATGTTTGGCTAGGGTTATTTTTGGAGAAAATAACTCCTTATTCCTAGAATAGTGATCTTCAATACAAGTAAATGCCAGAGAAGAGAGATCATCGTGTGACGCAACAAAACTGAAATTGGACCCCCAAGGAGAGCTGGTGTGTCTACAATCACTCTGTCAGCATTTTCCCTTGGTGTACCCCGTTATTTTCCTCCAGCCTGAGTCTTAATTGACTTATTCTTTCTTCGGGTTTATTTATCAAATTCATAGAATTTGATAAATAAATACTATCCACAATGGTTGGACTTTAATTTATATTCCCGACTTTATATTATCTCCAATCCTTATAACCAATGTTTAACTTTCAACACTTTGTATTTATACTCCATGTTTCTTTTTAAATAAATAACTTGTAATGAACTTTCGGCTCTATATTTCACCACCCAGCCTTACAACAATCACACTCCAGACTTATGCTAATTATCCGCCAATTTTTTAATTAAACAATTTCATTATACTACGGCCCCACCTATATATATCAATAACCAATCAAACACTCCTATCGTACCTAGCTATCCTCCGCACACCTTAGTTAACCTCCGGGCAAGTTCAACGTGTGACCACCATCCGATGGCCCTTCTCCAAATCAACGACTCTTGGCAATTTCGCTCGGCTTCCAACGTTGGGCTTTAACGTGCGATGGCGCGGGTTAAACGGTGGTTTTCCAAGGGTCACTTCGCCACGTGTTGCATTCCCTATGGAATCGCTTGCGAATAGGAAATACTGCCTACTCCACAAAAGCGGTGCGATATGGGCAACCCGCTTTTGTGATTCCGCTCGTGGTTTTGGTACAGTGCTTGACCATGGGTGCAAGCCTGGTTCCGCTATCCTTTTGTTTGTTAACTCATGTCCAATCCTCGGGTCAGGTTCCGAAAGCACAACAATCTTGTCTCTTTCTGAAGCGGGATTTTTATATTTGAACAGTGTTCACGACCCCGGTTCTCTACACAGACCTCGCCTTTAGGTGGGGTGAGTTCATAGGGTTATCCAACAGTTTACGGGAATTCAAAGACAAAATAATGGAATTATGAGTACCCAATCACCTCATAGTTAAACAATTCTTCACAATTAGCAATTCGAGATAATTCAATGGAAACTAAGCTTGGAAATCATTTAACTGGAAACAATTTTTCACACACAGAGGTTTATTGCAGAAATCCCCTCTCTACTCTCCTCTTCCCTCTCTACTTTTATTCATCCGAGGAATTACAATTTATATACAGAACATATGGCTCTTCGGTTCCTCTGAGAGGACCGTTCTAGAAATCAAAAAGTCTAATTATAATAATTCAACTAACTGAAACTATTCAACTCCTACAACTCTAAGTAGTCTAAGTAATATAGTCAGCTGAGGTATTGACACCTAGCTGTTACAACTCAAATGTTTTCGAACCCTCCTAGCCACAACATGTGGAAAAAACCTCCTACATTGCTGGCTAGTGCCTAATGCCCCTGCATCATCGTGTGACATAAACCTACTAACAAAAGTGAACATGGAATGATTATTAATTATGGCATACTAAGTTGTCAGTGATTTTGACTATTTATCTTTAACATGTAAAAATGTTAAATTCCAAACTTACATCATCATGGTATTTTAGTAGATGTGTGATAGGTAGTATGATAGTATCATATTACCATTCTTCCTCGAGGAACCCACTTCATCCATTAAGATTGCTTTTCTAAAGAGTAACATTGTAGATAACCTTAAAAACATTTGTTAACTATTTTTGTTTGACCATTTGATTGTGTTTGATATGTAGAACTCATGGCATCTAGTGTTTCTCCACTCATATTAAATAATTATTTCCAAAATTTTCTTGTTACTATTACTTTAGGAAAACCATGAAGACTATGAATTTCTTTCACGGACACTTCTGCTACTTGGCTTGTTGTTTATGTACTTTGAGCTCTACAAAAAAAATCTACAAAATTTGTCTATATAAATGACCACAAAAATGTAATACTTACCTTTATATTTCAGTAACCCCGTAATAAAGTCTATTGATATATCTTCTAGTCTTTGAATATGTATGTGGAATGGTTGAAGTAACCCTAGATATTTTACTATCTCTCTTTTATTTATTATGCAAACCTAACCTTCTCTTACAAAATTTTGAATATCTTTCTTCATTCCTTCCAAAAATATATTTTTTGATCCTTTGATATGTTTTAAGGAACCCTGCGTCCTACCATCAGAGAGACATGGGACTCCCTTAATATTTGTTTATTCAAATATGCTTGCGTGCATAAAAATATTCTACATTTGCACCAAAGTATATTTCTCTTTCACTCCCAATGCTCCATAGAGTTCATCCCATCCTTTATAAATTTTAGTTTTTGTTTAGTACTATTGTCATTTTTCCATTATGGCAAGCTTCTTCTAGCCACCTAGGAATAGAAAATGTAATTGGATATAAATTTGAGGCCTCTTCTATTTTAGAAAGAGCATCATGTACCAAATTTTCCTTACCCTTTTTGCAGATTATCTCAAAATTAAAACTTTGCATTTTTCTCCTCATTTTTGTTAATCTTCCAATGAAATCCATAGCTTCAAAAAATACTTTATGCTATCATGGTATATCTTGACTTTAAAGTACCTCCCATTGATATACTATCCCCATTTTTTATTGCATGTAATATTGCTTCCCTTTATTTTTCATACGTAGATTTCACCAAATATTTTCTTTGAATTCCTTGCTTTTAAAAGCCAATGATATCCCTTATTGTGTTAATGTTACGTAAATTCCTTGTCCTAGTGCCTCACACTCTACTATGAATGTTTTACTAGAAGTAGGTGCAACCGATGTTGGTGTAGAAGACATGGCATCCATTAAAAGAGAGAATGCCAAAGTAGCCTCATCATTCCATATAAATGATATTTTCTTCAAGAGATATGTGAGTGGACTTGAAATGCATGCAAAATTCTTAACAAATGATCAATAATATCATGTAAGTCTAAAAAATCTTCTAAGAACCTTGATTTTCTTAGGAATAGGTCATTTTGTAATAGCTTGCATCTTTTGAGGCTCCAACTTCATTCCTTCCTTTAAAACAATATGAACCAAATACTCAAATTCTTATTTCCCAAAAGCACATTTGGATATTTTTACATAAAAATGATTGTTCTCAATAATTTATATAACTTTTCCACATGTTTACTAGTGTGTTATTCCCATGATTTATTATAAATATGTGTATTATCAAAGAAAACCAACAAAAATTTTATAAGATGGGATCAAACAAAATTGTTCTTAAGTCGAGCCTACCAGACTTCAAACAGCAATAAACCATAATTCAAACGAAATTCGCATTCCAAAATAGCCTACTGACGTCAGCCAATTTTGTGACGCGAAAACCAAATGAATTCCGCCCTAATATTTTTCGGGTCCGAAGTTGGGTTGACGTACGAAGGGAGAGTTGTGACGCGAATTTCTTATCAAATTCGCCCTAATCTTTTTCGGGTCCGGATTTCCACTGCGCGAGCGGCCCAAACAAAGATCCGCTCCTATACCTCTGTGAAGAAACCATCGTACATGCTGACGTCATCAATCAAAACCCGCCACCCTTTTGACTTTGTAAATAAAACAAATTGCGTCTGTGTCATTTTCATTGTTTCGTGCGCTAGCCAGTCTTCCATGCAACAAAATTCAAAAACCAACTGTTAACACTTGCTGTCTGTTACCTTGCTGAAGAGAATTGAAGCTGAGTATTTCAGGGTTCTTCTGTCATAACCAGCGCATGTTTAAACATGTTTCATTTCCTGTAAAAAGGTATTTATTCCAATTCCCCGCTAAAATCTATAAAAAATCCTGGTTTTAGTTTTAATTCTACACTAAGGTCTGAAAATAAGTTCAGTTTGGTCTTTTTCGTTCCCAGAACTGCAATTATATTCCCAAAACTGGTAATTGTGCCCCTTTTCCACAAAAACCCCGAAATTCCATTTCTGTGTCCACAAGAACCAGAAATGAAAGTTCCTATAGCTCTGAATGTCGTGCCCATCAATGCCCCTCACAAGGACTTGGATTATTTGCCTTTAGCCAATATGGATTTTCAAATTAAGGACTTGCGTCTCAGTGAAAATCCTCTTCGAATATTTTGCCGCTGCAGAGACAATTATTTGAATGGTTATGACATCTTTGGACTTTGTGAATCAAATCTTCCTATGTACCTTCTCCCCTCAGTCCATATTTTTCCTGAGTTAATCCATTATTGCTACGCAAATTATGATCCCAACCAACGAGCAGTTTTATCCCCAAGTCAAAATGTCCTTTTCCCAATAACTGCTCAGTCCATAAATGAAATGCTACAATTCCAACCTGGTCAAGCTCTCACTCCCATGTCCATGGTTACTTGAGAAATCTACTAAGTTATCCCATGAAGAGTTAAACCGCCTATGCCAAACCTTCATGTTACTAGAGCATCAGCCTAAAAACCCTCCCCCTTATGGTTATACTTTATTTACTGATGAGGGTAGACTTATTTTAAACATGATATATTCCATAATGGGCTTCAATACTAGTGAGTATGTTGATCAGTTAACCCTAGTATTGTTATCCATTTTTACCCCTGGACAGCCTCCTGCTGTCAAGTACGATTTTGCATCTTATATTGCTAAAAAAATCCATGATCAGTTCATGAGATTTGAGAATGAGAGAGTATTTAAGTATTCTTATGTCATATATCATCTCATGATTTACTTTCAGTCAGAAAATTTCCCTTTTTATGTTAAGAAACTTGATGCCAAAGGGAATCCTAGGTCAGTCATCTTTTGGTCTGCCATTACTCACAATTCCTCTAATTCTCCTTATTCCTATAATGAGTTTGTCGACCTTTTTGTTCATCCTGCAACTACCTTGTTGATAGGAGTCTCTCCTCCTAGAATTAACAATGAAATCAAGAAAATCCTTCAGCTCTCAAAACATTACAAGATAGGTGACTGGTACCTATATCAAAAATACACAGAGATTAGGATATATGGATGTGAATTATGGCCATTCAAACTACCCAAGTATGTCCCAATGAGAATCTTTGCATTAGAATATTTCAGGCAGATGAATAATTCAGATATAATTCATTTTTGCAATGCAAAGAAAAAGGCTCAACTCAGGATCAAGAGAAAATTAGGTCCCTTCATTTGTAACTCTAGGGAAGCTGGAAAGGAAGCCGAAAGGATTTTAGAATACTATCTCAGACTACAAAAGAGTTTCTACTGGGTGCCTTATGATCCAAACAACTTTATCTGTGATAGAAGAATGAAAAATAAACTGTCACCATACATCCATCAAAGAATCCCAGAAGTAGAACAATATGCTAATATGGATGAATGGACAGAAGGGGCATTGGTTGAAAAAGATAGTGAGCAGGTCAATGTTGAAAATGTAATGAAAGATCTTGAAAAGATACTTGACCTAGAATCTTTTGGACAGGTGCAGGGATTTTCTTCAGCCATGACTTTACAACAAAATTTGCAGGAGATTAGTACAGTAGCAGTAGAATCTAAAGGAAAAGAAAAGGAGCCTGATATACAAATAATTGAAAAATTCATAATGACAGAGCAACGAGAGACTTCTAAAGAACAAGGTCAAGGACAAATTACTCCTACTCATATCAGTGAGCTAGAAATTTCTATTTTACAAACTCCTCTGAATATAGAAAAGGGAAAAAAGAGAGAGGCTGAAACAACTAATCCTATTGGTGGCTCTTCTAAACAGAGAGATGTTAAAAGGCAGAAATTAACTCCCCTTCCAGAAGATGAATCATTTCAGGAAATCCCTGACAGCCAGGGAAGAGAAGACAGTCAGCGAACAGGTACAGGTAGTGGGACATCCACTAATTTTAAAAAACAGGGAATACAGAGGCAATAAAGTGCAGAAATATCTTCTTTCAAACCTCTAGTAAAAAATGCCTGGGACATCAAAAGAACATTCATCAATATAAAGGCCAGGAAAGATCCACTTAGACTTCAAGTGTACAACCAATTTTTGAAGATGGCTCCAAAAAATCAAGAAAGATTGATGTCAGCTTATGACATCCAACAGGGTAAGATGTTAATGAGCCATTTGAAGCCCAAGGTGCATCAGCCTCCGACAGCTGCAGATTACGTTAGGACTAATTTTGAAGTCTTAGCAAAGGATATCCATCCTTTAGAGAAAATTGAGCTACACAAGCAAACATGTGAGATGATTTATTCTACTCTAACGGATAAATCAATGATGACCCATAAGTTGCAGGATTCTTTGGATAATACTAATACACAGTTGTAGATTGAAAAATCCTCCTCCCAGGCTAAGGATAATAGAATCAAAACTTTAGAGGAAATAATCATTGGTTTGGGTCATAATCCTAAAGATGTGAAGGGTATTGAAGCTTTGATCAAGAGAAAAGATGATGATATTGCAGCTCTGAGAAAAAAATTAAAGTTACCGGCCTCAAGACATCCACAGACTGCAGAAATCATCAAACAAAATTCTAAGGAATAACTAATGGATTTGCTCTTAAAATTGAATGGGAAACTTACTGCAACTGAAAAAGAGCTTGAGAATGCATTAAAAGATAAGCAGGAAAATATTCCAGTATTTACAGCAGGAGTAGTGACAGGTACAGCAACAACAGGTCAGCCAGCAGAATTGTCACAGAGCAACACTGCAAATTTGAACACTGATGAATTAACAAAGTCAATGGAAGATATGAAACTTCAGGCCATAGAGCTTCACAAAACAAAGGAACAATTGGCCACTCTAGAACATAAATATGATCTTTCAAAAATGAGTGTTGCTGATAAAACAAGAAAAGTGAACAAATTAGAAAAAATAGTCAAAGCATTGGAAAAGGATCTCACATTGGAGAAACCTTTAAAAGAAATAAATGAAATTCTTTGGGATAATATCATTCAATCAATAAAGGATTTTTGGTCCTCAATTCAAATAATGGATGAACATAATAACTTAGCTAAATTGGCTCTGGATGAGATTGAGAGATCAAGACAAGAGTTGGGAAATATGCCAGAAGAGGCCAATAGACTTATACATTTTTTGAATACTCAGACTAAGAATCAACTTGTAGAAATTGGTATTCAGGACAGGACCGGAACAATTCTGGAAATAAAGAGAGTTTTTACTAAAAGAACTCTGGTACAGAATTTAGAACGAAGGTGCTCAGATATGCAAGAAGAAATCACTGCCTTCAGAGAAAGATTGAATATTTTGTTAAATAGAGGATTGCCCAGTCCTATAGTTGCAGAAGATAAGCTAATGGACCTTGATAGTTATGTTGAAAAATTGGACAAATATGCTGATAATCAAGCTAGTTCTTCAACGAGTTCATCAACAACATTGCCTCTGAGGGGAAAAACCTTCATGACGGATTGGAGAATTCATTTTATCTTGAGCATGAAGTAAATCATTTATTCCCAAATCGGCCCTAATTTCTTGAAATGCGAAGCAAGTGATGGAAACCTAGAAAAGTTACTGGAAGAGTGAGTTCAATGGTGGGAAGAAATGATGGAACTTTTGTAAAAAATTATCCTTAGATAAATTTTTGCATATTTACCACAGTATATCATGATAAAAAGGATAAAAGGATGATCAAAGGTCAAAGAGTATCAGTGAAACGAAATAATCAACATAGAATTACTGAAGAGGACAACAGCAAGCCAAGATATAGGGCCTGCCTCCAGCACATTCTTAAAAGAAGGAAACAACACAACATCAATTATCATTTTTCTTATCTATGAGGCCATATGTCTCTATATTGTTGTAAAATACTTATGAATTTGTTTACTTACCATAAATATACCAAAACAACGTCTTTTCTATTGTGAAAAAAATGATTAATGTTTATCACTCTTGCCTTCAAAACTAGCGATCTTGGTCTATGATTTCTTGGTCTATGTGCTAGTTTATTGATAGGTTTATTGATATGGTACGATGGTCTTTTTATATTTGGACATATCACACTCCTCACATGATTAGCGTTTTCTGCAGTTCAAGGATTTTGAATTTACTTTAATTTGTATTTGGAACAATGGACGTCGGTACTCTATCTGTTTCTTTACTATTCTACATCTTGCTATTTCACTTTCGTTCTTATAGATGCCTCACATATTTGGATGCTTTCTCGAATTGTCGATAATCTCCATGCGGACCGTTACTGGGTTTAATATCAAGTCCCTGTATGTGACATGGGGTATTTTTCTATCACTGTCTGGGGTGGGACTTCCACATTTCTGGATGGATATTTGGGTTCCAATCTTCGGATGTGAAAATGTAATGACTTCATGGACTGTTTTACTTCATATAATATATTCAAAACAACGTTTTTTCTCGTGAAAAAAAAATGATTAATGTTTATCACTCTGCCTTCAAAACTAGCGATGTTGGTCTATGTTGCTGGTTTATTGATATGGTCTCATGGTCTTTTTATATTTGGGACATATCACACTCCTCACATGATTAGCGCTTTTCTCTGTTCAAGGATTTTGGGTACTTTAATTTGTATTTGGAACAATGGAAGTCGGTACTCTATCTGTTGTTTTACTATTATACATACTGCTATTTCACTTTCTTATAGATACCTCGGGCATATAGATTTGTCGATAATCTCCATGTGGATTGTTACTGGGTTTTATATCAAGTCCCTGTATGTGACATGGGGTATTTTTCTATCACTGTCTGGGGTGGTACTTCCACTTTTCTGGATGGATATTTAGGTTCCAATATTCATATGTGAAAATGTAATGACTTCATGGACTGTTTTACTTCATATAATATATTCAAAACAACATTTTTTCTCTTGTGAAAAAAATGATTAATGTTTATCACTACGCTAAAACTAGCTATCTTGGTCTATGGTCTAATATTCTTCAGTTTATTGATATGGTCGATGGTCTTTTTATATTTTGGACATATCACCTCCTCCACATGATTTTCGCGTTTTTTTCCTGCGTTAAACTTGTGGTACTTTGTTACATGTATTTGGAACAATGATAGATACTCTATCTGTTAGCTACTATACATACTGCTATTTCCTTTTCTTATAGATGCCTCACACATATTTGGATGCTTTCTCAGTTGTCGATAATCTCCATATGGACCATTATTGGGTTTTATATCAAGTCTTTGTATGTGACATGGGGTATTTAGCAATCATTAATGCAGGGTGGGAGATGGGACTTCCACTTTTGGATGGATATTTGGGTTCCAATATTGGATGAAAATGTAATGACTTCATGGACTGTTTTACTTCATATAATATATTCAAAACAATGTTTTTCCTCTTTTAAATTTTCATTTTTTTTTTTTAAATTGAACTTTATCGTCATATCTCACGCCTTGCTCTGTCAGAATTGTAGCCAGTTAGAAGCGTCGGAAGAGCGACGGTATAAAAGCGTCGGACGCAGTGACGTTCAAAACGTCGGACAAATTCCGTTAAGAATTCTGACGGTTTACAGCCGTTGGAAGCGGCTTGTCACAAACGTCGGACCAAATTTCGTGAATTCTGTGATTTACAACCCCGTCGGAAGAGCGGCATCCAAACATCGGACCACATTCGTCGGAATTGTAATGATTTGTATCGGAAGCGTTCACGTCAGACACATTTCGGCGTAATTGTGACAGTTTACAGACGTCAGAAGAGCGACATTCAAAACGTCGGACCACATTTCGTCAGAAGTGCGACAGTTTACAAGGGTCGGAAGTGCGACGGATTGGGAAACGTCAGAAGAGTGACGCATGTTTGTAAGCGATGGAAAAAGTGTCAAGAGTGCGACACTTTTTAATTGCATCGGAACTGCGATGGTATGGTAAAACACATTTTTCCTGCCCTCGAATTGTCGCTCTTGCAACGACTATGTGTCGAAATAGAGACGAATTGGCCATCGAAATTTCCGCCAAATTTTCTAGCGCTAGTGGGAACAACTTCTATCCACTTGGTAAAATAATCTGTAGCAGTTAAAATCCATTTATGTTGGCCTGAGGATGGAGGGTGGATTTCACCAATGAAGTCTAACCCCCATTTTTGAAATGGATTTTCAGTAGATATAGGCTTAAGAGGTAAAGGCAATAGTTTCTTTTTCCCTTCAAAAATCTGACATTTGTGACAGGAGGTAACAAATTTCTTGACATCAGAAAATAAAGTTGGCCAGTAGAAACCAAATCTCAGTATTTTGTCTGCTATACTCTTCCAATATAAGTGGCCTCCATAGTCACCTGCATGAAATTCCTCGAGAATTTTTTCAGCCTCTGATTTTAATAAACAATTTAGTAAAATCCCACTACTTTCTTTCCAATAAAGTGCATTATTTAATATAAAAAAACCTCATTTCTTTTTGTTTGATGAATCTGGCTTTGGTTTCAGTTAATCTAGGAGGAGCTTGTAAATTTATGAGTACAAAGATAATATCAGAGTACCATGGTGAGTCTAGATAGGCCTCACTGATCAATGGAGTCGCCATCTCTTCCTGGTCATCTATTTGTGCAATGAAATTTATGTCTAGAGCATTACAATTAGATTTAGCCATCAATCTAGCCAAACCTTGTCCTTTAATGGGATTTGTTGGTTTAATTTCCATATCATACTCAAGGATATTGGCAATCCACTTTCCTCTCCTACCATCAGATCCTTCTTGTTAAAATATTTTTGACTACAACATTGGGGACATATGCAATGATATGGGAATCGAGTATGTAAACTCTGAAATATTTTAGAGCTTTGACCAAGGCTAAAGCTTTTTTTTCCATTATATTGTACTTCAGAGGTGCATCTCTAAGGGATTTACTAAAAAATGCATTTGGCTGTTCAAAACCTTGATTGTTTTTCTATAGTAGAACTGCAGCTATGGTATGTTCTGAGGCAAATGAAAAGATTATGAAATCCTTTGTATAATCTGGGCTGATTAAGACTGGTGATTTTGTCAAGGCCTATTTTATGGATTCAAAATATTGTTTGGCTTTAACATTCCATTTTATTACAGAGTCCTTTTTAAGCATATTGTTGAGTTCTTTTATGATTTCAGCTAGATTAGAGATGAATCTTCTCAAAAATTTGATTTTACCTAAGAATGCTTGAAGTTATTTAATGTTTCTTGGTGGTTGAATGTTCAAAATAGCTTCAATTATTGCAGGGTCTATCCTAATGCCTTCCTTGGAGATTATGTGTCCTAACAATTTTCCTTCTTCTAGTCCAAAAAGAGTATTTTTTAGGATTTAAGGATATACCATATTTTCTACAGTTGATAAAGTCTTGTCTGGGGTAATCTAAATGTTCATCATTTGTTTTTGAAAAGACAGTAATATCGTTAAGATAGATAACTAAAAATTCATGGATTTCCTTGGCAAAGGCAATATCCATGGCCCTCTAAAAGGTAGCTCCTGCATTTTTCAATCCAAAAGGCATTTTCACATACATTAAATTGCCCCAAGGAGTATTAAACGTAGTTTTAATTTGATCATCTCTAAGAACTAGAAGTTGGTTATAACCAGAGAAACCATCTAATAAAGAAATCCTTGAAGAAACTCAACCCTCTGCAAAATATGGTCCATTTTAGGCAAGGGGTAATTGTCTTTCAAAGACACTTTATTGAGATTTCTAAAGTCTATATAGAGTCAAATTTCTCCTATTTTCTTTCTGGTGGGCACTAAGTTAGAAATCCAATCAGAATACTTGACTGGTGCAATTATTTGTGCATCAAACATTTTTTAACCTCTTTTTTGATTAAAGGTAACAAAATTGGATTAATCCTTCTTAATTTTTGTTGAAAAGGTTTTTGCTTTTCCTTCAAAGGAATATTATGTTGAATTATGTCTTTGTTGTAAGTTTTTAGATCTTCGTAACCCCATGCAAAAACATCTTGGTATTCTTTCAAAAGTTCTATATATTTAACCTTTTCTTCTGATGGTAAGGATTTTGACAATTTGATCAAGTTTGGTTTTTCATTTGTTCCTATGTTACATTATTCAATATCACACTTGAATGGTTCCATTTTTGGCCTTTTGGGCACATCATTGGAATCAAACAAGTCTTCTAAGGGAGTCAAACCTTTGGGTAAAATGTTATGTTTTAAATCTATCAAATCTGGTTCATCTTCCATCATTTCCTCTATTTCTATTTTTTCCAAGTCATTTATATCTGATTGAGTAAATATAGTTGGCTTATTATATTTATGTACATCTACACTATTGATCTCACAGTTAAAATTATCATCTACATTACATTCTAAATCTAGACTATCATCAGTGTCTATCTTACAGTTTTGCAATTCTTCCTTGCGCTTCAAAAAATTGAAAATCTGTTCATCTTCGGAAAAAATCTGCCAGTATTTAACATTGTAAGGAATAATGGGTCTGTATTTTACTTCAGCAGTATATCTATGCGTTGGTTGAAAAGGAAAATTACAGGTGCTAGCAAAAGTTGCTAGACAATGTGCTTGCACATTTTGATTTATGGGAATAATAACAAACTTAAACTCTATTAAATCATCAACCAAGTCAATTGCTGCATCTCTATATCTGGCTAATCTAGGATTATCAATAGAATATTCACCGTTTATTTTCTTAATGACTAATTCTAAATCACCCATGATTAAAATTCTTTTACCTCCTAAATTCCTGATAATTTGGAGGCCTAAGATCAATGCTTCATACTCTGCCATGTTGTTGGTGCATTTAAAGTTGAGTATGAAGGCATGTCCTTTTGAATGACTGGTTTCCATGTTGGTGATCCATACTCCAGCTCCTGCCCCTATCTTGTTCAATGAGCCATCAAAATCTAAATGCCAAAGGGCTTCATGAAATATATTGTCATTGTTTGGTTCAGGTTTTCTGTTAATCAACTCAATTTGGATATCATCATTATTAGAGTTGCATAAAATTAAAGAGTCAAGGTCAGTTGGGGTTGAATAGATGGGATAATTTATGGACCTTTCTGCATTACTGACCATGTATTTCATCAAAGTTTCTCTGTAAATTTTTTTGGGTTGTCCAAATACTGTGACAGTAGCAAAACTCATGTCTAGTTGTAGAGATCCCTGCAACTTAGCTCCCCATGAGCGAGAAAGAAGCATACCATACTTAGGTGGGATGTCAGCTACTACAATATCCATGATCATACTTTAACCTAGGTATTGAACTAAATTGACACACAAATATTTTATTAATCCAATGCATTTAACTTTAGAGGAATCAAATGAGAACAAGTCTATATATGGCCTAGTTATTTCTAGATTCAGAGTTTCCATAATAGCTTTTGGCATTAAATTGTGGGAAGCTCCTGAGTCTAACATTGCATTGTGTAATATCTGATCATGAATTGTGAGACTAATGTAAAAAGGAGGGATTGCTCCTTCAGCATGTGTACGATTCACATCAGGACCAAAAATTAACTCAGGCTAATCATCATTTAGATTGATTGAATCCTCACCATCATTCATGTTTAAAGTTTCATTAATTGTCGATTTATACAAGTTATTTTTTACTAATTCTGTTAAAGGAGTTGGTATTTTCAACTTGAATATTTCAGCTTGAATGTTGAATGTTGGTTGAGATTTACTAATCTGTAGAAGTTCATCCTTTGTGATTGTTAACTGAGTGGATTTTTCTTGAGTTTCAGCAGTTTTACCTTTATCTTGAGTTTTTCTTTTATCTTCTATTTGATTTTCCTAATTTCTACTATCTTTTATTATTTTTTCAGGAACAGTTTGAGTGGCAACAGATGCTTTGTCAAATCTAGAATTTTCAGCAGAAGATTTAGGATTTGATGATCTAGAGTCAGCTGGATTCTTTTTTGGAACAGTAACTGTTGTTTTTGTTGAGTTAGTGGCCTTTGTAGTATTAGCCTTTTGGGCATCTTTGGAGGATTGGGCCACCTCATCAGTGATATCAACAATATTTGGACTAGACTGTTTTTTAGGACTGGGTGGGTTCGAATTTTGCTTGTTCTCTCTTGGAAGAAATTGAAATTTTTTTGCTTCGGGAGCCTCTACATTTTTTCTGTTTTGATTTTGTTGAGTTGGAGCATTGTTTTTAGTAGAAGGCTCATTTTTTTTCTTGTTCCTAAGGTTATACTAGCTGTGAATTTCATTGATTGTGAATTCATAACCTTGCTTATAGTCAAAGGATTCACCAGATTCTACTTTGAACTGTTGAAGCTCAAAGAGTTATTGATCCTCCTGAGTGAGGAAAATTGTATTACTCTCATCTATGTCCATAACTATGTTGATGTCTTCCTCATCCTCAACATTTTTTTGAGAACTTTTAGCGTAATTCTCTTGAAAAGGGGGCATAATGTTTTGATCTGGGGAAGGTTCTTTACCTTTACCAGGATTGTTGTTTTTTTTGTATTTAGGATTTCTGATTTGGGGTTGGTTATCCCATTGCGGTTTTTTCTCAATGTGGTCTAATCTCTCAACTAATATTTCTAAAGTTTTGGCAATAAGATCAAATTTACCGTCTAAGCTTGAATTCTCTTCTTTGATGGTGACTCTCCTTTCATTTCTAAGTCTCGATTTTTTGGCTAGGATATTTATTTCTACACCAACAGCATCTAGTTTCATTTGTTCTAAAGTTTCAACATTTCTTTCTCTTAATTGATATGCCGTATCTGGATCAAATCCATCAGGAAATTTTAGAAGTACTGAATAGGGGGTACGTTTAAGATCAATAGGGATGGAATTATAAACACTATTATATCTGGTGCAATAATCTTGGACAGACTCATTGGGAGCTCTTCTAACAGCATAAAACTCGGACAAAATTTGCAGGGGATTCTTTTTCTTTTCCCATTTATTTAGGAAATCTCTATGAAATGCAGCTAAATCTTCTACACTACAAAAACCTAAATTTCTAAACCATGTTTTAACTTCTCAAGTTAAGCTTTGAGCAAACAACCTCATTCGGACATCAGATTCATCTATCTCATAAATTTCACAAAAATCATTCATTCTGGTGATATGTTGTTTTGCAGTAAAAGGTGAAAAATTATCAAACAATGGGATATCCTTTTGGTAATTTTGGGGCATGTCATGGAGGTTTTGGGGTAAAACTAGAGGATCATATCTTGCAGCCATGATTTGAAGTTTTCCTAAACTAGGAGGTATAACAGTGACTATAGGAACAGTGTTGGATATGATAGCTGATGTGCTGAAAGCTGGATTTGAAGAACTTGGAAAAGATGTTGATATATATATGGAACTAGATGGAAAAAATGTAGTGCATATAAAATTGGTGGATGCAATGGGCTAAGTGAATGATGGAAAAAATATCCTGGGCTGCAAAGGCAACTCAGGAATAAATGGTTCTATGGATGAACTTGCAGTGGCTTGAGGGTATGATGAATATATGATCCTAGGCTGCAAAGGCAACTCAGGACTGAAAGGTTCTGTAGGTGAACTGACAGTGGAGTCTAGAAATGAAGTGGCAGCATACATAGTTGAATCTGCTGCTGGAAAAACTGTGGTGTATAATTGAGAAACTAGAGGTTTAAATTGAGACAAAAAATTGGCTAATTTAATAGCTTCATCAACGTCTTTAATTCGTGTAACATTAACCCTTTCTACTGGACTTTGAATTTCAGAGTTGTCTGATTTTATTGATGCTGAAATAATTTTTTGTTTCTCATTCACAAAAGAAGTAAAAACAGGATCTATAATAGTTTCCTTTAAATCAGTTTCAGATTTATTTCTAAATAATGAATTTTCAAACTTGAAATCAAATTCAATATCGGTTAAACTCACTAATTCTTTGCGTAAGGAATTAGCTTTTCTCAAGGGCACTTTAGCTTCTAAACTATCACTTTTTTTTTTCTTTTTTTTTTACCAATATGTTCTGGGTTATCTACTATTACAGTAGGCTTAGGATCCGGGTTACACCTGGTATAGCAGGTTTTCCTATGTTGTGAAACCAACTCCAAAAGGAGAAGAAAAGAGATATCCACACCTTATAAATAAGACACTTCGAGGGGAAACCTCCAATACATTACATGAATGAAAAATTCTTCGATGATACAAATGACCAAAACCTCCTTCTATATACAGGAGTCCATGGGGCCACAATATAATCCTAGTGGGGCCACAATGTAATCCTAGCCAACCTAACAATAATAATGTAAGGGCACAATAATAACAATATGGGGGTTACAGGGGTACAACAATAACAATAAGGGGGCCTAAACTAACATAATAAGGGACTACACTATTAATATAGGGACTTAACATGCCCCTCTCCTTCAAACAAGTGTTGTCCTCAACGCTTGATTATTTCTTGATGCTTCTGTATAAAATTCTCATCCTCCCATGTGGAATCTTCTACAGGAAAGTTCTTCCACTTGCTGAGATACTCTAAAATTGATCGTACTTGTCGAGTTCTTATTTCTGTGACTGCTTTAGAACTTCTTTCAATGTGATGTTGATCTTCCTGTTGTTTCATCAGATTCTACATCAAAGTTAGGTTATCATTTGAGAGTTGGGGAACTTTTTGTCGATTCTCGATGTGATCTTCCACTAATTTATCATACATATTAGCTATTATTTGATCCTTCAAACCATCCAACTTAGCCTCCATTTCTGCTTTTAAACCATCTATGTCATCTTCGGTTGCTCTTCGTAAGATCGAAATTTTTTGCACTTTGTACCATAATTTTGATATTTCATACTGCAATTCTTCCTCTTCATGCATCGTAGTATATATTTTTGAGGGATTAATGGGTGTTGAATTCTTTTTAGAAGGAATTTGAGAACCCAATACTGAAATATATGCTCAATAGGCCCTTGGAATCACTTCAAACTGATTTTGTTTTTAAACGAGACTTATGTAATTCGAAAAAAATACACACCTTTTTCTTGCTTTTGAGGAGCTTGATATTGAAATTGAATTATATCTGTGATTTCGACTCTTCAATATCTGAAATGTGGCACTGAGGTAGCCTTATGAATTATATTTCGAATTCCACAGGTCTGACTTGATTTGGATTCTCTAAGGAAAAGTTATGTCCAATCTCCCACAATGACCTAATTATGGACTGGTTTAGTAGAGAGAACTTGTACGACTTGCCACGTGTCATTATTTCGTCTTTTAGCTCTGAAATTGATAAAAAATAAACTACAGTCCATGAACTTGTGACCAATTTTTTCTCGCACTCCAATCCGATGCTCAGAGAGAGAGTTGTAAATATTTTCCCATGATCACCTCTTTGAGATGAAATTCAGGAGCTTGAAAAAGAACTACCTTCCACAGATCATATCTCTAAAAATATTGCGAACCAAGCTCTGAAATTTTGCGACGAGTTTCATCAGGATTTTAGCTTCGTGCCCTAAAATTTTTAGATTTTGAACCTTCATAGAAGAAAATTTATAGTGCAAATGCCACGATGACCTGTTTAGATTAAATTAAGGAGCCTGCAAAGAGACCTAACTTCCACAGATCATATCACCGAAAATATTGTGAAGCAAGCTCTAAAATTTGGCGATGATGTTCCTCGAGTTACGACCGCACTCTAAAACTTTCAAACCACGAACCTTCATAGAAAATTTGTTATTATGAAAATACCACGATGACTGTTTAGGTTAAATTCAAAACTGCAAATGACCTAAATTGCCTTTGAGATCATATCTCCCGAAAATATTGCGAACCAAGCTGCGAAATTTTGCAACGGTGTTCCTCGGGATTTTGACGCACTCTAAAAATTAGTGATTTTGAACCTTCGTAAGCTCGTTATAGTGAAAATTCCATGATGACTTTGTTCGGAGCAGCGAAACCCTAGAATCTGGCTACGATACCAAATGTTGTGTAACCAGCTCCAAAAATAGAAGAAAAGAGATATCAATGCCTTAGAAATAAGCCACTTGGAGGGGGCAACCTCCAATACATTACATAAATGAACAATTCTTGGATGATACAAATGAACAAAACCTCCTTCTATATATAGGAGTCCATGGGGCCATAATATAATCCTAGTGGGGTCACAATGTAATCCTAGCCGACCTAACAATAATAATTTAAGGGCATAATAATAACAATATGGGGGTTATAGGGGTACAACAATAACAATAAGGGGGTGCTACACTAACGTAATAAGGGAATACACTATTAATATAGGGACTTAACATCCTAGAAGCCAGAATTTTTATTTATTAATACCCACAACCTTTAAATTTAATCTTAAAGTATAAAAGATAGATTTAAAAATCTTCCCTTAAGATTAAATTTAAAAAGCTGGCAGGAGAATGGTTAGGTCAGTATGGTTGACGCCATGTTATCACCCTAGTAATTCTCAGGTTGTGGGATGACGATTTATAGTTGAAGAAAACCAGGGGTACACAAGAACCTACTTTTGAAATTCAGGATCTAGCCTTCCTAAATTCCGGAGAGGGATCTCTCCTCAATATTTAGCTTGATTTTGTTATAAGATTTTAGGCTAGTTATAATTGGACAATTGGTTTGGTTTGAATGTTTGGTGGGAATAAAAGGTACTTCAAGGTAAACCATAGAGGGATCTACCAGACCATTGGGATATGGAGTCAATTTCTTGGCAAGCAGAGCTGGGAAATAAGGTCAAAAGAGAAAATGTACTAAGGGCAGGGTAGATGGCCTTCAAAGGGTTTGGAAATAGGCTTTTTGATGAAATGGTAAGATCTGAACAAAAGGGAAATGAAGGATCCTTAAGTTACAAAAAAGAAGATGAAAGAAAGGGGTCAAAAGGGACTAAGAGAAGTTAAGGATTCTTAAGTCCGGATATCGGCAAAAAACATATCAATGAATAACTAGTAAAAAACAGGGAGCTTTTGACACTAATCCTGTATAAAATTTCCTAGTCAATCATTTAAAACAGAAAACATGTAAATGTATGTATGGAACTTTAGAAAGATAAACAGTGAAAACAAGAAAATACTTGACTTATCTGATCAACACAAGAATCTAGAGTTATGATGTCTGTTTGAATTAATTCCAGTCTGCTTCTTTACAAATCAACTCACAAAAACTCCCAATGTATTCAAAAAAAATGTCTATAGTAGTCTTGACAGATTTTATTCCACCCAAAATACTTCAAAGAGTGAAGTATTTATACAAAATTATTACAAAATATCCGAGAGACATGTAGGAATATCTCTAGGAGAAAATGCAGCAAGATGATGGAGCTTAGTGAAATGAAGTCGCCTTCACTAAGTGGGCCCGCAGGAAAATTTTGGCGCAAAGTCTATTTTTAGACATATGGAGCATGGTCCAGGGGTTGCAGTATGTTATTCTTGGAGTATTGGTCATGTTGGTAAAAATAGATGGACCTCTATTTTTAGACATTTAGGTCGAATTCTATTTTTAGACTGCCTATCCTAAAAATAGAAAAGTCAAATATTATTTACCCTTAATAATATTTGGACTCTAAACTTCAGTTTACTCTCTTGGAGCACTTCAGTTCGAGCTACAGAAGTGGCTCATGCATCTGAAAGAGGAATTACGCTATTCCTAGGGGTTTGGTGAGCTCATGCATGGTTGACTTCGGTTAGGACTTCAGTGGCAGAAGTTTGGTGGAGTTGATGAGACAGTTGGTGGAGTTGTGTTCGGTTTAACTTAGTTGAACTAGTTGAGATTAGTTTAACTAGCTAATCAACTAGTAATGAGTGGAGTGAATTAAATATTATTTAATTCACTAATTAGTAACTGATTATTCAACTCAAGAACACATCAGTTCACTACAGTGCATGGACAGTTCAGTCGAGACCAGTGAAAGAGGTAGATGAAAGGGTGAGTACAACTATCAGTTGTGACATCAGTTGTGCATGAGATTTGTACCACACTTGGAGGCAATTGCCAATGATGATTGCGTTTTCAAGGCAAGGAGATTCGAACCTTGGATCTCTCATTAGGCCAGCAGTGATTGCGCAATAGAGGCAGGCAATTAGTGGATGTGTTTTGAACCTGTGACTTGTTCAAAACCAAGCTAGTTTGTGTGTAACTTCATGAGACAGTACTAAGTACTTGTGAGGAGTATTTTACTGAGTTTGTTACATTTTTTCTCCATTATAATATACACAATAGCTGTGGGGTTTTCAGCTATAAGCTTTCCCCATACATACTGTGTTAATGTGTGATGTTTTGATGATCTTTTGATCGCATACCGCTTGTTTTATTTCCGCATGTGTGATGATCTGAGTGGAAGAGATTATGTGTTGCATATGAATTCGAATTGATATGTGATCAGGATAATCTCGGTGGATAAATATCATTATTCAGCAAATTTCTACATGGTATCGGAGCTAGATTAATTATCGGAGCAGAGATTGATCATCACAGTGATTACAAACTTATTTCGGTAGACAGAGTCTTCATGCGGGCTAGGTAGCCTCTGGATCCATCCTTTCCTTTGAAAGGTGATATATCCAGTAAATGCCCCTGCAGTCGATCTCTGTGCTAGAAATAATTTGTTATCACAGATCAAGAGTGGTTGAGCTTTGAGTTGGAATTCGAATTTTGCAGCAGTTTTGTTTTCTTGGTGCCGGAGTTGAAAATGTCTTTCAACGGTTTGCAACTCGAATATGCTCTTGAAGGAAGTTCGAATTATGTTGCATGGAAGGATCACATGGAGGCAGTATTAGAAGATAATGGTCCGAAGGAGTTCGTAGATACGGATGTCCAAAAGCCCACTGATCCTACTGAAGTCGAAGCATGGCAAAAGAAGATGGCGAAATGTCGAAGGATCCTATTGGAGGGCGTCAAGGATCATATTGTATCCAGCCTGCATGGAAAGGCTTCTCCATATTTAATGTGGAAAGCTTTGACGGATCTATTCTAGAGTAAGAGCGACCAAAGGAAGCTGGCGCTCAAATATAAGCTCAGAAACATCAAGATGGAGAAAGGTGACAGTATCGCCAAATACCTCATGAAGTTCACTCAATGCAGAGATGAGCTGAGAAGTGTCGGGGTGACTGTCGAAGATGAGGACATGGTGTACCTAGCTCTCCTTGGTCTTCCGAAGGCTTGGCATTCATATCAAGATAGTGTCAATGGTCGGGAGAAGTTGCCGGGATGGGAGCGCCTTTGGGCAGATCTCATGCAGGAGGAGATAAGGAGGACTACCAGGGACGGATCTTCATCAAAGGGAGCTGATGAAGAAAATTGCGCTTTGGCTGCCAAAGAAAAGAAGGGGAAGGGTAAGAAACCTTCTCATTCCGGTGCAAAGGGCAAGAAGTAGGATATGGCGAAAGTGAAGTGTTTTCACTGCCATGATCACGGACATTATGCTACCAATTGTCCGAAGAAGAAGAAAAACAAGCAAGCGAGAAGATCTGCAGATGGAGAAGATTTGGCTTCACAGTTCGAGCTTGACTTTTCACTGATCGCATGCTTGGTTTCAAGTGTGATGGGATCGGTGTGGTTCTTGGACAGCGGTGCATCATTTCATATGATGGGAGATCGGGATTTGTTCTCAGATCTGGAGGACAAAGATTTGGGTGTGCACATCGAGATGGGCGATGATGGTAGATACAGTGCGACTGGTATCGGTACCATATCCTTTTAGAGGGAGTCTGGTAAACCCTTTGTATTGAAGGATGTCATGCATGTACCTGGATTGAAGAAGAACTTGATCTCTGTGGCGATGTTGGAGGATAAGGGGTATGATGTGGTCTTCGGCGAAGGAAAAGCCTTCCTGCGCAGTAAGACTACTGGAGAGACCCGGAAGATAGGGGTTCGAACTCAGAACCTTTATCAGTTGCAGGTAGATGACTGCGCAGCTATGGCATGCAAGGCGGGATAAGTGGTGAGCCGGGATGATGAGGGCGAACTATGGCACAGGAGATTGGGCCATCTTCACCATGGAGCTTTGAAGATTCTGCAGCAGATTTCTACTGGACTTCCTAAGGGCACCCTTGCGCAGTCAGATCAGTGCAAGGGGTGTACTTTAGGTAAGTATGTGAAAGCCACCTTTCACGAGAAGGATAGTCGCGCCACGACGATCCTTGAGAGAGTTCACACAGACGTGTGTGGTCCTTTCTCAGTTGCTTCGACAGCAAAGCACAAGTACTACGTGATATTTGTTGATGATTTCTCTCGAAAGTGCTGGATCTTCTTCATGCAGAAGAAGAGCGATACATTCACGAAGTTCTGTGAGTTTAAAGCACTGGTCGAAAAGGAGTCAAGGAATAAGGTGATTGCTCTAAGGAGCGACAATGGTGGTGAATTCATCTCGGCTGAATTCAAGGAGTTCTGCAGTGCAGAAGGGATTCGGAGAGAGCTCATCGCACCCCATAACCCACAGCAGAACGGGGTGGTTGAGCGGAAGAACAGAACGATCGTGGGTGTTGCACGGGCGATGTTGCATGATCAGGGCCTACCCCTTCACTTGTGGGCTGAGGCATGCAATACAGCAGTGTATGTGCAGAACCGTTGTCCTCACAAGGTTCTTGGCATGAGTACACCGAAGGAGGCTTATTCTGGTAAGAGACCTGACATTTCTCATTTGAGAATTTTTGGTTCACCTGTCTACATGCATGTGACAAAGGATGCCAGAAAGAAGCTGGATCTGACCACAAAGGTTGGAATATTTGTGGGGTACACTCATACACCTCACAACTATCAGGTGTATTTTTCAGACAGTCGCAAGACTGTTGTGCGATGGGATATCAAGTTTCAGGAGGAGAAAGCCATGCAGTGTTTGCTTGAGAGGGAGCTACACTTGCATGCAGATGAGGAGCTGTTAGTTCCTAAGGAGGAGCTTCCGAATGTGGATCATCCACAAGAGGAAGTTTAGGAGGTGGAAGAAACCACCCATGCAGCGCCAACCATCAGAGGGCGCATGCGCACTACAAAAGCTGAGCGACTGGCTCGAGATGCAGAGAAGGTTGTAGGACCACCTACAGCACAGCGCAGACAGAGGTAGTCACCGGATCGGTACGCTGGATACATGGCTCTTATGAGTCAATGTGTCGTGACGGAGCCATCCTCTTTTGAGGAAGCTGTGGAGGAACCCACATGGGTAGATGCCATGATCGAAGAATATGATTCGATCATCAGAAACAGTGCATGGGAGATTGTCCCAAGACCGGAAGGGAAATTAGTGGTGGGTTCGCGATGGATCTACAAAGTGAAGCAGGCGGCTGACGGGAGTGTGGAGAAGTAAAAGGCGAGATTTGTCGCCCGTGGCTTCTCACAGATCGAGGGGATCGATTATGAGGAGACCTTTGCACCTGTCGCAAGGTACTCTTCCATACGGACAATCCTTGCTCTCTCAGCGCAGATGGGATGGCACATCCATCAGATGGATGTGAAGACTGCGTTCCTCAATGGAGTGATTGAGGAGGAGGTGTACATAGAGCAGCCGAAAGGTTTCGAGATCTTAAGCAGTGAGTCGCATGTGTGCCGACTCAAGAGAGCACTGTACGGGCTGAAGCAAACACCTCGTGCTTGGTACACTCACATAGACAGCTATTTCACCGGGCTTGGATTCTCCAAGAGTGAGGCGGATCCTAACCTGTACCAGATTGTGGTGGAGGGGAAGCTGTTTATCATAGTACTGTATGTAGATGAACTTATTTTGACGGGAGATGAGCCATTGATACTTTCATGCAAGGAGGATCTTGCACGAGAGTTTGAGATGAAGGACTTGGGCATCCTTCATTATTTCCTGGGATTGGAGATTTGACAGCGCAGTGGAGGACTGTTTGTTTCTCAGGGCAAGTATGCCCGGGAGATTCTGGAGAGGTTCAACATGCAAGGCTGCAAGCCTGTTGACACTCCTCTTCCTGGTGGTTGGAGGAAGGAGGATGCTACTTCAGCGGAGGTAGTGGATGCCACTGTCTATCGACAGTTAGCGGGGTCGCTTATGTATCTAGTCAATACACGACCCGATATATGCTATGCTGTTAACCAGCTTTCGCAAGCTATGGTTAAGCCTACCAAGCTCTTTTGGAAGGCAGGAAAGCATGTATTGCGTTATCTTAGTGGCACATCGGGATATGGTCTATGGTACAGACAGAAGGATGGAGTGAAGCTTTCTGGCTTCACTGATGCAGATTGGGCAGGGAGCCCAACGGACCGGAAGAGCACATATGGAGGAGTTTTCATCATTGGGTCGACAGCATTTTCTTGGTACAGTAGGAAGAAGAGATCTGTGGCACTCAGTTTAGCAGAGGCCGAGTACATGGCAGCAAGCTTGGCTGCATGCGAGGTTATTTGGATGAGGAAGATCCTCATAGGATTGTTCGGGTTGCATTTGGAGCCTACAACGATTTACTGTGATAACCAGAGTTGCATTAAAATCTTGGCTAATCCAGTATTTCATGATAGATCCAAACACATCGACATCAGGTACCATCATATCAGAGATTGTGTTCAGCGGAGAATCATGATGCTTTCATATGTTCCCACGGAGGATCAGGATGCTGACATCTTGACGAAGGCGCTCACCAGGAGCAAGTTCGAATTCCACAGAGGCAGGATAGGGGTTGCGGATAATCCATATCTTGCTGAGAGGGAGTGTTGAAAATGCAGCAAGATGATGGAGCTTAGTGAAATGAAGTCGCCTTCACTAAGTGGGCCCGCAGGCAAATTTTGGCGCAAAGTCTATTTTTAGACTATGTCTATTTTTAGACATATGGAGCATGGTCAAGTGGTTGCAGTATGTTATTCTTGGAGTATTGGTCATGTTGGTAAAAATATATGGACCTCTAATTTTAGACATTTAGGTCGAAGTCTATTTTTAGACTGCCTTCCTAAAATAGGGAAGTCAAATATTATTTACCCTTAATAATATTTGGACTCTAAACTTCAGTTTACTCTCTTGGAGCACTTCAGTTCGAGCCTTGGAAGTGGCTCATGCATCTGACAGAGGAATTATGCTATTCCTAGGGGTTTGGTGAGCTCATTCATCGTTGAATTTAGTTAGGACTTCAGTGGCAGAATTTTGGTGGAGTTGATGAGATAGTTGGTGGAGTTGTGTTCGGTTTAACTTAGTTGAACTAGTTGAGATTACTTTAACTAGCTAATCAACTAGTAATGAGTGGAGTGAATTAAATATTATTCAATTCACTAATTAGTAACTCATTATTCAACTCAAGAACACATCAGTTCACTACAGTGCATGGACATTTCAGTGGAGACCAGTGAAAGAGGTAGATGAAAGGGTGAGTACAGCTATCAGTTGTGACATCAGTTGTGCATGAGATTTTCACCACACTTGGAGGAAATTTCCAATGATGATTGCGCTGTCAAGGCAAGGAGATTCGAACCTTGGATCTCTCATTAGGCCAGCAGTGATTGCGCAATAGAGGCAGACAATTAGTGGATGTGTTTTGAACCTGTGACTTGTTCAAAACCAAGCTATTTTGTGTGTAACTTCATGAGACAGTACTGAGTACTTGTGAGGAGTATTGTACTGAGTTTGTTACATGTTTTCTCCATTATAATATACACAATAGCTGCGGGGTTTTCAGTTATAATCTTTCCCCATACATACTGTGTTAATGTGTGATGTTTTGATGATCTTTTGATCGCATACCGCTTGTTTTATTTCTGCATGTGTGATGATCTTAGTGGAAGAGATTATGTGTTGCATATGAATTCAAATTGATATGTGATTAGGATAATCTCGATGGATAAATATCATTATTCATCAAATTTCTACAAGACATGTAGGAATATCTCTAGGAGAAAATAAATATTATTACATAAAAGAGGGACAGCTGCAAAACAAACTAGCAAGTTGTCCTCTTATCATGAAAAAATAGGACTAATTGATCTTATCAAAATTGATTTGTTGCTTTGTTGTAGATGCTTGCTAGCACTTGGAAAAATATTTTTTTAGAAGATAGCTTGGAAGACAATATTTGAAATTATACTCTTCAGCCTATGCTTCACTTCTGATGTTATTTTACGATGTCCATTTATTACTCTACTACTGTAAAATGAAGAATTACAATAGTACAAATTTAGTTAACTGTTTTATTCTTGGATACTCTTTGACTCTGTTTTATTCACCTGATACACTTTCGCTGCAATATTTACCCTTTGATAATTGTAAAAATGAAAAACCTGACTGCACTTGTTCTGCTCTGTTTGCATGCTGTTATATCCAATCAGTAAATTCCTTCCACTGCTATGCACTGGGTATTTTCATACCTTTCAACTTCCTGTAACTCTCATCAGCATCAGTGTATTTTTCAAAGTTTGGTTTTATAACAAACATGTGTTTGATTTCATTATGTAAAAAGAACAAATCTTCAAAATATTGTAAAACCACCTTACCAGATGGGGAACCTTGTGCTAAAGGTTTATTCACCTATTCTTTGGCATGTGCTCTGGTATTTTTGTCATAATCAGTCCGGATCATTAACTTTTCATGGAAACCATGTATATCTGGAAGACTTGCTTGGCATAGCATTGTGTATTTGGTCATGAATTTTGTGATTGATAAGTTCATGGCTTCACATTTTTCTTCTAAGTTGTTCATAATATTTCTTTTGGTTAGGACTTTCCTGATTTGCAGAATTGTTTCAGTCCTGTCATGAATGTTTAATGCCTCCAATTCAACTCTATTCTTTCTGTTCAAGAATCCAATAATCCTTATAGCTTGTGAAGGTTTATCAGCAAGATCTATTCTAGTTTTCTACATTTCTGCCAGTGCTGCTTGCAATAAATCTTTTTGCTCATTGATAATTTGTATTGAGGGCCACTGTAAATGAATAGCTTGAATTATATTATTCCATAGGTATTTTTTGATGTATGCTACCTGTTCACTGAAGTTTACTTCTTTCTGTAAACTCTTCACTTGTTCTTCTAAGGCCTTTGCTCTCTGTTCATGTCCCTTAGATGTGATTAAAGAATTCTTGTATGAGGATTCAAGATCTTTATTTTCTTTATTTAAATTATTGATCTCATTGTTCTTAAGGGAAATTCTTCAAAATATTTAACTATGTCTGTTGTACCTGTGTTGTTGATGATTCTGTGGTTGAGGTATCTATAGATTGTACTGACACTGCAGTTACCAGTACTCTTTTTGGTGCCAAGTGCTTTGCCAGTGTAGAAGGAACAACTGTACTCACCATTGGAATGATTGTAGGAATAAGAGAAATATTTGTTTCTTTCAATGTTTCTTTTTCTTTTATGAGGGTCTCCATTTGATTCTCCATATCTTCACTAGAAAATTTGGCCCAATTTCCTATAGCCACTTCGTTGCTATTCCGACACATAGTCATCGCAAGAGCGACAATTAGAGATTGGACAAAAAGTGGTTAGTCATTACATCGCATTTCCATCGCTTTTCCAAAGTGTAGCAATACCGACACTTTTTCCGATGTTTCCAAAAAACCGTCGCTCTTCCAACATTTTCCAAAGTGTCGCAATACCAACGCTTTAGAAGCGTCGCAATACTGGTGCTTACAAAGTGTCGCAATATCGACGCTTTCAAAGTGTCACAATAACAACACTTTAGAAGCGTTGCAATAATCTATGGCTAACCACGCTTTTAAAGTGTCGCAATACTGACGCTTTGAAATCGTCGTAAGATTGACGTTTCTACTAACCATGCTTGTAAGGTGTCGCAATACCGACGCTATCAAAGCGTCACAAGACCGACGTTTTTGTTGCAAGGCGTCACAAGACCGTCGTTTCTTGGACGTCGCAAGACTGATGTTTTCTAACCACACTTTTAAGGTGTCGCAATAATGATGCTTTCAAAGTGTCGCAAGACCGACGTTTTTGCTATCATATTCATTTACAAGGCATCAGAAGATCGACATTTACAAAGCGTCGGTATAGCGACGGCAGGTTAAATTTAAAAAAAAAAATGAAATAGCCCATGGTCCATCCAACTGGAGTATGTTGAATACCGGCGCCATAATAATATTCATGGCTATAAACCACAACCCCTATATATATTGCGTTTTCATGTACCTTTGGCAATGCTTTAAATTACAACTGTTAATTCATAATCAATATCACCTATCCTTGAGTTCCATATCTCATTTTTTGGTCTTTGACCCTATTAATGATGTGACTGAAGCTCAATAAAAATAATGGATGTCAATAAGCCAGCTAAGAAAACTTTTGAGGTCCCACTTCTATCCAGTAAATCACCACAGTTTGCCTCGGGTAAAATATTCTTACTCTGTGTAGCTATGATAACTTCATTGTGTTGAAAGCTTAAAGGTATATAGAGTAACTGGAGAAAAATTTGTCTGGGTATTAGAATTTCAATGATTTCACCTATTATTCCCTCGTAGAGAATACACAAGCTTGCCCCTATATGCAATATTACTAAGCTCATCTCCCATGCCATCCACTACTGATTTTCCATTATAATTAGCTAGCTTCTAGACTATATTGTGTTTGCCACCTTTGCGAGGAAATATACTTATAAAAATTTGTTTGATTTTCAAATCCAAGAATGCCAATTTATTTTTTGCATTGGGCTAGCTTTATTGTCAATGACGCTATTAGCTCAACCTGTTAACTGACCATTCACCCTCTCCTAACACATTTAATCTCCTTCCTATCCACGCCTAACAATTTCTTTTTGCATTATGCTCACTTTATGGTCACAGAAGCTATCGGCTCAACCTGGTAACCAACCATTTGTCCTTTTCTATCACATTAGATCAAAATAATTATGGGATTTACTGTACTCTTAAATTTATGACGGGAAGTATCTGGTAGGGATTGCAATATAAACCCTTCAAATTCCTAAACCAACAACTATTAACTTTTTTGGTGCACTCAAACCAATTTTCATGAGCTATGACAAATAACTTGCTAAGGAAAATTACAACTGTTAATTCATAATAGGTATCAATGACTGCAGTGTACTATCCATATATGCAAGCTTACTCATGGTAAGTGTCACTGCATTCTATTATGTCTATATTCAATCTAAAATTGTTTATATTGCTAGAACAAAGCTACAAGAAAGGGTTATAAATTATAATTAGATTTCCATCTCATAGATTTATTCATATAAAATTTACACATTAGTAATACAACCACATGAAAATCAAAGGGATGAGTCCTTTAAAAATTTTCAAATATACTAACTTGGCATGTATTGGAGCTGCTCAGTGCACCTATACAGAGCATGCTTTGTAGGTATGGAAAATAGTCATACATCTAAGTGTTCAAGCAGATTATAGGTGGCGGGATATGGCATATTACATGATTCACAAAGGGATTACACATTTACAAGTTCATTCTGTACCATGACACTTGCGATATTTACTTTGTTTTGAGATGATTTTCACTAAAGCTCTCTAAGCTTCCTCCTTTTCGCACAACATTACTCACTAACTTGTTTTCAGGTATGGAAAAGCATCATTCATCCATTTGTTCAAGTGCCATTGTAGGTAGCAGCGAATGGCATTACATGTTCACTCTGTACCATGATAGTCCCAATATTTACTTTAGTTTTAGATGATTTTCCCTAAAGCTCCCTAATATTTCTTCTTTTAGCACAACATTCCTCACTAACTTGTTTGCAGGTATCGAAAAGTAATTATCCATCCATTTGTTCAAGTGCCATTATAGGTAGCAGGTAATGGCATATTACTGTACGAGAGAAATTTAATATTACAAGTTCATCTAACAAATAACACTTCCATTCTATATTTCAGTCTCAGATAATTTTAATTACATTTTCATCCAATACATAACACTCAATCTATATTTCACTCCTAGATAATTTTGAGTCTTGACCAAGGCTTCATATGCCACCTCTTTAGCACAACTTTCTACACAATATGTATGCATATCTTGTATGTCCAAAAAGCTGAAATGAGTTACAAACCAATAAAATAAAGCAATATAAAGTTCTAAATGACAAAAAGCTATCCCATGGGTCATCTGTGATCATGCTATGTTATCCTTTGAATTTTGGATAAAGCTTTGCCCATAAATGATGAAACAGAATAGCAGCAGGTAGAATGGTGTGTTTCTTGAAAAATGTTGTGGCAAATATCCTTGCCAATGGAACTGCTACAGCAAACCATATGAGAAATCAACCCCAACCACAGATGATTAACAAAAAAAACAATGAAAATGAATCCAAACAATAAATTAACACAGGCATTTTAAATTTGTGACTGGAGAAAAACTACGCCCAAGTATAAACTCCAACACTATATTAACTAGAATTTTATGAGATACAATTGTTTGGCTCTATGAAATGGACTGAAAATATGAATCAAGACACCTTTGTCTACCTGAAATTCATGATGCCACAATAGTGGTACTTTCATCCCATTCACTTGTAACACTGAATTTCTCCACATGAATCTAGGAATACAAGGAAGTATAAGATGTGGTAACCCCAATCTTGACAATCTTCCTCCTAAATAACCATCTTAGGTTGCAAAAATATGGCAGTTCATCATAACACAGAATTGGAAAACAGTGAAGAAAAGGTATACAGAACCCTTATCCTTATCCCTTATCTTTACTAACCTATTGAAGAAAAGGTATACAGATTTATTATTCCGCCAGTAATCAAACTTGAGAAGTGTACAGATCTATCATTTGGAAAGCAGTGAAGAAAATGTATACAGATCCCTTATCCTTATCCCTTATCTTTACTAACCTATTGAAGAAAAGGTATACAGATTTATCATTCCGCCAGTAAAAAAACTTGAGAAGTGTACAGATATATCATTCTACCAGTAAAACAAACAAGAGAAAGTGTGCAGATTTATCACTCTTCATTATCTACTAATTCAATGAGGAAAATATACAGCAGATAGATGTATCATGCTTGGAATAAAAAAATTTGAAATATTCATTTTAAATAGAAGACAAAGTTTGAAATGATTGAAACACTTACACGAGGAGATAGCTCCAATAAAACTTCAATCCGTGATGTTCCTTGTCTACTGCAAACGACTAGGGAACATTCATTTTTCCTCAGCAATATTTCTTCCAAGATCTTTGTCGTGGTCAAGTGTTTTTATTGGCTTTTGTTATTGAAATTTGGAAACCCCATGTGCTATACCTTGTTTTTTTTAATGAAAAACTAAACAATATACTGAGAAATTCATACATTCACTTACGAGTAACCTATAATTTTCTTCTAACAAGCCTTCCAAGCACTTTAATTAATGGATAACGACAATCCATCACAAGGTTTGATAGACCGATCTACCAAATCTATCCGAACATAGGCTGTTTGAACATCGACTTCTCTTCGATTCTGAACATTGACTTCTCTTCGATTCGATTATGAGAGTTCCGAATAGAGGCTATTTTCCATGCTCAGAGTTCATGAGAAAAAGGTCAAACAAGTTGAGTAGGAAAAAAAATTGAATAGGGCGGAATGGAATCATAGGGAAGAATGGGAAAGAAGGCATAAAGGTCGAACAAGATGAGCGGGAAAAAAATGAAACTATGACATGAAATCATATGAAAATTTCCCACTTAAACATTAGTGAATAATTTATTTTATTTAAATTATTTTATATATTTGATTGTAAATTGTTGTAATATTTTACAAAATAAACTTATTTTATTTTATTTAAAAACAATTTATCAATATTTTTGGATGTAAAAATCATTACTTATAATATTCATTGTAATTATTATTTATAAGTACTAAAAAAATATTAATAAATATAATATTTTTAGGTAGAATAATTACTTTCATCATACTTTATAGGTTTCTTCAAAATTACTTTCATTATTACCATAATTATTCAACTTCATTAGTTGATTGCCAATATTTTCTTCGTTATATGAATCCTCCTTAAATAGACCTTATAGTAATTTTCATAATGTTCGTGTATGGAGATAATTATATGATTCCACAACCATTTTCCATAGAGTTGTTCATTCAAGGGATACCCTTAGAGTACCAAGTTATGAATATTCCAACATCTTCCATATGTTCTAAAATAAGCGGCCTCTTCTTATTGATTTCTTACACTTGTTTTGACACTTCCACTCAACCACCTGAAGTATTTAGTTAGCACGTTTTTTGTGTTCATCTCATTATTCCAAGCTGGTCATAATCACATGAGTTACCATCAATTATCATCATTAGAAATTTTGCAAGTTTTTCCTAAAATTTACTAATTAGTCTACAAACACATGGTAATAATGGCATTACCCACAAACACATGATACCCTCATAACCTAGTATTGTGTGCTAGGAAGGCTTTCCAAAGAAGTTGGATGGAATCACTATGACACTATTACAGAATTAGAAGGGAAGAGAAAGGCAAAGGCTCAGGTATCATATGAGAGAAGGAAGCAATTGGAAAAATTGAGATCAAAAGTAGTGGAGTTAGCCGAAAAGAAGCTTTCCCAAGAGTTGGATAAGATAAAACTTGACAACATATTGGTCAATTTCCTTGACCCTTTATTGGTTATTCATAAGGAGTATGAATACACCACCGTTAATATCAAGGTAACCGACCCCTAGCACATCAAGGGCTACAAGTTGTAGTTTTTGTCTGAACATCAACATGCCACAACCATGCTTACAACTAGAAGCCTTCTCACATTCATGATCTGATTATATAGCGAATTAGACATAAGTAGGAAAACAATTACTTCTTCAAAGATAAATTGAATTTGGAGGGCTTAGCTGGGGATTGGGGGTTAGGGGTTAGGGATTTAGAGGTTTAGGGTTTAGGGGGTTAAATGGGTTAGGGGTTAAGGGGTTATAGGTTTAGGGTTTAGGGGGTTAAATGGGTTAGGGGTTAAGGGGTTATAGGTTTAGGGTTTAGTGGGTTAAATGGGTTAGGGGTTTAGAGGTTTATGGTTTAGGGGGTTAAATGTGTTAGGGGTTAAGGGGTTATAGGTTTAGGGTTTAGGGTTAAATGGGTTAGGGTTTAGGGGTTAGGGGATTTAGTGTGCTTAAGGGATTTTAGGGTTAGAAGTTAGGGGCCAATGGGGTTAGGTTTTGGGGTTAAGGGTTTATAGGTTTAGGTTTTAATGGGTTAGGTTAAGGGTTTAATGGTTTAGGGTTTAAGGGGTTAGGGGTTAAGGGTTTATAGGCTTAGGTTTTAGGGTTAGGGGTTAAGGTTTAGAGGTTTGCGGTTTAGGGGTTTTGCGGTTTAGGGGCTAAAATGGGTTAGGGGCTTACTAGATTTAGGGGTTAAATTTGTTAGGGTTGGGAATTAATGTTTAAGGGGTTAGGGGTTAAGATGATAGTTTCATTGGTCTCTCACAGTAATATTTTAACCTTGGGCAAAGGGCTAATTAACCTAATCGTAGGTCCCAATATGTCATGATATAGATTAATCAGATATATATGAGAAGGAATAATTATAAAGACATAGATTGATAGAGGTGGCGAGAAAAGGGGAGTCACAAGGGAGAGATGGAGATAAACTAAAGGAGAGGGGAGAGAAGGAATGGATCAGCTGAGAGAGAGAGAGGGAGAAGAGTGAGAGAGGTAGAGAAGGGTAAGAGAGGGAGATAGTCACACAAAGATGGAAGGGGGGCAGAAAGAAGGATAGAGGGAGGGATATAGTTGTGAGAGGATTGGAGGGTAGAGAGAGAGAGAGAGAGAGAGAGAGAGAGAGAGAGAAGGGGGGGGGGGAGATTGGGGAGGAGAGAGGTCATTCCAGATGCTCTGAGAGTGTTGAGGCTTTAGCCAGGTCACAACTTAGCATGAAAACTGATACGGGTGCCCTCGAATGAAACGAATGGACTCGAACGCGCCCGGTCGGGTGACATCACATGGTGCGCCCAACTGAATGATGCCACAAGGGAGAAAACGAAAAACGGGCCACCCAAACGTGCATAAGGCACCCGGGTAGTCATAACTTTGCGAAACTAATACAGGTGCCCTCGAACAAAACGACCTGACCCGAACGTGCCCGGTCGAGCAACCTCGCACGGCGCGACACGACGCGCTTGACCAAATGATGCCACAAGGGAGAAATTGGAAAATTTGTTGCCTGAAGGTGCGCAAGGAACCTGGGCAGTCACAACTTTGCATGAAAACTAATACGGGTGCCCTCGAACGAAATGGATCGACCCAAACGCGCCTGGTCGGGTGACCTCGCACGACACGAAATGACGCGCCCGATCGAATGATGCCACAAGGGAAAAAATGGCAAATGGGTCACTTGAAGGTTCACAAGGTACCCTAGCAGTTATAACTTAGCATTAAAACTGATACGGGTGCCCTCGAACGAAACGGCCTGGCCTGAACGCGCCCGGTCAGGCGACCTCACACGACACAACACGGCGTGCCCGACCGAATGATGCCACAAGGGAGAAAACGGCAAATGGGCCACCTGAACGTGCACAAGGCACCCGGGCAGTCACAACTTAGCAAAACTGATATGGGTGCCCTCGAACGAAACGACCCAACCTGAACACGTCCGGTCAAGCGACCTCACACAGCTCGACACGGTGCGCTCGATCGAACGATGCCACAAGGGAGAAAATAGAAAATGGGCTGCCCGAAGGTGCACAAGGCACTGGGGTAGTCACAAATTAGCATGAAAACTGATATGGGTGCCCTCAAACGAAACATCCTGACCTGAACACGCCCGGTTGGGTGACCTTGCACGGTGCGACACGGCGCGCCCGACCGAACTATGCCACAAGGGAGAAAACGGAAAATGGGCCACCTGAAGGTGCACAAGGCACTTAGGTGGTCACAACTTAGCATGAAAACTAATACGGGTGCCTTCGAATGAAACAACCCAACCTGAACGCGCCCGGTCGAGCGACCTCACACGGTGCGACATGACGCGCCTGACCGAACGATGCCACAAGGGAGAAAACGACAAACGGGCCACCCGAATGTGCACAAGGCACCCGGGCAGTCACAACTTAGCAAAACTGATACGGGTGCCCTCGAACAAAACGACCCAACCTGAACACGCCTAGTCGGGTGACCTCACATGGCGTGACACGACGCACCTGACCGAACGAATATCCCACAAGGAAGTTTCATTGGTTTATGTTTGTGCACATTTCAACCTTGCCAATAAAGTGGAATTAACCCAATTGTAGGTCCGAATATGTCATGATATATATTAACTCTACATATATATGAGAAGGAATAATTATAAAGACATAGATTGATAGAGGTGGCAAGAAAAGGGGAATCACTAGGGAGAGATGGAGATAAACTGAAGGAGAGGGGAGAGAAGGAATGGATCAACTGAGAGAGAGAGAGGGAGAGGAGTGAGAGAGGTAGAGAAGGGTAAGAGAGGGAGATAGTGACACAAAGATGGAAGGGGGGCAGAAAGAAGGATAGAGGGAGGGATATAGCTATGAGAGGATTGGAGGGTAGAGAGAGAGAGAGAGAGAGAGAGAGAGAGAGAGAGAGAGAGAGAGAGAGAGAGAGAGAGAGATTGGGGAAGAGAGAGGTCATTCCAGATGCTCTAAGAGTGTCAAGGCTTCAGCTAGGTCACAAATTAGCATGAAAACTGATACGGGTGCCCTCGAATGAAACAACCCGACCCAAACGCGCCCGGTCGGGCGAGCTCACATGGCGCGCCCAATTGAACGATGCCACAAGCAAGAAAATGAAAAACGGGCCACCCGAATGTGCACAAGGCACCTGGGCAGTCACAACTTTGCAAAATTGATACAGGCGCCCCCAAACAAAATGGCCCAACCTTAACGCGCCCGGTCGTGCGACCTCGCATGATGCAACACTGCGTGCCCGACTGAATGATGTGACAAGGGAGAAAATGGAAAACGAGCTGCCTGAAGGTGCACAAGGCACCCAGGCGGTCAAAAATTAGCATGAAAACTGATACAGGCACCCTTGAACGAAATGGCCTAACCCGAATGCGCCCGGTCGGGCGACCTCACACGATGCGACACGTCGCGCCTGACCGAACGATGCCACAAGGGAGCAAATGGAAAATGGGATGCTTGAAGGTGCATAAGGCACCCGAGCAGTCACAACTTAGCATGGAAACTAATATGGGCGCCCTTGAACAAAACAGCTCGACCCAAACGCGCCCAGTCGAGCGACCTCGCACGCCGCGACACGACGCGCCCGACTGAACGATGCCACAAGGGAGAAAATGGAAAATAGGCCACCCGAACGTGCACAAGGCACCCGGGTAGTTACAACTTAGAAAAATCGATATGTGCACCATAGAACGAAATGGCCCGACCTGAATGCACCCGATCGGGCGACCTCACACGGCGCGACATGATGCACCTGATCGAACGAATATCCCATAAGGAAGTTTCATTGGTCTCTGTTTGTGCACATTTTAACCTTACCATCAAGGTGGAATTAACCCAATCGTAGGTCCCAATATGTCATGATATAGATTAACTCTAGATATATATGAGAAGGAATAATTATAAATACATAGATTGATAGAGGTGGCGAGAAAAGGGGATTCACAAGGGAGAGATGGAGATAAACTGAAGGAGAGGGGAGAGAAGGAATGGATCAGCTGAGAGAGAGAGAGAGGGAGAGGAGTGAGAGAGGTAGAGAAGGGTAAGAGAGGGATATAGTGACACAAAGATGGAAGGGGGGCAAAAAGAAGGATAGAGGGAGGGATATAGTTGTGAGAGGATTGGAGGGCAGAGAGAGAGAGAGAGAGAGAGAGAGAGAGAGAGAGAGAGAGAGAGAGAGAGAGAGAGAGAGATTGGGGAAGAGAGAGGTCATTCTAGATGCTATGAAAGTGTCGAGGCTTCAGCCAGGTCACAACTTAGCATGAAAACTGATACGGGCGCCCTCGAACGAAACGACCCGACCCGAACATGCCCGGTTGGGCAACCTCACATGGTGCGCCTAGCCAAACAATGCTACAAGGGAGAAAACAAAAAAAGGGTCGCTCGAACATGCACAAGGCACCCAGGAAGTCACAACTTTGCAAAACTGATACAGGCACCCTCGAACAAAATGGCCCGACCCGAACTCACCTGGTCGGGCGACCTCGCACGGCGCGACACGGTGCACCCGACTGAACGATGCAACAAGGGAGAAAATGGTAAACGGGCTGCTCAAAGGTGCACAAGGCACCTGGGTGATCACAAATTAGCATGAAAACTGATACAGGTGCCCTCGAACGAAACGGCATGACCCGAACGTGCCTGGTCGGGCGACTTCGCACTGCACGACACTGCACGCTCGATCGAATGATGTCACAATGGAGCAAACGGCAAATGGGCCGCCTGAAGGTGCACAAGGCACTCGGGCAGTCACGACTTAGCATGAAAACTGATACGGGCTCCCTCAAACAAAACGGCTCAACCCAAACGTGCCCAGTTAGGCGACCTCACACAACACAACACGGCGCGCCCAACCAAACGATGCTACAAGGGAGAAAATGGAAAATGGGCCGCCCGAACATGCACAAGGCACCCAGGCGGTCAAAACTTAGCAAATGTGACATGGGCGCCCTCGCACAAAATGGCCCGACCCAGGCGCCCTTGGTCGTGCGGCGTCACACGGTGCGTCCGGCCGCATAGAGGCACAAGGTAGCAAACGGTAAACGGGCCGCCCGAACGTGCACAAGCTGGCACCCGGGCGATCAAAAGTTAGCAAATTTGACACGGGTGCCCTTGCACGTAATGGCCCGACCCAGGTGCCCTTTGTCGTGCAGCGTCACAAGGCGGGACATGGCGTGCCCGGCTGCCCAGAGGAACAAGGTATAAAATGGCAAATGGGCTTCTCGAACATGCACAAGGCACCCAGGCAGTCACAAGTTAGCAAATATGACATGGGAGCCCTTGGTCGTGCAACGTCACACAGCGCGACACGATGTGCCCAGCCGCATAGAGGCACAAGGTAGCAAATGGAAAACGAGCTGCCCGAACGTGCACAAGCTGGCACCTAGGTGATCACAAGTTAGCAAATGTGACATGGGTGCCCTCGCATGAAACGGCCAGACCAGGGTGCCCTTGGTCGTGCGGCGTCACATGGCGTGAAACGACGTGCCTGGCCGCATGGAGGCACAAGGTAGAAAATGGTAAATGGGCCGCCTGAACGTGCACAAGTTAGCACCTAGGCGGTCACAAGTTAGCAAATGTGACATGGGTGCCCTCGCACAAAATGACACGACCCAGGTGCCCTTGTTCGTACGGCGTCGAACAGCACGACACGACGTGGTCGGCCACACGGAGGCACAAGGTAGCAAATGGAAAATGGGCCGCCCGAACGTGCACAAGCTGGCACTCGGGTGGTCACAAGTTAGCAAATCCGACACGAGCGCCCTCGCATGAAACGGCCTGACCCAGGCGCCCTTGGTCGTGAGGCATCACACGCCACGACACGGCGCGCCTGGCCGCTTGAAGGAACAAGGTATAAAATGGCAAAGGGGCTTCCCAAACGTGCAAATTAAGACACTCAGGCAGTCACAAGTTAGCAAATCTGACACGGGCACCGTCACACGAAATGGCCCGATTCGGGCGCCCTTGGTCGTGCAATGTCACACAGCGCGCCCGGTTGCCCGGAGACACAAGGTAGAAAACAGAAAACGGGCCGCCCGAATGTGCACATTAAGGCACCCGAGCGGTCACAAGTTAGCAAATCTGACATAGGCACCCTCGTACAAAACGGCTTGACCCGGGCGCCCTTGGTCATGCAACGTCACATGGCACGCCCGGCTGCCCAGAGACACAAGGTAGCAAACGGAAAATGGGCCACTCGAACGTGCACATTAAGGCACCTCGACGGTCACAAGTTAGGAAATCTGACATGGGCGCCCTCACATGAAACGACTCGACCCGGGCGCCCTTGGTCGTGAGGTGTCACACAGCGCAACACGACGCGCTCGGCCTCCTAGAGACACAAGGTAGCAAACGGAAAAAAGGCCATGTATGAAGATTTCATAGCTTAAAAATTTACAGATGAGAAGATAGCCAAAATACCAAGCTGACCATGATTTGGGAAAGAATTCTAGAGCATACATAAACCCTAACTTCCTTATAGCATATCTCTGAAAATATAACAAACAAAGATCTGACGCTTGGACTAGATGTTCAAAAAAAGTTATCCTTAACATGGTCGAAGTTTCATGGCCTGCAACCTCACATAAAAATGTTATAGCAATAATGTTGAACTGATCCTAATTAATTCAAATAATATCAAATCATTGTTGACATATGTCGAAAGTCAGTTAGAGAGTGAATTAGAATTGACACGTAACCCAAACCGTCACAAGAGAGACACGTAGCCCAAACCGTCGCAATAGCGACGTTTCTGCCAAAACTGTCACAATAGCAACACCTTTGCCTGAACTGTCACAATAGCGATGCTTTCCTCAAACGTCGCAATAGAGACACTTTCCTCTATGTCGTCGCAATTTCGACGCTATTGCCGAAACTGTCGCAATTCCGACGAATTACTCCAAACGTCGCAATTGCGACACTTTTTCTAAGTGTTGGTATTGTGACACTTGTCTCTAAACATTGGTATAGCGACGGTTTCAGGCAATATTTGAAAAAGGTGAAAAAAATTGGGGAAATTTCTGACATTTGGTCAAAAGTGTCGGAACCAAGTGTTGGAATTTCTGCCAAATGTACTAGTGCTTTGATTTGAGCATTCATTTTCAGTACTAACTGCATCATCTCATCCTTTTCTTTTTGCTGTTGTAGGATTTCCTTGTCTTGTGGATGTCCATTCTGTGGAAGTTTCAATTGCTTTCTTAAGGCTCCAATGTCTTCATTCTTTTGCTTTATGAGTGCTTGAGCAACCTGAATGTTTGAAGGATCTACTCCAGTCTGTATAACCAAGTCTTGCAAGGACTTGATCCTTAGGTCCTTAGCATGTAAAGAGGCTTTGTCTAGACTCATCTGATCTTGCACGTTAGACACATTTTTTTGCAGCATAGTTGTACTCATAGTTTTGGTTACTACTTTAGAATAAAGCATTTCTGTGGTGCTTCTATGAAATTCTATTTTATCCAATTCATGTATTGTATCTGCATCCACTTCTACATCTATTTTGGTGTATTCTGAAACTGATTTTGGATCTGCAACTGTTGGTTTAAGGAATGACATGATCATCTTATTTGTGGAGTAGTCAAAAGTTGTCAACAAACTGTCTTTATTCCGTGGCTTTTCTTTAAGAAATTGGGAATAAACTTCATTTTTAATCTCCTCATTTTTCTCTTTGATCTGTTTGTATTTTTTTTGAATGTTAGAGTCTGTTCCCTCTGTTACTTTGGAATAGGAGGGAGCTTCTGAATTCACCTGCTTTTCAACCATTTCTCTGCTTTGTTCCTATGTTAGCACCTGCTCTTTCTAAATTTCTGTTAGAGTCTCATTTACAATTATAGTGGCTTCATCATTATCTATCTACTGATCATCTATATCATTGATTTCAATAGCCTTTTCTTTCTCAGCAGCAGTCATTTTTTCCCTTTTGTTGTAAATAATCTTGAATTTATTTTCTGCAATGGTCTCTGCTGAATAGCCTTCTTCATTCCTCGTACTTTTGTTTGAAGCTTCTGTTTGCTCAGTGACTGTTATTGCCTATGAATTATCTGTCTGTCTCTCCTTCTATATATTGGCGGTAGGATCAATCAATGTATTTTCTACCCATTCCATTTGATTTGCAAATTTCTCAATTTTTGGTTTAGACTCATGCATGAATGGTGTTAATTTACACTTGATCCTTATGTTACTTAGAATGTCTTGTGGATCATAGTTCCAATAAAAACTTTGTTGGAACTTTAACTTTGACAATTTCATGACTATTTCTTTTAAGGCATCCCTGTTGTTTACTATGAAGAGACCTATCTGTTTCTTCAGCTTAAATTGTGTCTTTTTCTTGGCAGCCGTAAAGTTTATAGCATCTTCATTTAGGACTTGCCTCAAGTATTCCAAAGCAAAAACCCTGGTGGCTAGAAATTTGGGCAGCTTGTAAGGGGCCAGGTTTGCTCCAAATATCCTTAGTTCTGTATGATTTTCATATACGTACTAGTCACCTACTTTACAGTGTTCAGATAACTATAGAATTCTTTTTATTTCCTCACTGATTCTTGGATGTTCTTCTTTGCACATTAAACTCATGGCTGGTTTGAAAAACAAATCAGTGAAGTCCTTATAGTTGAATTCATTTCCATCTTTTCTGAGCAATCAAGTCCAAAATACTACCAAGAGAGGATTTCCTTCAAAATCTATTTTCTGTAATGCAACTGGAAACTTTTCTGCTTGGAAAAATAGGAAGAGGTGAAATAGATATGATGAATATCTAAACACTCCTTCTTCAGGCAACTTGGGCAACTGATAGTGAAAATTGTCAGCAATGAATCTAGCAAAAGTAAATATCATTACAGGAGGTTTCCCTAGGGATAAAGTAGAAAATAAACCTCGAATTGATGCATCATTCAACTCATCATTAGAATAACGTAGAATGAAGGAAAGCATAGAGATGGTTTTTCTAGAAGATTAAGGAAAATCAGAGGTGGAATAAGGTGGATTTACTTATGGGAAATCAACATGAGTAGGCATGATGTTTTGAAGAATCATAAACTTCCTAGGGAAATCCAAGTCTAGGTACAACTGAGTCAAATTTTCAATGGATAGGGGCACTACTCTTGGATCAACATTCAACTGAAGCATTTCATTAATGGATTCTGTTGTTATAGAAAACAAAACTTCCCTATCTTTGTTTACAATACATCTGTGGTTAGGGACATAATGTAATTGGCATAGTCTAATCAGGTCTTGAGCTGGATGAGTGATTGGGACCACATACTTAGGCAAATTTGACTCCCTTATAGGTATGTCATTTTTAGTTTTCTTCACAAATTTCTCACAACACCAATTATGGACTTCAAGCATATTGAATTCTAACGCTGCATCATTAATCCTGTAATCTAGATCAATTAGGGAACTGCTTTCTTCAGTAGTAACAGGTGGTTGTAGAGGTCTAACTACTTCGGATGAATCTGTTGTTAAGGATGGTGTAGGCTTATTTCTCTTTGAAGGTTGAGGAAGTGGAAGCTTGCTTGAGGTATATTTTTGGGCTTTTGGACCTCTAGTTTAGGGGTTATCTATTTTCTTGTCATTTTGGTGAAAACTAAGCAAGATTAAACTGTTTTCTTAGTTAATTTGAAAATAGAGGCTAATTGAGCAGATCTACGAGAATTTTGGAAATCTGGGCAAGGGTTTTCGGAAAGAAAACATAGGTTTTCTAGATGTAGAGGACTGAAAAAGGGATTCAATGGCTCTCGGTGTGTTTTTAAAAATTTTGAATCATGGCAATTATCTTTTGATGGACGGAAAATGCTTAAAAACATAGATTTGATGGAAATGGAAAATTTTGAGGAAAATTTGACAGGGTTTGCCCTATTTTTTCAAGGTTTGGGCATTCTCAGATTGGCAATTGTCTATTTCTACAGTCAAATTTGTTTAATTTTGCTTCTAAATTTGCAAACTTGAAGGTTTGGAACACTGAGAAATACCTTATGTAGGTGTTGTGGCGGTCGAGAAGGGTTTCAGGTTGTATCAATATTCAAATTGGTCACTGTGGCTCAGTGGGAAGTGTCAAAATTTTTCTAAATACAATATTTGTGGTGAAATTCTACTTCAGGGGGACAAATTCACTAGCAAAGGTAAAAACGGAGTCTGGGTGCATTTATTATAACAAGAGAGAGGGTAAACAATACATAAAATAATGAGAAATTAAGGTAAAACCTTAGATATTTGTCACAATATGTATCATTTATTGCAGGTCACAGTTAATGGAGGGAGGTGGTTTGCTTTGAATGTGAAAACCATCGGTGGTTATCACGTTAGTTTTAGATGGTAAGTTGTTTTGGCCAATATCAATGCGATCGAATAGTATTTGGATACATAGCAATGGGCGGTTTAATGAAACTACTTTTATTGCATTAATTTCATCAAACTCCAATCAATCATTTTCAACACATGATATGGGACGCATACCGTCGGATTAAGATGGATGATGCGAACGGTTTGGATGTCTTGGGGAGTTGTGGGGAAAAGTAAGGTGGGACTAGTCTTTAAGATGGATCGTTGATTTGATAGAGATGATCAATGGTCATGGCTTAATGCAATGGAGAATGGTGGGGCATGAGGTTGGTTCATCCCGCTTAGTTTGGACCGTTGGATTAGGAATATAAAGATGATCGAAGGGTGATGGATGAATGCGAGCATGTCGGGTTTATGTATTGGATAATGAGTTTTTTTATATATAAAAGGAGTTTATATATAGGTTTAAAATGTATGGGGAGGGTTAATATAAGTTTTAACCAATGTTTGAACTTTGAATTTTGTATTTTATTTTATTATACAGTTTTAGATTATTTGAAGGTCTAAACTATAAGGGATCGGGATATTTCCGTATGGATAGTTTTTATGTCAAAAGGGATAGTTTCAGGATTTAATTTAAACATGTGAATAATAAATTTGACATAAAAATCTTATAATAAGGGGTTTTTGGGATAATTAATAAAAAGGAGTTATATTAATAGGACTAGGACTTTCTATATGGAGTTAATAAAATAAGTTAGGTGTTAATATGAAAAGGGACAATGAATACTCAAAAATTCATAAAAAAAACTAAGGAAGCGAAAATTAGAGTAAAGTTTCATTTTCATAACTCACTCACTTTTACTTATTCTATCATGTCTTTTGAGGGTTTTATGCTTTGTAAAGTGGAAGGAGTTAATCAAATGGGTCTTAAGCATCATTAAGTAAAATGGGGTCTTTACTTATGATTTTTCATGGTAATGAATGCATGAAAGGAAAATGATGTTATTTCTAGGATTAATATAGAAACTTAACACTTTCAACTAGTTAGTCATTGAGCCTTGGGTCGAGTCCCAACAAAAGTCGGGAAAATGCCCTGAGCCTCTTTGACTGATAGTCTAGAATGTCAAATAGCTATGGGGAGGGGAAATTAGTTATTGTAGCCTGGTGAAAGATATTTACAATGGATTTCCCGTCTTCTTCTACCTACCCAATAATATCTTCTAACATTTTTTCTTCTATTTTGATGAAGTGCATTTGAGCTAGCAACCTTCCAACATTTTATTCTTTTGAAAGTAGTAAAAACTATCTAATTCTAAACTTATTTCTTTCAAGAATCCAAATTAAACTGTTGGATTCTTTTATTGTCTACCTAACTACTGAATTGTCATGATTAAACTGTATGAAAATTCTTCATTCTCTATCTAAAACAAGTAAAATTGAAACATGATAAGTCAAGATTAAATTGTTCAAGTCATCATGGATTATGGCATTTATTGACACTCTGCCATAATCATCTACAAAAAGTAAAAGTAGTGGCGTTTAGACTTGCATACTTTCATGTTTTATTCATATTTTTTCTTTTGGGGTATATCATTTTTTCTAAGTCCTTTGATTTTTCTTTTAGGACTTTTACCCTCTTTTTGATTTTTTGATTTTTGTTTTTTTTTTAAATATGGGAAAACACCTAGCAGAAAGAAAAGTTTGTATATATTTACATGACTATCATCAGTCATGTCAAAATTATGAATCCTATATTTATAGGTTGCTAACAGATGGTAGTGCTTTAATTGTTGGGGACAAAATTATTTATAAAAATGAATCTTTAAAGCATGTATGTGCTAATATACATCCAATGTTGATTTTGGAATAATTGATTTCATACCTTATTCACAACACTATATACCTATGACTTCAGCCTTTTTACAAACTCACATTCCAAACTCTTTCTCCTAGCAGTTTGCAGGATGAGACCAAATGCATGTGGCCATGCATAATAGGCACATTGGTCAACATCTCCAGCCCAACTTCAAATAAAGTTTCCTTTGACTTTTGAATCCATGTGATTTCCAAAATAAATCCATCGTGTCGTTCATTTGATTCTTCCTAATATGCATGTGATCTCCAACATACTAAATATGGGGAAATGCCTATAACTAAATCCTGCCAAGATGTATCTACAAAGCTTAAACACTTTCACCAACCTCCTTCAATACCTTCAGCATTTTTTGATCAACCCATAGATGTTATTAGTTGATAGATTTACTGCAACAAGGGCAATGCCATAAAGGCCACCTCGAATTAATTTCCTCTAGGTGCTATAATTTTACTTTTGACACATTAAATTCACTACCATTGTTGTTGAGAAACGAACTGCCTCTATATTTCTTTCCTTTCTTCCTTGGAAAAATCACAGAAATATCCATATTTATGCACCTTATCAAAAAAATAAGTACTCAGTGAAATTTATGAGTAAAAAAAAAATTAAAATTGATTTTTACAAGTTTTAAAAAAATGAATAATATTATAAAATGCTCTAGGAAGGATTATTGGTCCACTGATAATTTCTCAAAATTTTGGCTTTATCTATAATCTATTACCAATTTTCCCAGCCCTTGTTACAGCCTGTAGACTGTGGAGTCCAAACTGCACTGTGCATTTCAAGTTGACTTGTTATCTAACTGAAGTCTAAAGTGTCACGTTACACTTATAGACTCTAAATTCTAGGCCTAGGTTAGGCCAGGTTGTTGCAGCATTGACCCGAATCTACGTTGTTGCAACTTGTAGCATTAACCAGAGTCTAGGTTGTTGCAACTTGCAGAATTAACCACAGTCTAGGTTGTTTTCAGAGTCTAGGTTGTTGTAGCATAAAAGAAGGTTAATGGTAAGGAAGATGGAGGTTATTGCATTGCAATTTTCCATTGCCAAGCCAACAATAATAATGACAGCTCAACACTGATATTCTTTCTTGCCAGTGCCAAGGATTTATTCTTCCAAAGAGACATTTTTACAGTGAACGAGCCATTCCTTTGTTGCACATCAATGCTCATCATATTCTTCAATCAAACGTCGACAAACAACAACCCGGTATGTTGTAGCCTGGCATCATCCTTGTATCTTCGAATCATATAAACACTGGTAGTAGATATTAAACATGTTTACTTATTTTTGTGGACGGATAGAGAGATACTCTGGATTCATGTGCTGTACTAGGAAAAACTCACACTAAATTCCCCTTTCCTGCTAGCGTACATAATAAAATAGAGAGTACGAGTTTGAAATTAATTGAGAAATACTGTCAACTGATTTTTGTGAGGGTGAATCCACTATAGACTGTAACTCTCTATTGTATCTATTTTTAGGTTAGCACTTTGAGCAATTAAAGAATATTTATTTTTAGGTTAGCGATTTGAGAAATTCAAGAACCATTAGTGTGTTAACCCAAGCTACCTCCTATTCTTATATTCATACATCCTGGTAAACAAGTGAGTAAGCTCAGCCAACTTATGAGACTGAACCGAAACCAGAACTGTTGTGGATGGATTTTGAGACAAAAAAATCTCATACTCATCTCCATATGAGCTCATTCCTTCTGTCATGAGCTACCAAAACATGGCTCCCCTACTTCTCCTCTCCATCTAACAAGATTCAAATACATGCTTATAAACACACGAAGTAAATTGTCTCTCTCACCCATGTGAAATCCTAGGTTTTTGTAAGATTTCCCAAACTTTGCAAACAAAACTAGTTTTCTTGATATCCTACTTCCATCTTCCAAATGGCTCTTTATCTAGCTCTACAAAAATTAAAGTTGGGTCTCCTCATATCCTCCAGCAAGCCTTTAATTTTCAAATCACAGTTCAATATGTTAGTGAAAACTCAACATTATCATTCAGAAATGAACACCTGTTACTATAATAATTAAATTCCTTCCTATAAGATCATTTCAACTTCTTTATTGCAGTGGTTAAGATCGTGGAGAGGAAGGAGGCCTTTGATTTGGCCAAAAGAGATTTCATTGGAAGATGGTTTGTCGCATTTGTGTCATTTTAATCATGTCATTTGCTGGTGGAAATTATATGTTTGGGTCCTACTTAGAAGCAATAAAAACTTCCCTGGAATATGATTAGAGCACGCTGAATACCTTGCCATTTTTCAAGGATGTGGGTATTAATGTCGGGACATGGGAATCAAGACCAGTGCTCTTAAAAATCCAGTTTATGTATAATAGAAGGTTTCAACTATTCTTACAACCTAATGAGCCAGGTCTGAAAGAACTTACCTAAGGTCATCTATATAACGCTTCTAAGAGGTAAGTACCAACACTTTTAGCTCATGTCCAAGTCTGCAAAGGTATTAAGGTCTCACCTGAACTTGAAGGGATGGTTATCCTAACCCATTAATACCTCTGTGGAACCAGTGAACATCAGAATGGCATTCAATTTTTTGTTTTGAGCTAGTATGAGCCAGGCCTCAAAGGCCAACTCACTTTTTAATTGGCCACATTCTCTCTATGGCTTGGTAGGTCTGAGTGGGTCATTTGTCCTAGTAACATGGCATTCTTCAATTAGCCTCCTTGATATTAGGAACCCCTATGCTAATAAACTGAAAGTCCATCCATCGCATAACAAAAGGTTGAGCATATTTTGTTTTCCAAATATGAAAACAATGTAATGAGAACATCTTCAGAGACCATTCTGCAGCTTCCCAATCCAACATGGGTAATTAATAAAAGTGGACTAGGTTTAAACCTTCGTCTTTCTCAACTTAAAATGTGAAATAAAGTCCAAAATACTATCAAATCCTTGTTGCCTAATTTTGGAAGGCCATATCTATTATAGTAAGAGCTCCAAAGGAACAATAAAGAGAACCATTCTGAAAACTTCTGATATGCATAATGTTAGAGTCAGCCTTTGCAGCCTTCCTCCAGTGATCAAACATGCTCTTTCAAAGTGATTTTAAAGTGTCATGGTCAAATTTTGTCATTTCAATGAGTCTTCAAGCAAAATTTGGTCACTAGGCATTAGGTCTAGGGTTTGCTTTCATTCCTTCCAAAGTTGTCCAAATGTCGGTCCATGTCACCATTCAGCTGAGTGTGCCATCATTCAGAGGTTTTTCATCATCATGTCAGGTTCCATTGGGCCATTTTACATCTTGTTCATGCTTCAGTTGTGCCTAGGTAAGGTCCATTTCCCTCTCCTAGGGTTTTGGAGGTAATTTCTCTTGGATGGTCAAATCATCGAAAAGACTTGTATCCTGATGTTCAAACACCTTCCCCTATCCTTAATATACCTTATTAAACACTTCCCATCACTGAGATCCCCCAAATTCCTCATTTTTGCACAAACCCTAGTTTCTTGCCACAACTTGGCAATTTTCTAGGCTAGGCCTGTGTTTTGCCCTTTTGGACCCCTTCCCCTCACTCAATCTTTGAGATTCCACTTTCCCCTGCTTCCTAACATCCCTCCCTACTTCCCAAAATTTTCCCAAGAATTTAGAAGCCCCTTATCCCCTTCATTTCGCTTCATTTCGACAAAATCCCTTGTTTCACACATCGGGATAAGTTTCACTCAAAAGATGTTTCAGAGCAATCAAAGATGAATTTTGGAAAACTGAGAGAGGTTTTTGTCCAAAACATCCCAAGGAAGAAAAACCTCTTTCACTTTTTACACAGGTATCATGGTTTTAGAGAAATGTCAAAAATACCGTTGCCTCAGGAGAATTGAATGCACCTCTGAAGTGACCTTGGGAAAATCAAGATTTCTCCTAGCATGTTTGGCCAAATGACTTGCATGATGAGTCAAATGATAACTAGACAAAAATATCTTTCCAATTAGCTATCATGAGCTCAATTTGGAGTTGAGGAAGACCTTCAAAAGTTGACTTCAACAGCGCTCTGCCTTGAGGCAGCCTCATTCTGCTCATTTTGACTAGTGTTGGGAGATTTGATTTTTGACAGGTAAATGAAATCCAAATTGCATAATTCCAATTGTGTTGGAAAGGAGACTCCAAGAGCTTTCCAACAACCTATCACATGCCCGATTTGGACACCGGGAAGGCCTCCAAAAGCTTCCTGCAAAATGCACTATGTGGCAAGAGGGAAATGCGACCCACTTGAGGGGTGCGACCCACTTGAGTGTTTCAGCCAGTGTAAATTTGCACGGGTGAGACCCACTTGGGGGGTGCGACCCACTTAAAATCAGAGCCCAGAAATTTGTGTTTTGCGCCGAGTTTTGATTCAAGTTGACTCCAAAAACTTGCAAGTAGGTTTTTAAACATTGCTCAGTGATTTTTGGACATGATTATGGTGTTTTGAAAGTGGAGAAACAAATGTTTGATGTGGAGAAACGTAAAACCTATGTTCATTGCAAATTCATTTCTTAGGGTTTTGAGAGACATGTTGATAGTCTTGTGAAGGATTTCCAAGGTTGTGTTGTTGATATATTTGCTCGTGCCTCTACTGTCTGTGGTGTCCCTGCTCATTATTTACCTCAGCCTCACGCTCTCTCATTGCCATTACATCGCTGCTCTCATTGGTATTGCCATTGTCATTTTCACACTATTCATCATTCATGTTATGACATAGTCCCATTTTCACTTGTCCACATCCTCCATTGACATTTTTAAACGTTGCAAGGGCTATTTCTATTGACCTACACTATACTCATTCCTATTCATGTGTCAAATCCCCATGTAGTCAAAGAGTGGTTATTTTCCATTCAAATTCCTTGTGATAGTCCTTTTCCCATTGTGATATTTCCTATAGCACTTTGACATATATGTGACATATCTGACATTGGAGCATACACCAAACTCTTGTTTTCATCATAACCATATCAGTATACTTTCATACACATTGTGACACCATGATAGAGACCAACACATACAACCGAGACAGTGTTTTCACCACAGGAGCTGCATGCACCAGGAGAGCACTAAAATGGCGGAAAAAGGCCTGATCCACTCCGGATTTTGGCTGAGGCCTCATTGACTGGGCAAGATACATGATGGAGGATCTTCGCTCCGAATTTGAGCAAATTCGGAGAAAATTTTGTCATTTTAAAATTTTTTGGTCTAAAAACAGGTTTTTCAGTTAAGTGGGTCTCACCCTCATATGCTCACTTTTTTTCGGGACACTTGCTGAAGGAAATTTTTTCATTTTTGGATTTTTCATGGTTAGTTATGCATCCTCATACATCACCTAAGCATTTCATCAAAATCTGGATGGTCAAAGAGCTCAAAAACACCATGAAAACCACCTTGCTGCCACCTTTTGCACCAGCAGGAAGTACTTCTGGGAGAAAGACGTTTTGGAGGGTCAAATGAGCTCCAAATTCAGAAATTCCACTTGGGTTGGATAGTCAACATCCAGGGCTTTCCAACAAGCTATCATTAGCTCAATTTGGATGCCAGGAAGTACCTCAAATTCATGCTGGAAAAAGTGAGACCCACTTGGCTCAAATGCGACCCACTTAAATGTTTTGCTGAATATTCAACTGCCAGCTCAGATTTTCGCCTAGTATGGACCAGTTTTGTTTGTGGATGGAATTTTTGGGTTTTTATGATGTAAATGTATATTGGGCATGTAACTTTGGCTTATTTTTATCTCTTCTATAAGATTCACTCACAAAAAGGGTAAAAATCATGTTATGGATCAGTTTCCACTCTTTTAGAGGCAAGTGGTTAGCTGCCTAGATTGTAGTTCCATGAATAGAATTGGTTGAAACTGATCCCTGAAGAGGGAATTCGACCCCTAGAGGTGGGGAAAGGTGTTAGAGTGATCTATATATTGTAATTTCTGAGGCATTCTACAGGTTGGACTCTTGGGAGACTTTTGATACCATTGTACATACTTTTTCATATTTTGGCTAAGGAAAGATCAGAGGTTTTGCGGCACTTGTTGGGATCCTTGTGGTGTTCTGTTCTTGATGGTGTTTCTTCTTTGTTTACTGTAAGTTTCTTCATGTTTAATGTATTCCATCCTTTCATATGCTTCTGAACTAAATTGAATGAGTGAATAAGGTTGAATCCATTGTCTACAGTGCTCGGCCTTTGAATTCAGTTAGTTCTATATGTTTTCGACTGTTTGGAGAGGATCCAAGTTCTTCTTTGCCCTCTTCAGCTCCTCGTCGGTCTAATCTGTTCATATATCCAATCAAAAGCATCAAGACATTCACCTACCTCGCCCCAACTCGAAATCTGCAAAGGTCTGACCTTATCCCCGGACCCAAAATTTGTTTTCCCATTTCTCCAGCGAAAACCCAAAAAATCAAAAATCAAACATACCTATCTCTTTACTAGCCTAAAATCAGTTCCCTTTTAAATTCATCTCGCACCCTATTGTTCATTTTATCGAGATTGACGGAGAGAGCCCTCTCCTGTCCTCGTAGGGCTAGCTACGAGGCTGAGCGTGGTTTGATGTGGCCTTGAGTTTTACCTCATTTCAGCCTGAGGTAGATTTGAGCGCTAACATAGTGGCGACCATACTGGGGAGAAACTCAAAATGTTTGCTTGTTATAGACAGAGTCTGAAGTCACGCCAGGTAGCCTTTGAAATGCTGTTGCTATGCATCAGCGAAGTAGATAAACGTTGCTTCAGTCGATCTCCGGTATAACTTGTAATCGTAGTATTTAACTTGTAAATTGCCCCAGTACATGTATCAAGTTCAGATCTGATCGTTGATGGTGAACAACGGTCAGACATCGCAAGCCTAAAATCATTCACCTGGTGACTTCATTCACTGAACAAATCCAGAAATCGATGCTTCATGGTGACTTCACTGCAGGGAGATCAGTAGCTGTGAGATTTTCAAGATGGACCGGATCACAAGAAGATATGCTCCCATGAGCCGAGATCACATTCCAGGTTTTCCGAATAAGATGCCCAAGGTAGATTGGTCAAGGAATCTGCCTACGTTTAACGATGATGGTAAGAAAGACGCTGCTTTACATCTGATTAGATTTCACATGCATATTCGCAAGTTGAAGGTGGCTTTTCCTGAAGATTGTTTGATGAAGATATTCCTAGCCACTCTAGAAGGTGAAGCCCAATCTTGGTATGAAAATTTGCCGCTGGCCTATATTTATTGTTTAAAGGATTTTCATGCCCTGTTCATTGAAAGATATCAAGTATCTTATCCATCGTTAAATTTAGTTCATGACTGTTGCAAACATGCCTCTACTTTTATTGAAAGCCTTGAGAAATATTATGAAGATGATAATTTTATGGATGATGAGATCATGGAAGCCCTATATGAAAATCCATTTCAGCAGCATACAGACGATCATGAGAATTTGCAACATGATCAAGATCTTAGTGTGGTGGAAGATGAAGGAATTTTGCATCTTGACAGTGAACAGGAATTATATGAAATGGATCAGCAGTATGAGGAAGGTTTGTATACTCCTTCACTTGAAATCAATGAAGACAATCATTGTTTGAGCAAAAGAAAACAAAAGGTATTATCTCCCCTATCTGAAGATGAGATAGATAAGCTATTGAACGGTCATGTTCCAGCTCAAGTTAACGCAGATCTGCAGTGTGCACGTGGTCCAGAAGGTGATGATGAAACTTCTTCCTTTTTTGAAAAGGACGACAGTCCTGTAAGCAGCTTTATAGATCAGCAGGTTGAAGATGTCTATATGGCTGAAAGTGATGAAAGAGAAGAGCTTGTTTCAGATCTGCCCACAGAAGAAGACAGCATGCCGGAAATTCAAGTTTCAGTTTCAGATTGTGATAATGACCAGCCAGCTATTTCAGATCTACATTCAGATTGTAATGACCAAGAATACCTTGTGCTGAATCCTGAAAAGGAGAACTTTGCTGTTGAGTTCATCTGCAATGAAGAAGACAAAGGTATGGACTCAAATGTTTTCAGTTCATTAGAACACAGCCTGCATGAGGAGGTAATTCAGTCAGTTCATGAAAAACAAGATGAGATATTCGTTCAAGTAAGTGAAATAGTTCCTTTGGATGATTTTATGGTAGATGATAAAAATGTCATATTTGGGTTTCAAGAATCATCTAAAGTTGCTTTTCTCATGATTGATGAATGCAATGAGGAACATGATAATCTAGCTGTCCTATCATATGAAGATGACCTATCATATTTTCAGAGTACAAAAGATCAAAACATTCCGGATTGCCTTTCATTTTCTTCATATGTCTCATGTGTTGAAATGTTTTCTCAAGAAGAGATTTTCTCGTCCACCTGTTCAGAATTTTTTGAAGCCCAGGAACATATTGTTACTGAAGTACATGATAAAGACAGATCAGAATCAGAAGAGAAAGACACCTTGTTCTTTCAGCAGGAGGTAAATCTTCATGTTTTTCAGGATCCAATGGCAGATTTGTTACAGTCAGCAGTGAAAGTGATTATTGCAGTGTTCAGTGATGAAGGAGATCATGGTCAGCTATGTTTTTGGATGCCCAATTATCAGTTTGTATTGTTGACCAGCAGATCTGATCAGGGAAATCAGTCAAGAAGTCATCTGCTTGACTGGTTACATTGGAAAGCCAATTATACATGATTGTACATATTTCATTAGTATGCAGGTGGTTTTCATCATGATTCCAAATCTTGATGGATTGCTACCTTTTTTCCAAAAGCTTTGTCAAGTCTTGTTTTAAGTCAGTCATGAGTCATTTGTGTTTGGTCTGTTGAGTCAGTTTTTTCAAGTTATTTCAGTTTGCCATCGAGTCAAGTTTCAGTCAAGTTTCATTCAGTTTTCAGTCAAGTTTTCATTCAATAAATGTGTCAAAGGTTTTGTGTTATCCGTTCAAATAATGATTCCATCGCCCAATGGATGAAGGCACTGGTCTGCTCTCCCAAAGATCTGCCGTTCTTGGCACCTCCAAGGAGCTACCATCCCCATTGGAGCCAATGTTAGTGTCAGCCTTTGCAGCTTTCCTTCAGTGATCAAACATGCTCTTACAAAGTGATTTTAAGGTGTCAAGGTCAATTTTTGTCATTTCAATGAGTCTTCAAGCAAAATTTGGTCACTAGGCATTAGGTCTAGGGTTTGTTTTCACTCTTTTCAAAGTTGTCCAAATGTCGGTCCATGTCACCATTCAGCTGAGTGTGCCATCATTCAGAGGGTTTTCATCATCATGTCAAGTTCCATTGGGTCATTTTACAGCTTGTTCATGCTTCAGTTGTGCCTAGGTAAGGTCCATTTCCCTCTCCTAGGGTTTTTGAGGTAATTTCTCTTGGATGGTCAAAACATCGAAAAGACTTGTATCCTGATGTTCACACACCTTCCCCTATCCTTAATATACCTCATTAAACACTTCCCATCACTGAGATCCCCCAAATTCCTCATTTTTGCACAAACCCTAGTTTCTAGCCACAACTTGGCAATTTTCTAGGCTAGGCCTGTGTTTTGCCCTTTTGGACTCCTTCCCCTCACTTAATCTCTATGATTCCACTTTCCCCTGCTTCCTAACTTCCCTCCCTACTTCCCAAAACTTCCCCAAGAATTTAGAAGCCCCTTATCCCCTTCATTTCGCTTCATTTCGACAAAATTCCTTGTTTCACACATCGGGGTAAGTTTCACTCAAAAGATGTTTCAGAGCAATCAAAGATGCATTTTGGAAAACTGAGAGAGGGTTTTGTCCGCAACATCCAAAGGAAGAAAAACCTCCTTCACTTTTTACACAGGTGTCATGGTTTTAGAGAAATTTCAAAAATACTGTTGCCTCAGGAGAATTGAATGCACCTCTGAAGTGACCTTGGGAAAATCAAGTTTTCTCCTAGCATGTTTGGCCAAATGACTTGCATGATGCATCAAATGATAACTAGACAAAAATATATTTCCAATGAGCTATCATGAGCTCAATTTGGAGTTGAGGAAGACCTTCAAAAGTTGACTGCAACAGCGCTCTGCCTTGAGGCAGCCTCATTCTGCTCATTTTGACTAGTGTTGGGAGATTTGAGTTTTGACAGGGTAAATGAAATCCAAATTGCATAATTCCACTTGTGTTGGAAAGTAGACTCCAATATATTTCCAACGACCTATGAAATGCCCGATTTGGACACCGGGAAGGCCTCCAAAAGCTTCCTGCAAAATGCACTATGTGGCAAGAGGGAAATGCGACCCACTTGAGGGGTGCGACCCACTTGAGTGTTTCAGCCAGTGTAAATTTGCACGGGTGAGACCCACTTGGGGGGTGCGACCCACTTAAAATCAGAGCCCAGAAATTTTTGTTTTGCGCCCAGTTTTGATTCAAGTTGACTCCAACAACTTGCAAGTAGGTTTTTAAACATTGCTCAGTGATTTTTGGACATGATTATGGTGTTTTGAAAGTGGAGAAACAAATGTTTGATGTGGAGAAACGTAAAACCTATGTTCATTGCAAATTCATTTATTAGGGTTTTGAGAGACATGTTGATAGTCTTGTGAAGGATTTCCAAGGTTGTGTTGTTGATATATATGCTCATGCCTCTACTGTCTGTGGTGTCCCTGCTCATTATTTACCTCAGCCTCACGCTCTCTCATTGCCATTACATCGTTGCTCTCATTGTTATTGCCATTGTCATTTTCACACTATTCATCATTCATGTTATGACATAGTCCCATTTTCACTTGTCCACATCCTCCATTGACATTTTCAAATGTTGCAAGGGCTATTTCTATTGACCTACACTATACTCATTCCTATTCATGTGTCAAATCCCCATGTAGTCAAAGAGTGGCTATTTTCCATTCAAATTCCTTGTGATAGTCCTTTTCCCATTGTGATATTTCCTATAGCACTTTGACATATATGTGACACATCTGACATTGGAGCATACACCAAACTCTTTTTTTCATCATAACCATATCAGTATACTTTCATACACATTGTGACACCATGATAGAGACCAACACATACAACCGAGACAGTGTTTTCACCACAGGAGCTGCATGCACCAGGAGAGCACTAAAATGGCGGAAAAAGGCCTGATCCACTCCGGATTTTGGCCGAGGCCTCATTGACTGGGCAAGATACATGATGGAGGATCTTCGCTCCGAATTTGAGCAAATTCGGAGAAAATTTTGTCATTTTGAAATTTTTTGGTCTAAAAACAGGTTTTTCAGTTAAGTGGGTCTCACCCTCATATGCTCACTTTTTTTCGGGACACTTGCTGAAGGAAATTTTTGCATTTTTGGATTTTTCATGGTTAGTTATGCATCCTCAGACATTACCTAAGCATTTCATCAAAATCTGGATGGTCAAAGAGCTCAAAAACACCATGAAAACCACCTTGCTGCCACCTTTTGCACCAGCAGGAAGTACTTCTGGGAGAAAGAAGTTTTGGAGGGTCAAATGAGCTCCAAATTCAAAAATTCTACTTGGGTTGGATAGTCAACATCCAGGGCTTTCCAATGAGATATCATGAGCTCAATTTGGATTCCGGGAAGTGCCTCCAATTCAGGCTGGAAAAAGTGAGACCCACTCGGCTCAAATGCGACCCACTTAACGTTTTTGCTGAATATTCAACTGCCAGCTCAGATTTTCGCCTAGTATGGACCAGTTTTGTTTGTGGATGGAATTTTTGGGTTTTTATGATGTAAATGTATATTGGGCATGTAACTTTGGCTTATTTTTATCTCTTCTAGAAGATTCACTCACAAAAAGGGTAAAAATCATGTAATGGATCAGTTTCCACTCTTTTAGAGGTACGTTGTTAGTTGCCTAGATTGTAGTTCCATGAATAGAATTGGTTGAAACTGATCCCTGAAGAGGGAATTCGACCCCTAGAGGTGGGGAAAGGTGTTAGAGTGATCTATATATTGTAATTTCTAAGGCATTCTACAGGTTGGACTCTTGGGAGACTTTTGATATCATTGTACATATTTTTCATATTTTGGCTAAGGAAAGATCAGGGGTTTTGCGGCACTTGTTGGGATCCTTGTGGTGTTCTGGTCTTGATGGTGTTTCTTCTTTTTTTACTGTAAGTTTCTTCATGTTTAATGTATGCCATCCTTTCATATGCTTCTGAACTAAATTGAATGAGTGAATAAGGTTGAATCCATTGTTTACAGTGCTTGGCCTTTGAATTCAGTTAGTTCTATATGTTTTCGACTGTTTGGAGAGGATCCAAGTTCTTCTTTTCCCTCTTCAGCTCCTCGTCGGTGTAATTTGTTCATATATCCAATCAAAAGCATCAAGACATTCACCTACCTCTCCGCAACCCGAAATCTGCAAAGGTCTGACCTTATCCCCGGACCCAAAATTTGTTTTCCCATTTCTCCAGCGAAAACCCAAAAAAATCAAAAATCAAACATACCTATCTCTTTACTAGCCTAAAATCAGTTCCCATTGTAAGTCATCTCGCACCCTATTGTTCATTTATCGAGATTGACGGAGAGAGCCCTCTCCTGTCCTCGTAGGGCTAGCTACGAGGCTGAGCGTGGTTTGATGTGGCCTTGAGTTTTACCTCATTTCAGCCTGAGGTAGATTTGAGCGCTAACACATAACTCTCTTGGACATAGTTATGCCTTCACTTTGGGCTTAGATTCACTATTCTTAGACCTTAAAATGACAGGTTATATTCCAGAGATTCCAAGTACCTTTTCATCATTGCCGAGGTTTTTGATATAATCTAGCAGTGGCTCTGCATACTGTGCAATTGAATTGACTTGATTTGTAGAGGCTGCCCTGTTTATCCCATTGGAAGTGAGATCTAGGGAAACAAATTTGTAACCCCTCTACTTAAGTAGGGTTACAACCTTATACCAACACCATGCTCCATGGCCAAGTCCATGAATCAACACAAAATTATGTTTTCTTCCTTCTCCCTCCTGATTCATTTCAATAAAGACAAATCTCATATTAGCTCATCCTAGGGTTGCATTATTCAGTTTTGCAAGTTGAAAACTGAAATAAAATAGACATAAGAGGTTGTTGAAGTTTTAGGAATTGATTACCTTCACATGAATAGAAATAAGGAGAAATATGACACCAAGGCACCAAACAATCCTACTCCATTGAAGAACCATCATAATAGTGGAGCAGAATAGAGACTCCAGTGTCTAACTTGTTCAGAGCAAACATCTGAGAATTTCACTGATGTTCTCTACAAGGAAGCATTATATCCCTTGATATATCTAGTCAAGGATATGAGGGCTAGGATCTCTTTTCCCTAAGTATCTAAAAATAATTAGTCACATGGATGATGGATGTGAGTATTGCAGAAAATCATTGAAGGATGAGATCGATGTCTTTAAATTTTAAGGCTGCCCACCTATTTCAATTCCTCATATGTTCATTATTGGGTAGAATAGATGAATTTGAGATTTTTTGGCAAAAGAATTTTCAAATCACCATGTTTCTTGTGGGGCTTCTTCAATGGGTTGTTATTCACCAACAACAAGATTGATTCTTTTTGGGATCACGTCTTCAACTTTCATACTGATAATGAAGATATAATGGAATTTCAGAGGAGATTTTCAACATATGCATATGCATGCATCATCTGGTGAAGGACGGTGGCTATAATAAAGACCAAACACGGGGTTATTCATTTCACTAACATAGGGTTACTTAAATATGGGGAGGATATTTAGATTGTCCATCAATACTTTCCAGCAATAAATTATGAATAACATGACCAAACTCAGTATTAAAATAAATTTAATAGAAAATAATAAACTACATAGCAATTTACAGCCATCTCCAAATACTAACATGACTAAACTAAAACATTTGAAATATTATGGCTAATCTTAAGCTAAGTAAAACCACACAGCTAGTCCTAAAACTGATAGTATCTTTTACTTGAACAAACTCTACCAAGATACCATTTATGTGAAGAACTTTGAATGTGATACAATCGTAGTGGTCTTAGTCTACCATAACCCGAATTAACACTAAGCTGAAAAGTTATCTGATTAATAAAAATTAAATGTTTTCATAGACTGATTTCAACCATGTCTACTTTGAGGGTCGAGCGAGTGTCCCCACCAGGTTCGATTACAATATAGACGACTCTCTAGCCATAGACATAAAATTTGATACCTATGAGAATATACCCAATCAATGACATGTACAGGGCACTTTGCATGGGACTAAAAATATTTAGGAAAGTAGTTTGTCGCTCATAAAGCCCTTAGACAACCTCACCTGTGTTTAAACTCTCCTCAGTGAAAACAATATTTCTTTAAATCTCATGCGGCATTTCAATAACTGGTTATCTTGGTCGTCAAAATTCCATGATTTTAAGGGCAGTACTGATCTGAACACGTCAAAATGTCCACCAATCAATGAATTGCAGGTGAAATTGTTAGGGAAAATGTGCTTATCTTTTTAGTTTCCATGAAGTGTACATGGGCCTCCTACATGTTTCTTTGCTTGAAAAGCCCATTGATGAAAGCAGGGTAGATAGCGACATTAGGAAAATGTAGTTTTCTTCCATTTCAGCCCATAGCTTGAAAGATGGTCATATATATCCTTTCTTAAAATTCCCATCAATTAGTTTAGGAGGCATGTATGTATTCGGTTTCTTGGAAATACTTACCATTTATTCCAAATACGAGTATTTGGAGTAAGACCTTCATTCCTCAATTCTTCAAGAATCGTTGTAGCTTCTGCAATGTTTTCTTGCTTACAAAGACCATATATTAATGTAGTATAAATAATTATGTATGGGTTGTAAAACAATTTCTCACCAATTTATCAATGAACTCAAGTCTCCATGGTTTCCTCCCTATGCAAGTCTGAAGGTCCTATCAAATCTGAGGCAAGGACATAAGTGGGAAATGATGTCAGGAGGCTTAAGGGAAAGTCTAGGACAAAATTTGGTGCGGATTTCTTGTTGTATTAGGATGTTGGTGCAAAGATAAGTAAGGATGTTTCTATGAATATTTTGATATGGTTTGGATCTCTGTTCAATACCACAGAAAAATCTGTGGCCACTCAGATTGTTAGCACACGTAAACAAGGGTGTTTTCTAGTGCTGATGTGGACAGAATGTTGATGGTCTGATCTGAGAGTGTCCAAGGCCTACAAAATGAATATCTTGGTCTCCTAGGAAGCATCATATAGAAGAAAGTATAGTTCTGGAGTTTATGTAATCTCAATAGTGAGATTAGAAGTCGTCCTGTGGGGATTAGTCAAACCTCAGATGTCTTCATCTTTGAAAGAATAAGTTGCAATCATAAAATAACTTATATTCAGCACCTAGTCAATCATTTAAGAATCCAACCTTGTAATAGCTAGTCTGAGCATATATATTCTCCAAGTCTGGTCAGTACAACTAAAATTTCTAGTCTTCACCTGTGTAAGGATATTTTGAGAATAAGACTATACATGATCTTAAAGGTGAAGTCAAGGATACTCTTCAAAATTCTGATTGATCAAGTAAAGGCTAGAAAAGAAGAAGACTAGTCCTTCCATAGTTCTGAGCACAATTACTGAATTCAAACCCCTATCATAAAGGAAGAGAAATCAAGACTCCTATCCCATTTCTATGCTCAACTCATATATACTCATAGCCTAAAATTCAGTTGAGCTGACCTATAGATAGTTGTTGAAGCATTAACTCTCATAATTATGGTATGGATTGGCCCTTAATCAGGGAAAATTTTAAGGATGGAAAATTATCTAGAAGTTCAAAAATTTAGCGAATCTCACTAGTCCCTAATATGAAAACTATAAAATGTTTATGGATGTATTTGTAAAATTATTCAAATTTATAATTATTTTATATATAATATCTATATAATATTGGAAATTTTTGAGGTAAAATAATTTCATATAATAAAATTTGGGCGTATCATTTTTATAAAAAATGGAAATTGGCAAATCTCTTTTTTGGAAAAATCGAGTAAAATTAGCCCACCTACGAATATTAGCCCCTAAAATTTTCCATGCCCTTAATTAAGACAATATTATGGAGCATTCCATATTGTAAATGAGTAAGAGAGATTGTGAATATCTGGGCTCCTTATCACAACAGGGCTTGAATACTTGATTGGAGAAATACACATTATTTGATTTACAAATCTTGGTCCATAATTGCGATCCGAATTTCTGAAGCATGCATCACCAGGTATGTGTCTGAAATTAAATTTTCTTGTTGAAGAATAAAATTTTGTCCTGATATTGTTGTGACTACACTAAGAAGGCATGTGAAGGAAGTGTCACAATAAGCCCAAACTCTTGTGACAGTCTGGTTACTCAAGTTTTTATAATTCTTATAGTTGCAGTCACCATTTTATTCTAAACTCTCCCATCTCACAGTCCTGAGCTTGAAACTCTCGCAATCGAGGCCAGAGTTCAGTGCACGTATGTTTCATTATGGTAAGATATATTAAAGCCTCCTAAAAAAATAATAAAATATGAAAGGGTAACTCAAATATTGGAAGTATGTAATCAAGTCCAATTCAAAGACAATAAAATTCTGAGTATATTGACAACAATGGTGAAATGCAGGACAATGGAGAACATACCTTAAATGATAGTTTTGGCACTTATTCCATGCTTATATAGTTAAGAAGAGATGTGTGCATTAACTCTTGAAAGGACAAGTCTGGACTCTGGAGCATTGCCCTATCATCATCTTGAGGGGGTTTATTGGTATCATCATGAAATACCCAGTTATGATGACAGTGGAAGATATTGTTTTAAAGTGAATCTCCAGTTTGTTACTTCAAGTTATTCAGAATATAATCATAAGGAATTTCCTGATTATAATAGCATCTATGTCGTGGAAGATATAATTGGAAGTAGACCAGCTTGACTCCTCAGTGATATTGTCAAGCGCTCTCTCAATATCAAAAGAAATATTTCCTGGCATCTCTAAGTGTTACAATGACTGAATTCTGTGCATCAATATCCATGATACAATGTGGCCTATCAATTAGCTATAATTTTTTTGCATTGTTCCTATGTGCACAAGCTATTACAATACCTTTGACCTTGTCATCTTGGATAAGAGATGAAGTACATTTGGAAACTCCATTCCTAAATATTAGTTACAAGGTATTGGCATCCCATTGCTGGCCTTTGATCATGAAGTACAAAGGTGGATGTGATGGCAAAGACACATGGGAAGATTTCTATTCAAAGATGGGGATGTGCATCTTGATTGCAATAATTCAATCCATGATAGCAAGGAAGAACCTCACCATTTGGTGGATGAATTTGTATCCTAGTCTATGGAGGAATTCAAAGGAAAATTGGATCAATAAAAATATATTTGCTACAACAGCTTCTATAGGAGCTAGCACCATTTTTATTATCTCCATAAAAATAGTTAACCATGACTGCAGTACCCCTGTTCTCTCTATATTCTTGAACCTAAGCAGTAGTTGATGTCAGACTTCCTTGGGCCCTTCCCGGCCCAATCACCAAAATCTTTGTTAAGATATTCAGAGGGAGCTATGATTTAGAGGGAGTTGATTTCTCCCTTAACTTAAAATTTTGATGTGATGGAGAAGTTGTTGGTTTGCATCCCTGGTGTTCTTGATAAACATCCTATCAGTCATATGTCTCGCTATGAAGTCTCTAAGTCAATATATGGAAGAACCCCATATTTTGAATAACTGCTTATTGAGATATATATGAAATCTAAGATTCCTTGAATATTTTGAAGCTGGCTCGGTTGGCAGTGTGATGGATGGAAAGAGCACATCTATTGCTATACCTCTTGATTTGGTTGCTCTGGAAGCATTATTGAGGCTGAATGTATATAGCAGCAAGTATGGCTTATTATGAAACTAGTTGGTTGAGGAAGCTCTTCCATAAGCCATTTGTTCACATGATGGAAATCAATGTTGTATATTGCAATAATTAAAGTAGGATTCACCTTTCAGAGAATCCATGATCGGATACAGGTACCACTTTATTTAGAATATGGTACAGTCAAGCTCCATCATTTCAGGATGGATGTGCAGGTTATCGACATCCTCTCAAAGCCTCTTGGTAAGGTCAAAATTTATCCTCATTCAGAAAGAGGTTGGGAGTCATGGAAAGTCCCTTCTATGATAGTCATAGTTGAAGACTGAGCTCTGGGAGCTCTTGGGGGCTTGGGGTACTTATTGAGCTATGAGCCACTTTTCTTGAATTAAAAGACTTGTATCTGCAAGCCATGGATCTTGAGTAAAGAAAACAGGCTGCTACAGTTTGAGACAATTTACATACCATTTGAGCATGAAATTTAAAGCAAACCTCAAGTATTGGACTTTGTGTAAAAATCAGTACCTGCAAATCGTTTGTGAATTATTCCATGTTATAAATACATTAAAATTACTTTAAAGTACTACTAATACCTTGGTTATTCCATGTCCATTAATCCCATCTTCAGCTGCATCAGCATGATCCTTGATTTGTGAATATTCTCCTAGTTGGCATATTTCTTCTTGTTTATCAACATCACACAGATCAATTTTTTTTTCTTCTCTCTGAGAAGTTTCCCATGGATGTATGGTCACTGCAAATAAATGCAGATGAATCTTTCTTAAAATCTGAAGGATGTTCATTCAACAACAAAATACCTAGCTCTCTTAAAATGTCTTGGGCCATACATCTACAGACTGCAAAGACCTTCTGAAATGCACAAAGATAGTTGTATTAATTTTTTGTTGCTTGGAAGACAGTAAAATTAGCCCAAATTAATAGTGTTGCATAATTTCTCTTCTCCTTGTTATTTCCTAAATCTACCTCAGGCTGAAGGAAGGAAGAGTTCAGGGTAACATCAAACCACACTCAGTCTGGTATCTAGCCCTACCAGAATAGGAGAGGGCTCTCTCCGGGTCAATCTCAGCAAAAATAATCAATAGGGCTTGATATGACTTGAAATAAAAGCTGATTTTAGGCTAGGTATATAAGTAAAGGAGTTTGATTGTGATTTTGGGGGTTTTTGTTGGAAAAAAGGGAAAGGCATTTTTGGATCCGGGGATAAGGCCTAGTTTTTGCAGAGTTCTGATTGGGGCAAGGAAGGCAATTTATTTTATGCTTTAGATTGAATGAATGGATGGATCATACTGGTGAGGAGCTGGAGATGGAAAGAGGGCTTCTAGAATCCTCTTCAAACAGATGAAAACATGGAAAATTAAACAAAATTTCAAGGCAGAGCACAACAGTCCAATGAATTCTACCTTAATCACTCATTTGTTTAATTTAAGAAGAAAAGAGAAGGTAAAATGATACACATAAACATCAGTGAACTTAAAATTACATAGAGAAAAACAACATCAAAACACAGAGCCACATGGATCCCAAAGAGTGCTGCAAACCCTGGTCTATTCCTTTGCCAAAATTGCAGAGATGAAATGTCCAATGTAGTGCCAAGCAATCCCAAATGTCCAACCCTGAAAATGACTGATGAATTACATGATATAGACAATCATAACTCCTCCCCATGCCTCTAGGGCTCAAACTCACCATTCTAGGAGCTGTTTCAACCATATCTAAACTAAGAGCTGAAGAATAGGCAATGAAACAACTTGCCTCTATAAGTTAGGAAACTGATTCATTCACTTACATTTCACCTTTTGGTCAATGAATCTTCTATAATGAGTAAAAATGTGCCAAAATTACATCATGGTCATGAAATTACATCAAGGTACATCAAGATTTACATGAAAAAGTCAAACTGGCCAAAACTAGGTGAAATTTTGAACTGCTGAGTGAAAAGTCGGCCAAATTTCCCTATGCGTCGCGCCTGAAATCACTATGCGTAGCAGAAGTTGGAGGCTGATTTTGAGGGCCTTACCTAAGTCCAAATTGAGTGCAAGATAGCTCGTTGGAAATCCCTACCCGTCTACTTTCCAACGCAAGTGGAATTTCTGGATTTGGTTGCCATTTTTCTCTCCAAAAATAAAATCTCCCAACACTACTTCCTGTGTGGGCAAAAAGTGGCAGAAAGGCCATTTTTAGGGTGTTTTTGACCCTTTGGGCAGCCCAAAACTTGATGAAATCCTTAGGTAATCCATGAGCATGCATAAATTTTGATAAAAAATCCAAAAATGCCAATTTTTCCTCCTGAAGAGCTGCCAATTATAAGCGCGCGCCAAGTGGCGCTACGCGTTGGGCAGGAAAATCTGTTTTGTGACCAAAAAATTCAAAATTGACAAAGTTTCTCCCAAATTCCTTGAAATTTGGGTTGAAGTATCACCATCAAGCACTATCCTGGGCCAAAGAAGCTTCGGCAAATATTTGAAGCCTATCATGCTTTTTGTGACGCTTTAGTGCCTTACTGGTGCATTCAGTTCAATGGTGAAATCACTGTCTCTGTCAGATGATGTATCCGTGTCCATGATATTTCAAGGTCTATACTTGGCTTGTATGAGATGAAAATGAGAATTCGGTGCTTGTTTCAAATTTACAAATGTGTGTTAAAGGGAAGGGACTGTGGGAGAAATAGGACAGTGGGGACACTTAAGTCTTGTCAAGTGGTACTTTGTCTTTCGAAAGCTTTTGATTTGACAAACTTTGGGAGAAGGGACAACCACTGAACTGTTTGGGGAAGTTAAGGTTTTGGGAATTTTTATAAGTGATATGAGAGAGGGAGGGTGATAGGGAATGGTAGGGTTTAGGGATAGGGATAATAGGACTTGGGAGTGAATGACCTTGGGATGTAAGAGAATGGTGTATTAAGGAGATAATGGGAGATAGGATTAAAGTGAGGGAAGGAACAAAAAAGATGGGGGAAAAGGAGTATTTGGCACCAAAGTTGTTTTCAAAACACCAATTCAAAACCCTAAGGAGCAATATTTAATAAGAGATTAGGGTTTAACATTTGACATTCAAATTCTCCAAACCAATCTCTAAAACCACACCAAACACTATTCAATAGCAATTCAAAGTCTCACTCGAACTTACATGGTGCAAAGGAGGTTGAGTTGATTTAAAATTTATGGAGCAGTGGCAAAGTTTTTGTGTATCGGCTCTTTGCGCCACGCGCACAACCCAGTGCACCGTGCCCGGTATGTGCACCGCGCATGTTCAAAATTGCACAATGCGAAACTGCCCTATGCGCCGCGACTGTTCTGTGCACTGCGCCCAACGCCCAATCCGTCGCGCAGGTTGCCTTCACCACAGTTTCGGCTTTCACACTGACTTTTTCTTCCTTCATGATTTGTCTTGATTTTAATTATGTCTTTGGTGTGCAAATTGAATATGAAAATATCTTATATACACAAAAAATTTTGATTTTTGATTTGAAACAACCCGCTTTTGCAATGTTTGAACTTTGACACTTTCACATAACTCTGTTTTTGGCTTCCACTTTGATTTTTTGAACTGATGATGAATTTCTTGTTTGTCTTTTGCAGGGATGGCTGGCATTGGATTTGGCAAAGGCGACCAGGGCTACACCTGAAGAATTTCGCAACTGAAAAGACTTTGAAAATTACATGGCATTAATTACAAAAGACAACATTGACGATTTTTCTTCAAAACAGAGTTTTGAAGAAAAGTCATGATCAAGCATATTGATGATGAAATTTTGCAATGAAAACTTATTTTGAACCTCCCTCATGTGCTTGCTGGCATTATTAGACATTTTTCAGACCAAATTTAGCGAAACCCTAGACCTAATGAAACCTACAACCCTAAAATGACTCTTTGTCAAGCAAGAGACCAAACATGATTGTAAATGACTTGAAAATGATTTTGATAAATAGAATTGGACCAAAAAGTACAAGACATGAGGAAAATGAGTAAAAATCTCCCTACCGTCAGCAAATCCATGCCCTTAATAGAATGTAGATGACTAAATTGAATGAGACACCTAAAATGAAATGCAAGGAAAGAGATTTTGATCTCTGACGGAGGGATGAAGAGACCGACTCTAACATTCCTCATAATAGACAAGAAAGAAAGAAGATATCCAGAAAGAAAACTCAACAGTGCGCCTTGTGTAATGTTATTGTTCTTATGCTCAAGACCTGATTTTAGCTCATTTATAAGAGCATCAAAGTATAAAGATTCAAAACTCCTCATAGAGAGGTCATCCTCTTATAAATGCTCTAAAGCAGCTGTTGTTCTAACAACGTGAGAAATCACAAGCTTCGAAGCGCTTAATAGTAAATATAGAATCCAATAAAGGCACATCATAATAGGAAAAATACACAAAGGCAGCAACAACTAAATCACCCTTGGTATCTCGGGAAAAATAGCTTCCTTATGTTGCACAATGATTACTTCTAGTATCTGCAATATGATGCATTTCACATTAGAAGCTACAACACCTTTCAGCATGCCACAAATTGCATCAGTCATTACATTTTGATCTCTATCTACATCTAGGAATGGGTTGGAACACAACTCTGAAAACCAAAAATATATATGGAATAGAACTAGGTGGAACTACTTTCAAAAGGGAGTAGATAACCTCTAGCATCACTTCTGCATACGTGAAAAACGGATTTCTTAAGTTTTGAAAGATCATGTCTAGATCAGGGTAAAGAGCATGGGAATATCCATCACTGTCCAGTTGATCTAAATGATCACTTTTCTTAACGAGTTTCTCATATTTATGTTTGTTGGATTCCAAACGGGAGGCCTCTTGTAATTCTTCATTCTCATTCCCCTTACATCTGTTGAAGGATGTGATTTCATCAGAAAAAATAAATAGTAAGCTTGTCATTTGATGCATATCTTGCGCAAGGAGGAGCCCTCTCTTCTGGTGTTCCTTTGCATAGAAAGCCAATGCCATCCAACCTATGTATTTTTATCAAATAAAATAAAAAATAATCTTTTCATTTGTTGCATATCTTGCGCAAGAAGGAGCCCTCTCTTCTAGTGTTCCTTTGCATAGTGAGCCAATGCCATCCAACCTATGTATCTAACCAAAGGAAATGAAGAGGTTGAAAATTTTAATATTATGTCCATCCATGAGGAGGCAGGAATCAAGTTTCTAAACTGGAAGCCCTCTTTCCTACCATACTTATCATCCTCCTCCATGATGCTGCTACCACTGGCTGCAGAAACTATAATTTTAAGAAGTGTCCACTGTTGCCTATCTCCAAGTATTTTTCCAAGTTTTATTGGATGACTAAACTCCTTTTGTTGATAATAAAGAGAGAAAAGCAATGTATTGAGATGCTTTGCAGCATGCTATGTTGTTCCCTCTGTAACTGTTGAATAAGAAAAACATAGAGTAGACCCTGATGCTGGCATACAAGTGTAACAACATCCATAGACTCTGTATCATCGGGAAAATTTCTAAAACCATTTGGCCTTTCTTCAAAATCACAAATTACTGCTTTCTCATCACATGACCTCTCATTCAAAATTCTAGACTGCATTTTGTTGTCCCATTCTGCTTCTTGCACAAGAATGACATTTACATTTTTGTCTCCATTTTCTTTGAGACTACCTATCATTTCCACTTTTGGCTTTCTATTACTTGAAAATAGCTCATCAAACATCTTCCTACGAGTGTGAATATTTTTTTTTACTGGCATTTTTATTGATATGATAGTCACTGTCACTGGCATTCACCATGAAATATGGATTCAGGTGACATTCGGTTGCCAAAAGCAGTGCATCAATTGCAACTTCATGACTCTCCAAGTTCATTTCAGACTGTTGATGAAATTCCTCTATGAAATAGCGAAAATCCAAGGCCCATAGTTCACAGTCTTGATAACTCACAAGTTGTAAATACTCTGTTTGAAAGTCAAGGTTTTCATCTACACCTGTAACATATAGCATTAAGTTACTCATTGACCTACTATCTTTTCCCTTGAGCTGCTTTCCATCAACCTTCACATTTATGATACATTTCATCATACAATTGTTTGATCCTTTCTTCTTGACCAGCATTGAGATATCCCTCTAATATTACGTTGCATATCTTGGGTTTAATACCAATTGCACCATCCTTTTGCAACTCTACAAAAAACCCCTCAGCCCTCTCCATCATGCCACATTTAATCAAGGATTCAAGATATATTTCATAAGTTGCCCAATTAGGTCGACACCTTGCCATACATCGAGAAAATGTGTATTCTACTTCACATTACATAGATAGGCACATATAAATTTGCATCAAGTCCACATAGGATGGTTGCAATGGCTTTAGACCACTGTCCTCAAATTGCTTCATAAAATTTTCTACATGTTCTACTTCTTTTTCTTGAGCTAGAATATCATCACCCTTATTTTTAAGGGAAACCACAAAATATCTGTAAAAAATAAGTTCCTTTTTGCTACCACGAGGTTGTTCAATAGAATTATGGAGCTGTTCTTGCTGCAGGGTTGTCGTATTCCTCTGTTTAACAACATCCTTGTCATCTTCAAGAAAACCAAGATGGTCCTCCTCTTGTAAAGTTGCCAGCAAATATTGATAGGTGTCTTCAAAACTCTGCAGTCTTGGGCCCCAATGTTTGAGAAAAAATTCAATGACAACTACCATGGAAGATATGTTTTTCAGATTGCAGGAGTTATTGAGCTGGTGATTATGCCATTTTCTTTGGGTTATAAGTCACGACATTGGAGAATGTCAATTTCACATCTTTGGAAAATTATGCAGGTGAATTGTGTTCGTTTTTATCCAACTTATACTCTAGAAATCCAAGTCCTATGATATAATGCAACGATTTCTTGCTTTGCACAGGTAATTAGAAGATACATCGCTTACTCTTAGCAAAAGCCCACTACAAGGAAAATACCCTCTAGTGGATGTTTTTGAGGAACCACAAAGAAAAATACCCCATACATCCATTTCTAGCAGAGGTTACTAGAGGAGGTTGGCAAGTGGAGGGTTTTGCGGATGTTTTCCTATCGATGCTCTTATCATTAAAACTCGCCTCGGTGCTCTCAAAACAGTAAAGCACCGGTGCGGCCCAAATCATTGGCACACCGAACACCGTGCACTCCATACACACACGCCCGGTGCGTCATAATATAATAGAGCACTGGTGCCTCACAACTCGTCTGCGCCAATGCATTATAAAACACAACACCAACATCAAAACCACGCGGTACGGTAGACATAAACAACACCGCTGCATCATAAAAAACGTGCCGAAACACAAACCGACCGATGCATTTGCAGCAAAGAGTACCGGTGCGCCTATAAATCATGCACACAGGTAAAGGGTTAAATTAAACGACGAAAAACCCAGATTTTTCATTTTTCTAGTGCTCTTGAGCTATTAATTATCGGTACACACGATACCATAGAACGCACTGGTGTGCACCGAACATTGGCACACCGGACAATGTGTGCGAAGTACACACTACCAGGGTGTCCAATTACTATAATGCACCAAGGCGTCAATACTCTTCCACACCGGTGCATCATAAAACATCGCGCTAAAACAAAAACAAACCATTGTGTTCTTCTCTAAGTGCACTGGTGCGCTAGAAATAGCATGCACTAGAATATCGTTATATATATAAAAAATTAAGGCCAAAAAACTTGTGCTTTGCGACTATTACGCACCGGTGCTTTACCATTATGCTGCCCCAGTGCATCATAAAATTTTCGTGCCGAAACTGAAACATCCTGGTGTGTGGTTAGGGAAATGCCTCGGGCCATTATAAACAACGCACCAAAATTGATACCGCCCGGTGCGGTTTTCCTAACTGCACCTGTGTGCTTATGAAACCTAGCGCACCAGAACAGGGTTAATAAAAAAATAATTATGGCCAAGAACCTTCATTATTCACTTTCCTCAGTGCTCAAAAGCTCTCAAGCCCTGGTGTTATTTTTTTATTTCTGAGCCGCCCTGCCATCGGTGCTCTCATTGCACCCATTACATGCACTGCTACTCTACATTGCCAACCAATCTGCAGCTTGCATTTTGAAAAATAGTGGCCAAATTTTATTTTCCAAATTTTACAGCCAATATGCCTCCTCGACCACGAAATGTATAGGTATTTTTCTAGCTTTTCTATAATTAAGCCTTTTATTGGATTAGATATTGAAATAAACCTAAAAATAACCATTAAAAAAAATAATTGTCGCCCGGTGTGCTCGAGTTGTTTGGCTCGCACCGGTCGTGGTGCTACCTGTAAAATTTACAAGCAACGCCGCTACCGGTGCTAACATTAACCACACCATTTCCGGGGCAGTTCCGGAAGGTGCCCCGAATAATTTTAAATTAAAAATAAAAAAATAAAAAGGTGGTGCGCTCATTTATCTAGGCACACCGTTGACCCCGGCAATCAAAGTGAGGTGCGCTGACTACATTTTCCGCCTCGGTTTATGTCAGCGCACCGCATTTTTCATTCCGAGAGGGTCAATGGTGTGGTCGGGTAAAATACCACACCGTCAACACTGTCATTGTCATGAACTCGGTGTGCTGACACGACTATACACGCTGGGGCATATATTTCAGTCAGCGCATCGCTATTCTGAAATATAAATAGTCCATGGTGCTTGAAAAATAGACATTAGCACCGAAGCCGGTGCGGTCAGTTTCTTTAGCGGCCCTGAGGACGATGCACTGAAATATTATAACGCAACGACACCGATGTGTGACTGTTTTTATGGAGAACTGTCTTTTATGTGTGTTTTTTTTTCAAAAAAAATTATATATGTATATTTATAAGTACATTTCTGTTTAAATAAAAAAAATTATTTAATATGGCAATGATTCAGAGAGAACAGGAGCAACAAAAACAACAACAAGTAGAACAATATGACATGATTCGCCAATGGGAGGTGAGAGAGAGGGAGAGAGATGGATGCCCTCGCCCTATTACTGCAGATACCTAGGATATCCTTAAGCAGGTAGGCCTCCTCAAGCTCTATGAGGAGGCTATTTTTAGCCTAAAGGCCCATAGTGTGCTTTTGAGACATCTTATCGGCAGGTGGAATGCCCACTGATAGGCTTTTCAGGTTGGTCCTAACTAGTGGTACACACCCACTGAGGAGGAAATTTATTTTATTACAAGACTATCGAGGAGAGGGTTGGATTTTCCCTCATTCTCAGACGTGCCACTTGGTTGTGTAGCAGGGAGTCAGTTAGTTTACTCCCAGAGATACATTGGAGCACATGTACTATCTCCTTCATAGTTTCAGGTACATGGAGGTCAGTTACGTATAGGTGCTTTTGGTAGACAAGACATGCAGTGCTTCTCTATTATCACTTCGATCATTTTGCACAACACCAATGATGGGAAACACATTAGTTGCTCGCTTTTATATTACGTTGATTCTTTAGTACAATAGCCACAACTTGCCAGGTGGTATGCATTTCTTTGCGACAGTTTTGTACAGCCTTAGATAGATGTCGTGCTCATGCACAAGGGAGGGTCAACTTCCCTTTTTCTTTTGAGCTATTTTGTTTATTTTTTGAGAGGTTTTCATAGATGAGACCGATTTTTGTTCGACAACGTCGTAGGCCGATGTTGCATGCCCGAATGCGCATGTGGGGGTAGATGATGCCCAAAAGGGGAGACACTATGTTTCCAGCGAGGATATCACATGATTCACTGGAATTACTAGCCAGCGTTGGCGGGCTGCATCCCTTCATTATGGTCCCATGTCCTTATGCTAGACTAGATTGGCGAGGGTGTCCCAACATCCTCTTCACTCCTGATGAGCTGCCAGATGATAAAGGTAATATTACTGTTTTATTTATATTTATTATAACATGTTCTTTAACTTGTTTTTATTAAATTATGTAATGAAATTGTCTAATTATTGTTGTGTACTTGTATATATTTTGCATACATTGGGTCTTTTGATGGTGATGAGATGCCAGATCCACCACATGATCTAGGTGTCGATCTTGATGATTTCGATTAGGAGATGGCTAATGCGCCAGATGATCGGGATGATCCTCATGCACCTCATGGTGCACCGGTACTGCCTTTTTCTAGGTGTGGTCGACCAGAGACTAGATACCGGATGGAGTTGGGCAGCCAACTCTGTGGACTGATTTAAGATGCGGGCGTCAGGCCCGCTCATCACAGAGATATACATGGTGATGATAGATTGATACAGATGTGGAGAGGTATGCCGCGTGACATGTATAGCCTAATGCGGCATGTCGTAGGAGCTATGATAGTTGTTACGCAATTGAGGAGGATTGTCCATAGTTATAGGCATAGTCGATCTGCGGCACATGATGGATAGTCTACCAGCAGCCACTCAGATGCATCTCATGATCGTTCACCTCGCGGCATGCCTGATGATCAGCATGAGGCTCCACTACCAGCATCTAATACTAGTCATCATGGAGATGAGGCTGGACCATCGGCCTCGTCCAGTTAGCAGCTTGCAGCATCCACCATGAGTACTAGTCACGATCATCATGAGCAGGCTGGACCATCGACCGCGGAGGCTGCAGTACAATTGACTGAGCAGGCCACCTCCACTAATACTGCACCTCATATTGATCATGTTGTACTACCACCAGCAAATGCATCCATTAGTACTAGTGATCATCATGACCATGAGCAGGCTAGTCGACCATCTACATTGTTTGCACCTATTTGAGTAATGCTTGTTTATCGGGCTACTACTAGTGTTATTCATGATGTTGTTATACTACCACGAGCTTGATCAACGGCATGATTTATATTATAGTTGTATATTTTTAACATTATCCGGTTACATATATATATATATATATATATATATATATATATATATATATATATATATATATATATATATATGGTCCATGTATTTTATGTTCATGTTGCAGTTGTACTTAATTTTCATGTTGATGATCATCATGATGTGGCCCATATTGTTAGTCATGTTAGATATGTTCATTTAATATTTAGCTTGCAGATAAATGTGTATACGTGATAGGCGCATGAGTTATTTGACATTATATTGAGATGTATATTTGATGTTTGTGTTGTGATGATGTTAATATATAATGTTAATTTGATGTTAATTGAATGTGTTTATTAGTCATATGGTGTTTGTATGATGGTTATCATGATCGTGATGATGTTTATTAATTAATTTAATATGATTAAATGACCATGATATTTATTAAATATTATGTCGTGAATGTAATTGTAATTTAAATTTTAATTCTATGTAAAATTGTAAAATTGTATTTGTATTTGTACTAATTGTAATTTCAAGTGTAATTGTATGTAAAATATTTATTAATGTAACATTTTAATTGTAATTGTAATATTTAATTTATTGTGAAATGATTGTAATTGTATATATGAAAAATTGTAAAATTGTAATTCTAATTCTAATTGTATGTAAATTTCACAAATTGTAATTGCATTTGTAATTGTAATTTTAATTGAATTGTATGTAAAATATTTGTAAAATTGTAATTGTAATTGTAAATGTAATTCTATGTAAAATTGTAAATGTAATTGTATGTAAAATTAAAATTGTAAGTGTAAGTGTAATTGTAATTCATGTATGTGAAATTAATGTAAAATTGTAATTGTAATTTTAATTGTAATTGTAATTGTATGTAAAATTTTAATTTGTAAAATTTTAATTCTATTAATGTGAAAATTTTAATTGTATTACTGTGAAATGATTTTATTAAGATATTTAAAATTGTAAATTTGCAAATAATTGTAAAATAACAAATCTAGAATAATACGAATTTTTGTAACATAAAGTTTAGAAAAAAATGAAAATAAATTCATGTACTTTATAATTATCATTATTTTATTATGATCTTACATATATAAAGTTTAGAAAATAATGAAAATAAATTCATGTGCTTTATAATTATCATTATTTTTTATGATCTTACATACAGAAAAATAAAAATAAAAAATAAAAAATAAAAAATTTAAAAGTTCGGTGCACTTACTATCCTAACAAGCCCCGTTGTGTAGTATTAATAAAACGCACCAGTCCGTCACATTTATGTGCACTGGAAACGAATAAATGCAAATAAAAAAACACAAATCTATTTTGTTTAAGTTAAAAAAAGCGGAAATTTGAAAAATGGGCGGAAAAATATTTTCAAAAATCTAATTTGATAAAATAATTCTTTAAATAGTAAAGAATTTTCATTATTTCACTATTTTTGGTAAAAATTTTCAGTCAGATTTGTGCAGGAGATAGACTTGGAGCAAGAGAGCACAAAGGCACTGTGGATGGAAAAATATGTTCCAACAGAAGTATTCAAACAATTAGAAACCAAAAATCTGGTGATTCAAGTCCTTTAACATAGAATTTTAAACCATTTCGTGATTAATTTTAATTCCTTTTTTTTACTTTTTTCTGTTGTTTTTTATTTTTTCCTATAGTTTTATCCATTTTTACCCTGAACCCTTTATTTTTTTGTTTTTTCCCTTTCTTCTCCTTGTTTCCATGATTTCAGAATCAGGGTTTTCATTTTAGATTGACGTCCAACCCACGAGACGACTTGCATAGCCGAATCCCAATCCATTTGGCAATTGTGTGAATTTTTGAAAAAATGGATTATTCTTTATCGGTGCATCCTGCATACTCCACCGCACTAGTGCTCTGTATTATTACAGCGCACCACGCAAGTTCTGTCATAAAAAATTGAAAACATTTTTTTTAAATCCATGTGCCGAATCTGAAATAGGGCACCAGTTCTCTCTTTAACTAGGAAAGCACTGTACGGTGTATTAAACCATTTTTGCGGTGTTTTTATAATACCCCACGCACCGTTAGGTTTATTACACTATTTTTGCGGTGCATTTATAATAACGAATGCATCGTACGATGTATTATACTATTTTGTGGTGCGTTGTTAATATATACACGCACCGGCGGCGGTGCGGGTTTCATGAAAGGTGCACCGATGTCTCAAGATTTATTTTCTAACTGAAAATTTGAGAATTTATTTATAAATATATTAATGAATGATATGCTACAGGTTTCAGATTGATAAAGAAATGACTAACAAGATATCAAGTAACAAAAATACTATTAACACATCAAGAAAAGAAAAAAGACAAGTTCTTTGTAAATTCTTTATAAAAAATATTATTTTTGAACTATATGTAACCTTATCTAATATGTATTTTTTACTGTGTATCATGCAGAGCCACAAAATGACGAAGCTCGATATGATTATTTTTGATCTACGACCAGAAGAGCGTAAAAGTTTAATGGAAAAATTGCAAAAAGATGAATTAGGTGAATGAAACAATTCTATCGATCCAATATGAGTTTCTTTTTTTAATTATCATCAATAATATACTTAAAATTATTATATAACATGTGTCAAACACTCTACTAATTCACATCTGTTTAATGTTCTAAAGGGACCAACAACTCAGAAAAGGAATGTTGTTCTAAGAAAAGAAAAAAAATAGAACATGCAAATGAAAATGAATTTCTCCTTGGCTCATCTGGAGTGGTGCTGGAAGTAACGAAAGGGGGAAAAACTTTTACAAAAGTTTGACGGATCTAGTGGAATGAATAGAACAACGTGCTTCAAATGTAATATGTAATCATTGAATTTTTCGATCATTAGGTACAATAAATAAACAATTTAGCATTAAATATTAATTTTCAAGATTTTTCTTGCAGAAAAGAAAAGAAAATGGAACCCATTCAGCACATAAAATAAGACGACAAGGAAGAAAATGGTTGATCTCTAAGTTTGTGAGTAGTTGTTACTTCCTTATAGCAACTTACCTAGATTTCATTTTTGTATTTTTTAAGTTGTTTTACAAAAATCATCATTGAATGTCTTCAAACAGGTGCTAACATACAAAGAAGAATCATCACATGAATTGATTGAAATTGGGTTAAATATGGGTTGTGAGTATATGTTGGCATAGCAGAATTTAATTGTGGAATTTGTAAGCATCTATCGATCTTTTTTTAATTAGCTCCATCTATAATTAATAGAACAAAAGCATATTTTATATTAAATATATGATTTGTTATGGGGTATAAAACTTGCAGGAAACAAAGTATGGAACTGCGAAAACAGATGAAATTTTGAAAGATGGCATGGTACATGGTTTTGAAAGAATGTGTATAGTTTATGAGTCAATTTTTTCTATGGTACGTCATTTTTCTTTTCGATTTACATTGATGTATATTATTTAATATTGGAATTTTCATTATTCTCACCAATGTATATACACTCATTTCAGTTTATTTTTATGTTTGTAGATGGAAAATTAAGAAGAAGAAAACAATCAACGTCGTGAACATAACATTCCTGAAAATATCCCAAGTCATGGAACTAGCTCTGGCAGTGACAACAGTTGAAGCGAAGAATTATGATCACTATGTAATTTGGATATCAAAGCAAGGCATTTTATTTTTTGAAATATGTTTGTGAAATTAGACATTTTGTTTAATGTAATGGACATAGTGTCCCAATTGAAAGACAAAGGGATACGAATAATTGTCCCATTTTGTATGATAAATACATAATCATAATATTTGTTTTAATTTTTTCTATTGCGCTCTCCATTGTCGCTATTGCATTCTCCATTGTCTTTCTCAAATGCACTACTAAAAATTTAATTCATATGAATATTGTTATAAGATTATATATATGTGTCAAATTTTGATGAATAATGAATTAAAAAAAAACAACAATAATTCTGATATGATATAACAAATTAAACCAAACAACACATTCAAATGCATTAATAAAAGTGTAATTAGTATGAATATTGTTATAAGATGTGTCGAATTTTGATGAATAATGAATTTAAAACAATCACAATAATTGGATTGCCAGAGGTGGATGTTTCTAAAAAAAACAAAATGAAACCCAGTGAGTTTATGTGTCTATATGCACCGGTGCATTTATGATTCTATGGGCACCGCACTAATACCGATTCCAGTTATAAATATTGGTGCGTTTATGTGATAATGTGCACCGGGGCATTTATGTATCTATAAGCATCGGTGCATTTGGAGATTCCATGTGCACCGCACGAATACCGATACCAATTATAAATCTCGGTTCCTTTCTGTGATACGGAGCATTGGTGCCTCATAAAGATACACAAACTAGTGCGCTTATACGACCTATGGGCACCACTCAAATCCCGAGACCAATTAAAACGGCCCCGTGAGTTGTATCACCAACACCAAGCTCAGTGTTGTTGTTTTCCTTAATGGCCCGGTGCATTCTCCTTAGACCGCCCCGGTGCACTGTTTACCAATACGCACCGGTGCGTTCAAACCTGATAAGAGCACCGATGGAAAAACATCCGTAATAACCTCCGACTGCCCATTTTTTTTAGCTGTGTTCAATTTCTGTTAAAAGCTCTACCAAAACCTTCGTTACCAGAAACGAATGTGGTAGCATATGTTTTTTTGACAATTTTGGCCAATTTTATAACACTAAAAGCCTCCTTTATAACCTCTGCTAGAGGGTCTTTTCCTTATAGTGGCCTTAGCAAGCTTTAATTTTGGTCCCCTACTGGAGTTTATCTGAAAAAATCCTCCACAATTGAGCTACGCAAAATCTTGCTACAATAGTATGAATATTTTCTTTCCCTTCTCAAGTTATTTTCTCCATAAGTTCTCCCACCCTAAACTGCAGTATGGAATTTTAATTTGTTACAACATACTTGAACTTTCTTGAGTCATTTACTATACTCTCTTCCATCACATAATATTGTTTTGTTTACTAGAAGGATGGATCTAGTCAATCAACATTCGAATTGAGCTCTCCATGATATACATTAATATCTCAAGCTGCAATGCAATCTCGTATTTTCAAATCTTTAATAAGAAAAATCAATGTGTCTAATTCCTCCTCATTAGGCCTTGATCTGCTGAGAATTCCATCTTCTGATTGCTCCATTTTATCTTCCAAAACCCTTCTTCCTCCAATTCCTCCTCACTAGACCTTACTTTGGTCAAACTTCCATCTTTTAATTACTCCATAATATTTTTGGGTATTATGGAAATTTGTTTTGACATATTAGCCAACATATTCTTCCTTCTCTTCCTTTATGTGTATATATGATTGTAAATAATAAATATTGATGGATAATCATAATAAGCTAATAGGATAATATGCAGATAAAATGGATCAAATTCCGTGTTTTAGGGCTAGAAATTTATTCTTTGAGACAAGATGTGCACTCAAGGTATGATATTCAAGCAAACCAAATACACACCTTCAACTCTATCAGAGGGTGGTTCCATCTGGCCTCCAATCAAAATCACAGTTTTACCCCACGAGACCTGTAAAATAAGTGTGCATTATGAATATTCACTGATTTAAATGCTCATTCATTGAATCATTGTGATTTCTAGTATAATATCACTTTAAATTTTAAATTTTTTCATGAACCCTTTTTCAAGTTCCCTAAATTAATGCGCTCATATCATATTATATGATATCATTTTGAGAGTTTTGGATTTCACTTCTATAACCTTAATTTCCAAATTTTCTAGAACTTCCCAAGATCATGTACTACTTGAGATTTCTTGAGATAGTACAACCACGGTATTTAATTTCTGCTAAAACGAGTACAGACCCTATTCTAATTGACATTTCCAAATTTTATAGAACTTCCTAATATTGTGTACTACTTGAGATTTATTGCGATCGTAGAACCACGGTGTTTAATTTCTACTAAAAGAAGTATAGACCCCATTCTAATTGACTGGTCTTGATAAATTAAGATAATGTTCAAAAATATTTTACACTATAAAATTTCTGTGAAATTTATTTAAACTTAGTGATGTGTTGTTTCTAATATATCAACCTAACTTATCTCCACTAATTTCATTGTTTTTCTACATCAATTTTGCAACTATTTCTTCAATTGAGACATTGTAACTTGTATAATAAAGTTACAAACTCTAATAGAATCTAAAAATACCAGAAGGCTTTCTTTAGTAAAACCTTCAATTTATATATATGGATTTCAATGTTGAATTTGCAATGTGTCACAGAAAACAATGTATATATAGGTGTTGCTTTTCTCCATCGCACTTAAATTTTTGACTTAATACAAGTGTTTTGGTCAACTTTAGAATTTTCAGCAAACTTCACAATTTGTCTTCAGCAACAAATAAAATTTTAAGATTTCAAACTATCACTTATAACAACGCTATATTTTTTCATCAAAATTGCTATAAGTAGTTGAGCTGCTAACTATACATTCTTGGTTGAATGTTTGTCCATAAAATAAGGTTGTCATGATAGAATTTTATTCAATGGCACTATCATCTATTTTCATGAACAACAATTATCCATGGAGCATAATTTCAATGTCCATCTTGGTTTTCTATTTGATATAATAGCATTGAATATTACTAAAATCGAAACTCCATAAACAATTTACACATTTTGGACTCATTTCATATCTGTTACTAGAATTTATTTTGGAATAAAATCCTGCATGTTTCAAATATTCATGTTTGCTATACAACCACCATTTATCTCTGTCATCAGTTTTTATAGCAATTCAATCATATGATTATTCTCAAATAAGAAAAACATTCTAGTCCAATACCTTATTTTCCTTTTCTTCATCCAACTGCCATTGCTTCATTACTCACTCTCATCTACTTGTATAACAAATAATGTTTGTTGGCTTGGAATTAAAACTAGCGTCCACATAGGCATCCAATAAAGGCGATGTAGTCTACCACTAGAATTTCAATCCCTTGTTATAGAAATTGTCTTACTGGAGATGACTAGTACTCCCAAATTCGTTCATATACTAACGAAAGTCTCAAATGTCAACTATCAAAGATCACAAGAGTTGAATAAGGCATCAATTTGTCTCTACAACCCCTTAGGTAAGGTGCTAAGAGGATCATGTTGTTGAAAACTAAAAGCAAGGAGATCAAGACATTGGGTAGAAGACAATCAACACCATCCTATATGTGTTCCTAAGAAAGGAGTCCATCTGATCGATATAGAAACCAAAGAGAGATAGTGAGAGAAGGAATAATTAGAGGTCATTTATGCACTAAATGAACAAGAACTAGATCATATAGTCGGTGCTTAGTTTTCTCTATGCAGAAATGACCAAGAACTATTAGAGAGTTTTATGCTTAGTGATTCCTAAGTGTTCTAAATTTTTTGCTTACTTTTCTACCCAAAAAGTTGTTTGTTGCTGAAATGTTCCCAGAATTTGTAAAAAAATTCAGGATGGAATAGAAATCTTGGGCATTTCAAAAAACTGATAAAACATTTTGGAAAGCCAAAATGTCACCAAAACACTTTTTCAACATTTCAAAGTTGTTACACACAAAAATCTGTTTTTGATTTATAAAACAACATTTCAAGGGTCCTCCTGGGGTTTTTTTAGTCACTTAGCTTGTATGCAATCAATAGAGACAAAATGTCCTATAACTAGAAATAGATGTATGAATTGAGCATGACTCCATATTCTGGGCATAGTTGGGACTAATAATTGGATTTCTCTATGAAGTTTGCTGGTTTGGGGTGTTATCCCCCCTATGAAATTCTTGACAAGCAAGCTGGGGGGCTATGTCATTTTGGAGACCTTCAAGGAATGCATCTCCCCTAAAGACACATCATCCTTGAGGTCTCTTTGTGCTTTGCCTTATGCAGGTCCCCCTTGCTGGTTCATTTCCTCAAGGCCTGCATTTACCCCTTGTACCCCTGCAAAATGTCCCTTTTGCCCCTCTTTTCCTCCTTTTGTCAAAGTGCCTTCATTCCCCTCTATTTCCCCTATTAACCCTCTACACCCCTCCAAAATCCCCCTTAAATCCCACCATTATCCTTGGTTTCCTCAATGTTCCCCTCTATTCCATTATCGTCACCCTCCAAAGGCTCCAAAATACATTAAAATGGGTTAAAAACCCACTTCCGACCATATAATAGGCCTCAGCCCTCTTCCCGTTAGCCCCGCGCTCCTTTTACCTTCCACAAAACCCTGCGCTGTAACCATCTGCCAGTCTAAACGACGCTTATTCCCCCATTCCCTATCGAGCGCAATCTCAGCCGTAGATCTTGGTTGATCAGATGGTGGTCGTTAAATCCCCAGCGCTCGCATCTCCTGCGTTCATTCTCCCTTACGGGGCCATCGCCGTCTGTTCTCACGAAGATTTGATGGTTCGGAACTTCTCCGCCCAATGGACCCCACCGCGCACTGTTCCAAACCCGCCGGTTTCCTTCGCACCGCTTCTGCGCAGAGGGCGATTTTCCCCGAATGCCCAGCGATTCCATACAGCTACCGATGTGTGTCTTATATACGATGTGAAACCACCCATCCCCCGCGCATTATCTTTTGACAACGGATGCGAAGCGAAATCGCTGTCAGCCGTTAGATCTCGGAATGCTCATCCAACGGTCGGCATCCGTCCGAGCTGCGCACTGCTTAACCCTGTTCATCGCACCTACTAGCCCACCGTCTGTCGCCCTTCTGCCATCGATCTCCACCATGATCGACGGTCCAGATTCGTCCACCCGCTGTTGAATATTCTGCTGTCTCCTGGTCCCGCCATGTCATCTCCACGTGCACCTCCCGTACGATCTCCCATTCCATTGCATATATTGGTTCTTTTGCGTTTTTTTTAACTTTTTCCACGTATGTTTTCTCTGCAGACCGTCACCATCCACCAGAGCCCGTTCCTCCATTCTCTCTGCGATTTTCTCCTCTGTATCGTCATCTACATGACCTTTATCCACCTCCACATCATCCGCCACCCCATTCATGATTTCCTTAACTTGTTTATGTGTTTTACAGGGTAATTAAGAGGCAATGGCCGCCATGATGCACGTCTCCATTACAAGGACAGAGAAATCGAAGAAGATCATTGACAGAGGCAGAATTGATGAAAAATAACTCGGGAAGGTGAGGATAGGACGATCATTTAAGAGAACATGGTTTAAACTCTGTAGAAAACCTTCCAGCGCCATTAAAAGTTTGAGCTAACCTGTCAGAGATAGAGATGAAATGGCAGAGTGTTCTAGTACAAAGAAAAGAAGATTAAGGCATGCTAATGAAGATCTTGGGCCTTGAATCAGTAGTCTAAGAGGAAAAGCACTAGTTTGAGGACCCCAAGGATCAATCAGAAGGTCCTGAGCATGAGTAAAAGGCAACATCAGGGTTTATTTGTCAATAGAATGTTTTTCCTCATGAAGTACAGGGCATCCATACAGATTTTATTTAACACCCTATCCCTGAAGGAGTTTCCACCCTGACAACGGTTCAAAATCACCAGAGCATTGATATGGTAGACTTCTCCGTAGTTTATTTTATTTTTGTTCAAATCACCAGGAGTACCACAGCCGAAACATGTCAAAATCATATCTGAAGAAGATCACTCTTTCATAAAAGGGGTGACAGAGATTAAATACTTAGCATACAAGAAGAATGGGCCTCGGCCCTCTTTCTTTCAGATGGTTAATACAGCATTTAGTGTTCACGTACCTCCTCAGTCGATCTTCTGTTGATCCTCTGCTATAAAACACAGAAGAAAATTATTGTAAGGTTGTTGATGAGATATCAGAGAAATGCAAGTATTTTCCTCTTAGGACAAGTTCTCTGTGTAATAAGGGTAATATAGGCTGAGATTTGATGTATTCAGACTGAATGTTCAAGATGTGGGCAATGATGTACCTGATTGGTGTTGTTTTTAATATGACAAGCATATTTCTTTGGATCCTGATATAAAGCAGCTGGTGATGTTTTCCTGTCTCTGTGCTTGATTTCATTTAATTCCATTTCTACTGGCTCACATCAGAAGTTTGGCATAAGATTTACCCTTGATAGGTACCTTATGTTGCTGCTCTCCCAGCCTTTTATGTTTTCTGCTTATATGTGTATTTGAATATTGATTTCAATTGATTTAACCAGTGTAGTGGATGTTATTGCCTGCTCCCTAATGTATGAATTGAAGAAATCTATGTTTAGATGTTCTTGCTAGGATTTAGTTGGATGAGTTGAGAACACTGGGAGGTCTAGAACCTTGTCTCTGCCTCACTAGGATCTTTCCATCCTAGTTAAGCCTTTCTAAGATCCATTGTATTGCCTCTGATTTTGTCCAAGCAGGTCTGGAGTTAGATGACCTCTGACCTGATATATAGACAGAATTGGACGGTTCTTCTCCTTTCATTTTCAGTCCTTAATGTCTCATTCCAAATATCATCTCTAAGATCCAAATGCTCTGGATGACTAGCCCAACTGAAAGCTTGCACATTGAACACAAGTAAATCCTCTCTTGACTCCATTGCCCAATGGCCTTGATGTTCTCTGAGTTATCTACCTTAGCCTAATTCACTCTTTGTTCATCCTTGTCTTATATTGGACCCTTCTTTCCTGATTCCAACAACCAAACATAAACAAACAAACAAACCTTGTGCATATAACTAGCCTAAAATCATAACTTAGAGCCTCAAAGACATACCCTTTGACTCATATAGAGAGATCCCTCTCTGGACCTAGGAGGGCTAGATCCTAAGGTCTGAAAGTGGTTCTATGTTGTCTCATCTTTTGGTCTTGCCAACCTAGCCAAAACATGGGAACCCCAACATGGGGCATCCTTTATTGAAAGTATCACAAAGTCTTGTTGCATATATACGTTTGAAGAATATTATTGGCATAGATTTTTCAATCACAACCACCATTTATATCTGTCATCATTTTTTATAAAAATTAAATCATATGATTATTCTCAAATAAGAAAAATATTCTAGTCCAATACCTTAGTTGCCTTTTTGTTGGAACAAGGTCTCCTACGAGCTGCGAAACTGGTCCATTTTGGACACTTTTGAATAAGGCATCAATTTGTCCCTAAGAAAGCTTGCACATTGAACACAAGTAAATCCTCTCTTGAGTCCATTTCCTAATGGCCTCAATGTTTTCTGAGTTATCTACCTTAGCCCAATTCCCTCTTTGCTCATCCTTGTCTTATATTGGGCCCTTCTTTCCTGATTCCCAACAACCAAACATAAACAAACAAACAAACCTTGTGCATATAACTAGCCTAAAATCATAACTTAGAGCCTCAAAGACATACCCTTTCATTCATATAGAGAGATCCCTCTCTGGACCTAGGAGGGCTAGATCCTAAGGTCTGAAAGTGGTTCTATGTTGTCTCATCTTTTGGTCTTGCAAACCTGGCCAAAACATGGGAACCCCAGCATAATGGCGACCATACTGGGGAATTCTGAGTTTTCCTCACTTTGATACATCACAAACTCTCATAAAACCTAGAATCTCTGGTCAGGTTGGTAGTTAAACACGCCCATTCACGCATCAACCTCTATACCATTTATCGTGTTCTCCCATACTCTTAGACAGAGCCTGGAAAGGGCCAGGTAGCCTCCGGATCTTATCCTCTTCCAGAGGTGACATATCTAGTAAATGCCCTCCCAGTCAATCTCTGGTTAGAGTTTGTTGTGTTTTCGAGACATTCTTCAAGAGGGACATCTCCTGAGCACTGTGGTGGACAATGTACCCCCTAGAAGCATCTTTAATCTTCCACCTAGCGACTCCACAGCTCCTAAATGTTCAAAACACTCCACTGGTGATCAGTAGGCCTACTGATTAACTTGGTTTCACATAAGACTCCACTGGGAGACCATCCTCTGAAACAACATCAAACCACAATAGAAGTAACAAGTAGGGTTAAGTTGCTTAGCTAGGAAACAACATTCTGGCTTCTAGAACCATTCACACAAGAGCTTATCTGAACCCTGACCCACCTGAGATATTTGAAAATCTGGAGAGTATCCTCAGGGGAGCTTCTACACCTAAAAGACCAACTATTTCCAGTCACATTCATAGAGCTAATTCTGCACCAGAAGACCTAGCAGCTCTATCACCTTTCTCCTATGACCTAGACCTACCTAATAGGCTACCAAGGAATAGTTCATTCAATTATCTAGACCAGCCAGATCCATCTCATAGTTCACCATGTCATAGTGGCCAACAAGCTAGGGACAAAGGAACCCATCCATCTACACCACCTGATATCCACTTCATTCAAAACTTGGGGCTCTCCCACCCTAGATCTGCTCAACAGACTTCTGTTGGTCCTAATATCCATGCCATCCATATACCAGCTGCTCAAACCAACCCCATACCTCACCAGAACATTATCATGGCAGCCTGGTATGCACCTCTGGTTTTACCTCAGCCCTTATTACCCTTACCCAATGATTATCAGTAAAAAATCCCACACTTCACTGCTAAAGAATCCATCATAGCCCAGCAACATGTAGATAAGATGGAGGATTCTTTTGACTATATGGAAATTGATGATGAAACAATCAAAATGAGAATCTTTGCCCAAAGCTTAGGGGGTGATGTGAAGAAATGGTTTAAGAGTTTACCCCCTGGCAGTATCCAAGATCTCCCTGCATTATATCATACCTTCATAAACAAATGGGAAGCTATGGAAAACCCTCGCCAACTCCTAGCATAATACATGAGCCTCAAAAGGAATGTGGGAGAGAGTGTCCATGATTACACCACTAGGTTCAATAGCATTTACAATGCTCTTCCTCCACACATGAAACCTCCACAAGGTATGGCCCTGGCCAAATATCCTGATGGATTTGATGCTGACATGGCCTATGAGCTGAGGGATAAAGAGTACACCACATTAGAGGACATGCAGAAAGGAGCAGTGAACATAGAGGAAAACCTGATTGAGAAAAGAGAAAGACTAAGATCTGAGAAGAGGGTAACATATAGGGATGACACTGTAGCTTCCACTTCAGATCCAAATCATGATAGACTATCTAAGAATGTGGATAAGATGCATCAAATGATGGAAAAAATGGTTGTCACAGTTAGCAATCAGAACAGAAACCAGAACCAAAATCGGAACCAAAACTTTAGAAGGAACAACAATGCTCCCAATAGACAAAAAGAATCATATCAACAAGTTATTCCCCCATTCCAAAAATTCCTCGATGAAGATGAGGGAATCATAGAAGAGTCTGAAGGGAACACAATAAACATGTTTGAAACAGAAGACTCAGTCCTTAACTGTGATTCAGGGGAAGATCAACCCTCACCTTCATACTGGGATGAGGAACGGTTAGAAACTGAAGATTACAGATTAGGATTTGAAAATGCCATGATGCAGGTCAGAGAAAAATATGAAATTAGGAGTAAAAAGAACCAAGAAAATTCCAAAACTGAGACTCCTGAGGTCACCATCAAGAAAAGACCTGATAAAACTTCTAAAGCATCTGCTGTAAATAGAAAATCAGCAACTAAAAGTTCTGGGAAAAACAAAGAAAAAGACAACCAGAAGAATGAAAAACAAGGTGAGCCCGCTAGCAGTACTAGCACTTCAGTTAGTACTCCTGATACAATTGTTCCTAACCCTGTACATAATGAGAAATTACCTACTGATTCAGTCACCAAGGTGGCTAATAAAACAGAGTCGAGCATTTCCAAGAATCAGTCCACTTTCAATTTGGAAAGTTAGATTGCAAAAATTAAAATCTCTGTACCGCTCTCTGAGCTGGCCACTCAAGTTGTATATAAAGGCCAAATTTTGAAAGTGTTAAATCTAGGGGAAAACAATGACACTGTGAATTTGAGTGATGATCAACCTGCCCTCCTGTTTGGTCCAAAGATTGAGGGAAAGTTTCAGGAAGGGGTAGTTCCACCTTTTTATATCAGTCTCAACATTCATGACAAAATACTCCACAATGCCATGCATGATTCTGGAGCATCACACAATTTAATGCCTAAGGTAGTGATGGAGAGGCTAGGCCTAGAGATAACACGACCCTACAAAGATCTATATTCGTTTGATTCTAGCAGAGTAAAATGCCTAGGCCTAATCAAAGACTTATGTGTGAGCTTGACCTAGATTCCTACCAAATGTATGGTCATGGATGTTGTGGTGGCAGATGTGCCACCTAAGTATGGCATGCTGCTATCTAGATCATGGGGAGCCAAGCTACAAGGAACGATGCAGATGGATGGCTCATATGCCACTATCCCTATATTTGGCCAACCTAGAAGACTGTATAGAGAGTCCCAGATGGAATTCCTAGTCAGTAGCCCCGAGAAACCTGAAAATTCACCATTATACTCTGTGAAAATAGACCTTGACTCTTTCATTCTTTATAATGACCCATCCTTAGGAGAGCCAGCGTCAGAAAATAGAAATACAAACAATAACATAGAACCCATGGACTTTAACATAATGGCTACCCTAGAAGAGTACTATGAAGAAAACCATGGGCACAGTACTGAAAATGAAACTCCAAGTGAACTAGAAACAGAACGTAAATAGCCATCTAACCAGATCCCTAAAACTCTTACATTTCACGAAGAACGAAGTGATCCACATCCTAGTGCAGATCCCATAGTGCAACATAATGGCGAACCCCTGTGGGAGATGAATTTCGATGGGTCTTGTACTAGGAAAGATGCTGGGGCAGGGGTGTGGATACGTAACACAGAGAGTGACCACGCTAAGAGCCATGCTGTAAATCTGCACTTCAAATGTACAAATAATATTGCAGAATACGAAGCTCTTATCCTTGGCCTGAATCTATTGAAAAAACTAGGAGCCCATAGGATAGCTGTGAGAGGAGACTCAGAGTTAGTTATCAAACAGGTGAATGGTGAATATACAGCGAAGCATCCCCGACTAAGAGCCTACAAAAATGACGCAGTGGATTTGTTGAAAACCTTTATGGAATATGAGCTAGTGTTTGTCCCTAGGGGTCAAAATGTTATCGCAAATGGATTGGCTTTCCTGGCTAGTTCATATCCTAAGACTCCAGCTGACCAAAAAATCATCATTTAGACCAAATTTAGACCTGCGGTGCCAGAAAATGAAAAATATTGGTAGGTCTTTGAAGGAGATAAACAGATCGAGGATTTCCTGATAGGCAGAAATGAGTTTGAATTTTTTGATTCAGACTCTAAATCTGAGGACAACTGCCTGAGTGAAGAATCCTCTAGTGAGGAAAACCCACCTTGTAGCATACAAATAAACACTTTTTCCCTAGAAACTGGAAGTGCAACCACAGAATGTGAAAACACAGATAGTGAGGAAGTGGAGGTGTTGTAGGCCAAAGACAAGAATATACCCAGAGGCCTAGCACCCTTGGAGGACCTTTTTGACTTTGATGATGTAGCGAAAAATCCCACTTTGGAACACGCAGATTCAGACGTAGAAGAATGCAACATTGGCACTGAAGATAAACCCAAAATGATCAAACTGGCTAAGTCTATACCTGCGAACATGAAGAAGAGATACGTTGACCTTTTCAAGGAATTCATTGATGTGTTTGCATGGAGTTATGAAGACTTAAAGGCCTATGACACAAACATAATACAACACAAAATACCTTTGATGGAAAATCAGAAGCCTTTCAGACAAAAACTCCGCAGAATCAATCCAAAACAATTGCCTGCAGTTGAAAAGGAGATTAAGAAGATGTATGATGCAGGCATAATAGTCCCTGTGAGGTTTTCTGATTGGGTATCAAATCTAGTGGCTGTGAGAAAGAAAACAGGGGAGATCAAACTTTGCATAGACTTCAGAAAACTCAACAGAGCCTCCCTAAAAGACAACTACCCCTTGCCTAGAATGGAACATATCTTACAAAAGGTAGTGGGCTCTAAAATAATCTCCCTGCTTGATGGTTTTTCTGGATACAATCAGGTCTTAGTACTCCCAGAGGATCAACTCAAAACAACATTTACCACTCCATGGGGCACCTTATGTATGTGAAAATGCCCTTTGGACTGATTAATGCTGGGGCTAACTTCTAGAGAGCGATGGATATAGCTTTCTCAGATGAGATAGGACACTTCATAGTTATCTACTTGGATGACTTGACTGTCTTTTCTAAAACTGAAGAAGAACACTTGAAACATCTGAGGAAAGTTTTTGAAAAATGTAGAAGGTATGGTCTGTCACTAAATCCTAAGAAAACCATTTTTGGGCTACAAGAAGGTAAACTTCTTGGCCACATTATATCTGAGAAAGGAATTAGGGTAGACCCACAAAGAGTTGAGGGGATACTTCAAATCACACACCCGAGAAACATCAAGGAGTTACAGTCCTTCATTGGGAAGATCAATTTCCTTAGGAGATTCATTCCCAACCTAGCTGAGCACCTTAGGAAAATGACCAACATGCTAAAGAAAGGTGCCGAAATTAAGTGGACTTTGAGGCCAAGAAATATTTTGAGTCGGTAAAACTGGCGCTCACTCAAGCCCCTATCCTAATCAGTCCAGATTTCTCAAATGATTTTCTAATATTTTCATTTGCCTCTGAACACACAATAGCCTTTGTCTTACTGCAGAAAAACACAGAGGGAATGGAACACCCAATTGCTTTTTTCAGTAAGGCCTTGAGGGATGCACCCTTGAAGTACAAAATTATGGAAAAGAAGGCCTATGCCCTGGTAAAGGCCTTAAAAGACTTTAGGGTGTACATTCTACATTCTCACACCATTTCTTATGTGCCAAATATAGTGGTCAAAGATATCTTGTCCCAAGACCCTGATGGGAAAAGGGGCAAGTGGATTGCTACAATTTTAGAATATGAACTCGAAATAAAGCCCACCAAGCTAATCAAAGGTCAAGGCCTGGCCCAATTAATAGTTGAATCTAATCTGTAGTCCCTTGACATTAACATGGTAAATGTCTTAGATGAGAAGGAATGATCGCACCACCCAATTGTTGAGGAGAAGTTTTAGAACTCTCCTTGGTATTCCGATATCCTGTACGTGCTCACCAATCTCAATGCCCCTCCAGAACTATCCAAAACTAAGGCCAGATTCATAAAGCTAAAGGCCAGAAATTACTGCAACCTCAATGAAAACCTATAGTGGAAATATCCAAATGGCCTATTGCTGAAATGTTTGTCTGAAATTGAAGCTGAAAGAATTAAACAGGAATTCCATGCTGGGGAGTGTGGAGCCACCTGAGTTGGAAAGTCACTGCAAATAAAATACTTAGGGCTGGTTACTATTGGCCTACACTTTTCAGTGATGTCCATAAAATGATTCTTACCTGCCACAAATGCCAGATCTTCGAAGGCAGAAGAAAGCTCCTTCCCCTCCCTTTACAACCTATCACCGTAGAAGGTCCCTTCATGCAATGGGGCCTAGACTTCATTGGGGAAATTCACCCCTCTTCTTCTGGGAAACACAGATGGATCCTAACTGCTACTGATTACTTCACTAAATGGATATAATCCATACCCACTAGGAATGCCACTGATTCTGTCATCATTAGATTCCTAGAAGATTACATCCTTTCTCGGTTTGGTTGTCCAAGAAAAATAATCACTAACAATGCTGCTGCTTTCGGATCCAAGAGAATGGTTGATTTCTGTCACAGGTATGAAATATCCCTTGGTCATTCAACTGCCTATTACCCTCAGGGTAATGGATTAGCTGAATAATCCAACAAAAGCCTAGTGAACATCATTAAGAAGCTGCTAGAAGAGAACAGAAAGTCATGGCACAAAAAATTGGTTCATGCTTTGTGGGCAGACAAGCTCACAACAAAGAAATCCATTGGCATGTCACCATTCCAGCTTGTCTATGGAACCGAAGCAGTTTTTCCTACCATCCTGGGAGTGCCAGTGATTAAGCTTGTCCAAGAGATTCAGACCGAGGAAAACAGTATGGTAAGAAGAATTAGTGAAACTATCCATCTTCAGCAAACAAGGAAGCAGGTTTATAACAGAACTATTAAAGCTCAGGAAAACATAAAGAGGCAGTTTGAAAAAAGAGCCAAAGCTTTAGATTTAAAAGTTGGGGACAAAGTTCTGAAATGGGACTCAAGGAGAGAGGACAAAGGTAAACATGGAAAGTTTGACAGCTTGTGGCAAGGTCCATATATCATCCAAGCCACTGTGGGTCCTAATGCATTTTTCTTGCAAGAAATTGATGGTACAAAGCTGCTTGGGGGTCCTGTCAATGGCAGGATGCTCAAGCACTACTTCTGCTAAATTGCAATTTCCAGTTTCATTCTCCATTGTATATATCATTGCAGTTCTATTGATCTAAAAAAAAAGAGAGAGAGAGAGGTTCAGACATGCTCAAAACATGAACCTCCAAAGGGCAAAAAGAGTGGCTCAAACATGATCAAAATCTGAGCCAAAGGGAGCAGAATAGATGGTCCTAATATGCTCAAAATCGGGACCAGCAATGAAAAGAAGAATTGGCTCTAACATGCCCAAAACCAGAGCTGAAAGGAAGAAAAGGAAGTGACTCTAATATGCTCAAAACCTGAGTCACAAAAAAGAAGGATATTTCAAATTGCAGATTTCCAGCCTTCACAGTTTTGTTTTCTGCAGAATTTTATCCATGTGCAACTGTTTTTATGCCTTGGATCCACAGCAAGTCAGACAGTTTAATCCTAGCTTGGCTGTTTTGAATTTCCTATCTTAGAATGTAGGAGAAGAAACCTGTTGGACAGTTTAATCCCAACATGTAGCAGATTAGGTAAGGAATCATGTGAGACCAACATTCTAATCTGGTCTCATGGAGCAATAAGGGTAGACTTAGAATAAGTTTGTTTTCTGCTTCAAAAGTAGATGATGTAAAGGGTCTGCTAGCTCAAGTGCACCCTAAAAGAAGAAAAGTGTTAGGACTGTAGTTGGGTAGGCAGATTGGTTGGCAAAATGTTTCTGCTGATTTGTGTATCTAACATATTGTGGCAGCTAAAAATTGAAGAAAGAAAGGGATGTGCCGAGCAGCAGGCAACTGGCCTACTCCAAAGATCATTTTTGGTTCCTTGCCTCCTTCAAGAAGAAGCCATCCCCATGTGGAGCCACTGTTAGCCCCCCTATGAAATTATTGACAAGCAAGCTGGGGGGCTATGTCATTTTGGAGACCTTCAAGGAATGCATCTCCCCTGAAGACACATCATCCTTGAGGTCTCTTTATGCTTTGCCTTATACAGGTCCCCCTTGTTGGTTCCTTTCCTCAAGGCCTGCATTTACCCCATGTACCCCTGCAAAATGTCCCTTTTTCCCCTCTTTTCCTCCTTCTGTCAAAGTGCCTTCGTTCCCTTCTATTTCCCCTATTAACCCTCTACACCCCTCCAAAACCCCCCTTAAATCCCACCATTATCCTTGGTTTCCTCAATGTTCCCCTCTATTCCATTATCGTCACCCTCCAAAGGATCCAAAATACATTAAAATGGGTTAAAAATCCACTTCCGACCATATAATAGGCCTTAACCCTCTTCTCGTTAGCCCCGCACTCCTTTTACCTTCCACAAAACCTTGCGCTGTAACCATCCACCAGTCTAAACGACGCTTATTCCCCCATTCCCTATCGTGTGCAATCTCAGTCGTAGATCTCGGTTGATCGGACGGTGGTCGTTAAATCCGCAGTGCTCGCATCTCCCGCATTCATTCTCCCTTACGGGGCCATCAACATCCATTCTCATGAAGATCTGACGGTTCAAAACTTCTCCACCCAGTGGACCCCGCTGCGCACTGTTCCAAACCCGCCGGTTTTCTTCGCACCGCTTCTGCACAGAGGGAGGTTTTCCCCGAATGCCCAGCGATTCCATACAGCTGCCGACGCGTGTCTTCTGTATGACAGTGAAACCGCCCATCCCCTGCGCATTATCTTTCGACCACGGACGCCGAGCGAAATCGCTGTCAGCCGTTAGATCTCGAAACGCTCATCCAATGGTCGGCATTCGTCCGAGATGCACACTGCTTAACCTTGTTCATCACACCTATTGGCCCACTGTCTGTCGCCCTTCTTCCATCGATCTCTGCCACGATCGACGGTCCAGATCCGTCCGCCCGATGTTGACTATTCCGCTGTCTCGTGGTCCCGCCACGTCATCTCCACGTGCACCCCCCGTACGATCTCCCATTCCATTACATATATTGGTTCTTTTACGTTCTTTTTAACGTTTTCCACGTATGTTTGCTCTGCAGACCGTCACCATCCACCAGAGCCCATTCCTCCATTCTCTCTGCAATTTTCTCCTCCGTATCATCATCTACACGACCTCTCTCCGCCTCCACATCATCCGCCACCCCATTCATGATTTCCTTAACTTGTTTATGTGTTTTGCAGGGTTATTAAGAGGCAATGGCCGCCATGATGCACGTCTCCGTTACAAGGACAAAGAAATCAAAGTAGATCATTGAAAGGGGTAGAATTGATGAAAAATGACCTGGGAAGGTGATGACAGGATGTTCATTTAAAAGAACAGGGTTTAAACTCTGTAGAAAACCTTCCAGCGCCATTAAAAGTTTGAGCTAACCTGTTAGAGATAGAGATGAAATGACAGAGTGTTCCAGTACAAAGCAAAGAAGATTAAGGCACGCTAATGAAGATCTTGGGCCTTGAATCATTAGTCTAAGAGGCAAAGCACTAGTTTGAGGACCCCGAGGATCGATCAGAAGGTCCTGAGCATGAGTAAAAGGCAACATCAGGGTTTATTTGTCAACATAATGTTTTTCCTCATCAAGTATAGGGCGTCCATACAACTTTTATTTAACACCCTATCCCTAAAGGAGTTTCCACTCTGACAACGGTTCAAAATCATCAGAACATTGATATGGCAGACTTCTTAGTAGTCTATTTTATTTTTGTTCAAATCACCAGGAGTACCACAGCTGAAACATGTCAAAATCATATCTGAAGAAGATAACTCTTTCATAAAAGGGGTGACAGAGATTAAATACTAAGCATACAAGCAGAATGGACCTCGGCTCTCTTTCTTCCAGATGTTTAATACAGTATTTAGTGTTCACCTACCTCCTCAGTCGATCTTCTTTTGATCCTCTGCTATAAAACACAGAAGGAAATTATTGTAAGGTTGTTGATGAGATATCAGAGAAATGCAAGTATTTTCCTCTTGAGACAAGTTCTCTATGTAATAAGGGTAAGATAGGCTGAGATTTGTGTATTCAGACTGAATGTTCAAGCTGTGGGAAATGATGTACCTGATTGGTGTTGTTTTTAATATGACAAGCATATTTCTTTGGATCCTGATCTAAAGCAGCTGGTGATGTTTTCCTATCTCTGTGTTTGATTTTATTTCATTCCATTTCTACTGGCTCGCATCAGAAGTTTGGCATAAGATTTACGCTTGATAGGTACCTTATGTTGCTGCTCTCCCAGCCTTTTATATTCTCTGCTTATATGTGTATCTGAATATTGATTTCAATTGATTTAACCAGTGTAGTGGATGTTATTTCCTGCTCCCTGATGTATGAATTGAAGAAATCTTTGTTTAGATGTTCTTGCTAGGATTTAGTTGGATGAGTTGAGAACACTGGGAGGTCTAGAACCCTGTCTCTGCCTCACTAGGATCTTTCCATCCCAGTTAAGCCTTTCTAAGATACCTTGTATTGCCTCTGATTTTTTCCAAGCAAGTCTGGAGTTAGATGACCTCTGACCTTATCTATAGATAGAATTGGATGGTTCTTCTCCTTTCATTTTCAGTCCTTAATGTCTCATTCCAAATATCATCTCTAAGATCCAAATGCTCTAGATGACTAGCCCAACTGAAAGCTTGCACATTGAACACAAGTAAATCCTCTCTTTACTCCATTGCCCAATGGCCTCGATGTTCTCTGAGTTATCTACCTTAGCCTAATTCCCTCTTTTCTCATCCTTGTATTATATTGGACCCTTCTTTCCTGATTCCCAACAACCAAACATAAACAAACAAACAAACCTTGTGCATATAACTAGCCTAAAATCATAACTTAGAGCCTCAAAGACATACCCTTTGACTCATATAGAGAGATCCCTCTCTGGACCTAGGAGGGCTAGATCCTAAGGTCTGAAAGTGGTTCTATGTTGTCTCATCTTTTGGTCTTGCCAACCTGGCCAAAACATGGGAACCCCAACATGGGGCATCCTTTATTGAAAGTATCAAAAAGTCTTGTTGCATATATTCATTTGAAGACTATTATTGGCATATATTTTTCAATCACAACCACCATTTATATCTGTCATCATTTTTTATAGAAAGTCAATCATATGATTATTCTCAAATAAGAAAAACATTCTAGTCCAATACCTTAGTTGCCTTTTTGTTGGAACAGGGTCTCCTACGAGCTGCGAAATTGGTCCATTTTGGACACTTTTGATTAGATTTAATCTAGCGCAGGGGTTTTGGGGCAGGCCAAAGCCCCGAAACCATTATAATGGGTAAAAGGGTAAACTAGGGGTCCGAAAACCACGGTTGACAGACCATAGGAAAGGCTAGGCTAGAATATTATAAATAGAGGAAAATTTTTTATTGTAAGGTAAGAAATGAAGAGCTATTTATGCGAATTGTGGTTTAAGCTATCTGTTTGGGTTTTTGGGAAAGGACTCTTGCTGGCTGTGTGCGCGGAGATCCAAGTCCAGCTGTGTGTGCAGGCTAGGAAGGGAATTGTAAGGAGGAATTGATGAATGAATGAATAAGAAATGTTGATAGATAACTAAATCTATGAGTACTCTTTGTGTGAATCGTTGGTAATTACTGTAATGTTCATTTTCTATATTTAAGCTGTGAAGATCTGTGTAAGTGTGTTTTCTGTATCTGGATCTGTTATGTTCTGTTTATGCAATACTGTGCTACTCTCATAAAAGAATATAATTATAGATCTAGCGCACGTGGATGCGAATAGAGACCTAATTGACCCTATGCAGAACTAGGTAATATGGGAATTACAGGGTCTAGCATAGCTCTGCTTGCCTTACCTATCCTTTCTCAGGGTGCGGAAACCTAGTTCCAGCACCCACGCATACTACTTCGGGTGAGACGTTGACCTACGCAAGTAGGTCATTGCCGAAAGGGCCAATAGTATAGGGGTTTGTTGGCAAACCTTGAGCTCCGAACCTGGATCAGGACCCATCGAGCCAAAAAAAGGTTCCGTTGCCGGGACCTAGATCTTTTTGAGGAAGTGATAAGGTACTGACAAGCAAATACTGAATATCTAACATGGAAGTGAATGAGTGCTACTCTGGATGAAAGTACAACAAAGAGCAGTAAGTACTATCGAACCAATCAAGAAAAGGATCACTCTGCCCATAGCCTGCTGAGAAGAGAAACTATACAAGGCTCGCCGGTTACCCCCATGTCAGACTCACGGGAGAACAAGCCCTCAACGAAAACCCTCCTAGAAGGAGACATGGTAGTGCACTTGAAATTACCTATCTTCAAAGGCGTGGAAAATGAGGACATGGATCGTTTTTGGTTCATGGCCGACTCGGTATGGACTGTGCAGGGGGTGGTAAGCGATACTGTGAAGAGAGCACAATTGTCCCTGGCCTTCGTAGAAAGAGCTCTGGATTGGTATATGTGGTACATATCTCAAAACGGGAGTGCATCTCTTCAAGATATTAAAGACGCCCTAAAACAACAGTTCCAGAAGCCAAAATTGTACTCTCAGTTGGTAGCAGAAGTAAAAGACTTCAAGCAAGGTATGTTTGAGTCGGTGTGGGAGGCCGATCAATGATTGAAGAAAGCAATCAGGGAAGTAGGGTTTAAGTACGACGATAGAAAACACACGGAATGGTTCATCGCTATGTTTCTACCTCACTTACGTATACCAATGGGCCACTAGACCTTCGAGTCACAGCAAAAAGCCTTGGAAGCTTCCATGAAACTCGAAGCTGCGTCCAAGGACAACATGTTAAGGGGAGTATAGAAAATTCAAGAGCAGCTCGGAGCCATGTGCATAGAAATTTAGAGCTTACGGACGGAACGGGGAAAAGGAGCTAGCACAAACCTCTGGTGTATACCATGTTGGGTGTCTGGCCATACAAAGGAATAGTGTCCTATATTGACGGATTACATGTAGGCAGGAGGACTTATTCCACTACGCCCCAGCTCCAGCGGATCTGCACTATGGTAAGATGATTTTCGAGTAGCGGGACTACATGATATGGCCCAGTGGCCTCGGCTAAGTATGGGAAAACTGAAGCAACAGTGGTGCAAGTTCTGCAGGTCGGTAGGGCACGATGAGCAGAACTGTCACACGTATGACTTGATTGTAGATCGAGGGAACCTCTATAGGGTACAATCAGAGCATGCGTCAACAAGATCCCCTGCAAACTTTGGTGGCTCCCCAACAAGGGGCAGGGGAGGTCAGGGAGGAAGTGCAGGACAGGGATGGGGGCAGCTGAACTGCTATAACTGTGGAGAGGTAGGGCACTTCGCAAGGGACTGCCCAAATCCCACTAGGCAATCCTGCAAATATTGCTGGCAGCAGGACCATGAGATTGAAGACTGCCTGATCCTGATAGCCAAACTGCAGGAAAAACAACCCACCCCTACGCAAAATGTGAAAAGAGTTAAAACCGAGCTAAGGAATGCAGATCCGAGTGTAAAAGTCATGACACACAGTGGGATGGTCACCCAGGGAGAAAAGGAGGAGCTTGCCTCTCAGGAAGGAGTGAATTTCAAAGAATAGGAACCACTGGCAACCCCTGCGTAGCTGGTGACGCACCTTAAGATAGAGGAAGGGGTTGAACCCTTTCTGAAGGCATGTCTTCAACTGATACATAATCCACAGGCTGTAGAAAATCTTCAAGTATTAATGCATAGCTGCGCAGCTCGGCCTAATATAATTCTTGGGACTAATGTACACAAACTATATAGTTATAAAAAACACACTGGAAGAGAAATGCGGTTGACTGCGCAGATTGGCGACTATGAGATGGATCAAGTTATTCTCGATCTAGGGTCAGATGCGAACGTATTACCAAAGTAAACATGGCAATGAATGGGAGAGCCTATATTTGAATGGTCCACCATCCAGTTGCGCATGACGAATCAACAGAAGATCACCCCTCTAGAAAGGTTGCCAAAATTCATGGTAGATATCGCAAGAGTAAAAGTCCTAGCTAAATTTGAAGTCATAGAAATTATGGAGGATGCAGATCCTTACCCTGCACTCCTAGGACTGGACTGGGCCATAGACATGGGGGGTGTCATCAATCTCAAAAAGTGCAGCATGATGTTTGAGAACAACGGTACGCGCGTAATAGTACCACTAGATCTAGCAGAAGGTGTGTGGTATACAAAGCCAGCCTATGAGAAGGAGGAAATAGATCACGATGACAAATTGACTACGCAGGATGAAGACAGGGTTCACCCCCTAGCAGATGGAATACTCTGTGGGGAGAAATATAGTGAATGCTTTTCTGACGCTGATGAGGAACTGAATATTTGGAAAAACCGGTTACATGAGGTTTTAGCGCTGTGCTACCCTCGGGTCGTGAGGACCCTCTACTGCATCTCTCCAGAGGTAAGATATCTACCCCACTTTGATGAGTCTGGTAGTGTCCAGGAATTCCTAAGAATACTAGAAGCTAGGGTGCAAAGAGAACGACGACTCTGGGCCCTTAATCTGGAAATGCGTGGGACACCTGCGCGTTGGTGGGATACCCACAAGAAAGCATTCCTGGACTGGGAAACATGTCGGGATAGGATGAGTCTGTGGTTCGCCCCTCCATCTGACATACGCACTAAGATATTCCTTGGACTCAGGAATCCCCACGCACATCTGTTTGCTTGGATGACCAAATGGTCCAACCAAACTACAGAAGAATGGATCCATCTATTTGTTCATGCCTTGGGCCCTATCCTAGCTGCGTGGTATTTAGATGCGAAGTTAAACCAGTGCACCAACCACTAGGAATTGCTAAAAGAGGACTTTATAGAAACGTTCATATTGGTTGGGGGGACAGAGATGCTCGACAAAGCTTTGTAGGACATTGATGCGTTTGTATTTAAGAACTCTCACCACCACGCTGCACCAATGGCCCTAACATGGGAAGCGCAGATGCAAGACATAGCCAACTATCGGAGCTTGGTGATTGACGAAGAAGAAGATAATCCTCAAAACATTTATGTCCCAGAATCTAAAGGGGAACGCACCATTATTAGACCATCACTGCAGAATATTGATGTAACGCAGCCTCTCAAGCTGCGCAACGTTAATATTGGGATGGAAGAACACCCTAAGCTGGCTAAAATTGGGGAGTATTGGGATGAAGAAACTGTAGGAAAAATTTCAAAGTTACTTGTTAGTGTCTCATGATTTGGCTGATTGGCAAGCCAAATGACAGTGTAACATCAAACCAAGCTTTGGAGTCCAAGGACCTAGCCTTCCTGGAGTCAGAGAGGGCTCTCTCTATATGTGTAAGGGATATCTATGTGTTTCCTTATTATGTTTATGATTTTAGGCTAGTTATGGAGTATGTTTTTTGGTTTTGGTTTTTTTAAGTTGTGAGGGATGAAACTGATCAAAGATATAAAATAGATAACAAGATGTTAGATTAACTGGGCTATGGGGTCAAAAAGTCAAGAAAGCTATTAGATGACGATACAAGGCTATTGAAGGGCCGATTTGATTCAAGGTAGAAAAGATCTTAGAGAAAAATGGAGTAAATGGACATCAAGTTTGTGAACAACAAAGAGTTTCAAGCGTAACTAGTTTAATAGATAACATAAACATGGTAGGGCGAACCATTAATCATGCAAAATGTAACTACAAGCTAATCAATACTTAGAAATAAACATTCAAGCCATGCATAGAAGTATAAGACCCTCTAACTTTGGGAAATGGCTATCAGACTTTGGGGAAAACACTTAAGGAAGAAAAACAACTCAAAACACTATGCCGGAATGCCTAAACATAGTACTTCAAGTTATTGAGCACTTTGAGCAACAAGATTTGCATAGTTTTAGGCAAAGGGCTAGATCGAAACTAGGCCTCCTTGGTTCAAACAAAATGATAATCTAATCAATCAAAGAGAAGTTTCATGGATGGAACTATAGCTAGCCATAGGTAAGCAGGGCATACCGTAAGTCCTTCTTAGCATGTATAAAACCATGAATGAAACAAGCAACAATATCCTAAATATTTAAAGAGCAGTCAAGAATTCTTTAATGTTACTTAGAAAGAAGAAAACAAAGAGGTTATGAAGAAACAGGAAATTTGAGGTGCCTCCATGGGCATATCTCAAATTTTCTCTCTACTGATCTATAGCAAGCAAGAAACATGTATTCATGAATGAAAACTAGAAGACAACAAAGCAAGAGACACTATACCATTCTACCAAGTCATGGAATCCATCAACAATCCTTCATCATTCATCCAAGAACATCCAAGAGGCAATCCAAAAGCATAACACAATTATTTCCTTCCAAAGCTCATATGACCATATAGTGCTTCTCTTCTCAAGTTCAGCCTTGTTTTACAATGAAAGCCTTTGGAATATATAGGCTCAAGTGAGGAAAACCTCATGGTTCAACTTGCCATCCTATTGGCCTAATCAAAATATCTAATCTTGTCCTTGAGGCTTTGCAAAGCCCAAGGCACAAAATATCTCATAAAATATCTAAAAAAATGCTAAAAATGGGAAATATATTGACTTTGCATCATTTTCCATGTGCAAAAATAGCTAAACGCACATTTGGAAAATGCATATTTTAGAGGTTCAAAAATTACAAAAATACTTCAAATTTTCATCAGCAAAAGGTCCCCCGACTTTCCGGAAACATTTGTCAGCCTTCCCGGTGTCGAAATGAGGCTCATGATAGCTCGTTGGAAAACTCTGAGTGTCTACTTTCCAGCGCAAATTAAATTTCCCCAATCTGATGCCTGGAAGTCCTCCAAATATGCACCTGTGTGTAAAAAACCAGAAAATTGCAGTCTACTGATAGACCGGGCAGAGTGTGAAAAAAGAGAGCCTTTTTTGCCGTTTTGAGGGGCCAAATGATCTCCAAATGTTCTGAAAATCGCTGAGAGCATGCTCATGAAATTATGGCATCCAATGATATCATTTTCCTCCCTTGATGAATCCTCAAAATGAAGTGGCGAATTTATGAGTTTTTGATCAAAAACTCAAAAATGCCAAAAAACCAAAAGTTGTCAAAATGGGCCCAAAATTGGTGTGCATGACCCTCAAGGGTCCTTGGCAACATGCTCTGAAACTGAAGCCAAAATGTCGAGTGCTGATGTGCCCTTCTTCTTTTTCCGTGCTGGGCGCTTCCCCTTTGCTTCCTTCAGTTTCTCTTGAGTGGCCTTTAGCTTGCGCCGGGCAAACTGATTTAGCTTTTGATAGTGTTGTGTCATCTTCCTTTGCAGCTCCAAGTCTCTGTTTGCCTTCTCAAGCTTCATCTCCAAATTTTTATTGGCTCTTTCTAGCCATGCCTCCTTATTGCTTTCAATTTCTTGCTCAAGTAGTGCAGTGAGGGGAGTGGATTGAAGATGGGCTTGTTCTTCTTCCTTTTGCTTTTCAAGGGCTCTTCTAAGCCCTATGGTTCTAGGCCTTTTCCGCCTAGGCTGGTATTCTTCTTCATCCTCGTCAAAATCACCTATGAGCTCCTCTATTCTTGCTTGTGCTTTGGCAGCCTCATTCTTGTATTTAATTGCTCGTGTCTCATAAACAGCCATATGGACACTCATTTGTCTATTTTGGATCTCCAAGAAATGATTGAAGTTCTTTGCCCGATGAAGGTCATTCTCCAATGCTTCAATTTGGCCCTCTCGATGGATTAGAAGGTTTTCCAGAATGCGGGCTTTATTATTGCTGTCATCACTTTGGATTGGGATGATAGCCAATGCACCTCCATGTTCTTGACTTTCTCCTATCTTGCCTTTCCCTTTGCCCTTGAAGGCTAATCTTGCACTCTTCCTCGGCAAGTTAGTGAGAGGTTTCTTTGGCGATTTTCTTTTGCTCCGGATAGTTCTTGTCACTTTTGAAGTGACCACCTTGGGCATTTGCTTTCTTGATGTCTTGGGCTTAGCCTTTTCAGGAGGCGAAGGCATGATTGCTTTTCCTTTGTCATTTTTTTTGTCGCCTTATTGAGATTGCCCTTCCTTTTGAAACTGCTGTGTATTTGGAGGAGGGTACTGTGCATCATGATGAAGGTGTTGTTTGTCTTATTTATGCTGCCTATGTTCCTCAACATCATACTGCTCAAACTGCTGCCCTTGATCATTAATACCATGTTGTTGTTCTGCCTCAATCTCTTGTTCAATTTGTGGCTCAAACTGCTGCCTTTGAGCATCAAGATCAAGCTGCTGCTGTGTTTCAATTTCATGCTAACTTTGTGGCTCAAGCTGTTGCTCAAACTGCTGTCCTTCCCCACTGTCCTGCTGCTGCTCCTCATATTTAGTTTGCTTCTCTTCATCCCATCCTTCATGCTCATGCCCTTCCTCTTTTGGATGTCCACTTCCTTCTCCTTCTCCATGCTTTCTTGACTGTTCAGTGGTGAATTTGAGCCTTCTAGGAGCAGGTCTGTTGGAGGAAGGTAAGGGGCGATGAGTAGGTGATGTGGGAGATGTATGGATAGGAGGAATAGTGTAGAAATCTGGGTGACTAATGAAAATATCCCAAGAAACCTCTTTCTTCTCCAGCTGGTGAAGGATGATGATTTTAATCAGAGAATGATGGAAAAGAGAAACCACTTGTTTTGATGGAGGCTTCTTCTGGACTAAGGAGGCGATTTTATCAATGCTTTTGCATAAGTAGTAAGGGAGATTGAGCTACTTTGTTCTAGTGAAGTCCATCAACAGCCGGATATGGTAGGCATAAACTCAGGTAAATCTCCCTTCACAAGTAAAATACTTCATTATGATCTTCATAAGAGGAGCATAGTTGACAAGAAGATGAGAGAAAGGAAAAATAGCAGTGCATGTTTCTCTGTGCTCGGGCTTGATGAAAGGCTTGTAGTCATCCAAGTCTAGATAGGCCTGCTTGAACCATTTTTCGCCAAGGTATGGGATTTTAGTGGCTTTGGATATAGACCTCAGGGAGAACTTGAAATCAAGGCTTGCCACTTGGAAATGTTTGCTTTTGAACCTCAAGGCGCATAAGTGTGTCAAGGGCGAGAAAATTTTGACCTCCTGTACTCTCTGGCAGAAATCCAAACAACCCACCTCATGAAAATTGAAGAGGATGGATGGATGTGCATTGACCTCCTCAGTAGAAATTGGCTCATATCTCTTGTGTAAACCACTTCTACTGTCTTGCCTGGGCGGCATTTTGGGCTAAATATGCTCTTGAAGCACCAAACTGCCTTATTGTCTTTAAAATGCCTTCTTTAAGCTAAACTCTGTCAACCCACTGTTTTGATAAGGAAACAATGTCTTTGGATGCTTGTGCAAAATGTCCCTTTCAGTATAAAACCTCTGCTCCTTTAAAAAGTGGCCTTCTCATCCTTTGATATGTAATTCAACAAGCAGACCTTGTTAGAAGAAAAAACATAGTGAAATGAAGATAGGCAGTCAATTGAATTTGCTATGTATAGTGACAAGGTCACCCTGCTCTGTGATGTTTGGAGGTCAACAACCTATTTTTGTATCTTTGACCAAGGTAAACTTCTCAACTTCACAATCCTGCCCTTGTCTAGTATGCAAATCAACCAACAAAGCTCACACCATATAACAGTCACCTTTAGTGCAGACACACAGTCAATTTCACTGTTTATAGAACAAAGGTGACAGATCTTGGAAATGTTTCAAAGGTTTTAACCAAATCCTGTGGGAGTTTTATCTTTCAAATAATCAAGGTTCCTTTTCAATATAAAACCCTTGTCTTTCTAGAAAACTGCCTTTGCACCCTCTGAATATCAACTTTACAAATGAGCTTGAAGAACAAAAAGATAATTAAGTAGTATACACAGTCAACAACTATCTTTTTCTATGGTTGGTAAGGGTACCTCCTGTAGCAGTCTAATGCCAAGAAAACTCCTCTTTGATTAAAACATTAACCCCCTCATACACAGCTCAACAAACATATAATGATATATAAACTCAGTCAAATTCAACAAGTGGTAATGCACAGTCCAAGGTTCTCTGTTTCAATCAGGGACAGAGTTTAATTGGTTATTTTTTTTTTTACTGGTAAAATAGGACTCTGCAGCATGAGACCATATAGACCCTTTCAACAAAAATCTGCCCTACTTAACTCCTTCAGTATTTGCACCCATTTGACTCATACATCCTCGAACTGTACATATAAGCTCTTTTCACAGTTTCAAAAACAAGGTTTATGGCTGACAGAGTTCAACTTATTTCACCACGATAGTGAGGACTATTTGATGGTCTTGTTATAGAAATAGGACTCACAAGCCTTTGATGCTTAAACAATCACAACCAATCTTGTTTTCACATAATTTTGAACCGGTGATCTTTATATGCGATGACTAGCCCTTCTCACCACTTCAACAGTTTGAAAAACTCAAAGGGGGTTTCATAAATACCTCTACAAATCGATGATCAACTCTTGAATGGCTTGAGCAACCTTGAGGAGCGATTTGGAGGAGTGATGGAGGCTGAAATTATGCGCGGCACTCTTAGGAAGAAGAACGCCATGCAGGTTCTTAGTTGTCGGGTTAACGTCGGGCGCTTGTGACCCGTGGCTACAGGAGTGCCGCGCGCGGCTACAGGAGCACCACGCGCCTTTGTTGCGCAGTGTAAAATCTTCGCCCAGGAGCGCCGCGCACCTGTACAGGAGTGCCGCGCGGTGCAAATACCCTGAAAATTTTGAAAATTGATTTGAAAACTTCGTTTCACCATTTGAAAACTACATAGGGATGTCCGATTTTGCTTGGGAACTTGAAAATGAGTTTTCCACGGCTCTTATCCCTTTGAAAACATGAAAACCAACGGTTACTTGCAAAATGAAATCAAATTCCTTGGTTAGTCTTCGTAAGGGTTTCGAAGGTTATGCTTTTTGAAACAATGCTTGGACTTGTTTTTTTTTAAACCTGAATGATATCGACTGCATTTGAGAGGGGCCTACCCTTTCGAAATGATGTTGGCAGTAGGGCTTTCATGCTCTTAAACCATGTTAATATGTATCAACTTCTTTATAGAAAGTAAACATAGTTTGAAGAGGTCAAAACTCTGTTCATTCATGCATATAGATTTGAAAGGTGATTCTTGTTAATTTTTTCCCTTTGGTGACAATTTAACACAGAAGCTCTAACTTTGGATAATACCCAGTAACATATGGACCATCATTTGCCACTTGTTAACACTTTTGGTGACATTTTAACACGGAAAATCTACTCAAGATCTGCATAAAACATTGAAAACTGCTTTGTCATTTTGCAAGAAGATGGCCCATCTTTTCAATTTGGTTGACAACTTCTGCCTCCAGCTGTATCATCAGCTCTTCTTCCAATTGTCGGTGCCAAAATTTGGTTGCATTCATTTTGACTTTGTTATCTTCTGTTTATCAAGAAGGGAACTTCCTCTAACGCCTTCCCTCTGCTTCAACAAGTACCAAAGTGGTGTTCTTGACCTTTAAATAATGAAGACCTCTATTTGTCTCAAGATTTCACCAGGATCTGAAAAATATGTCAAAATCTTCTTTTGCATATCATGAACAATTGTTTTCAATCGTGATGCCTCTTGAAAAGATCAAACCAGATTTTCTGTGTCAACTATGATAAGCACATTTGAAAAGCACCTGTTTATGAATGGAGTAGACCAGTACTTTGAAGCATAATGAGTATTATATCCTCTGCTTCTGTAGTGACATAGACCCTCAACCATTTCTTCAATATTTTACTTTGTTGGAGCTGCAGGCTACTTTCTTTTGGGAAAAACCAGTTAAGAGATAACTTGACCTCCTTGGATTGCAGTGGTACCCCTGCTTTCCATTGGTCTCTTACCTTTTTTTTCTGATCAAACATACCTTGAAGTCAATTAATGCTCTGGCCATCTGCTTATGAATGAAGGAGGCACTTTTCTCTTGGAAAAATGTCGGATAATGTTTGATAAGAATTCTTGGCAAGGTTTCCTTTTATGTATGATGGCAAGAAAACAATAGTGAAAGTATTAATGCTTCTACCTTTGCCTGCAATCATTACTTTGCTTCAGAAAACCCTAGTAGCTGTGTTACTGCTTCTTAAAAACAAACATGCCTTACATTCAGTTTGCAATTCTTCGAGTCAACATTGGCCATCGCCCTCTACTTGTAAATGAAGGAGGTGCCTTAACCCTCTGCTTATAGATGAAGGAGGTTCTTGGCCATGCCAAATTACAAGTTTGTTTGACAATGTTGTCTTTCTTCTACTGTGTTATCATGCTAAATGAAGCTGCAAGAGTTTGAGGAGTAACTTTTGTCCTGCAATTGCATCTTAGGCTCATGTTCACATTGAGAAGTAGCTGTCTTCTCATGTGGAGCCAATAATTTTCTTCTGAGAAGCTGACATGTCCCCTGCGCTTGTAAAATCCATAAATAGTGTAAAACACCTAAAATCAGCTTGAGACTGTGGTCTATGCATTGCTGAGACTTAGGGGCATGTAAGAGGCACGACTTAGAGCTGTGACTAACTTCATTAGCAGAGTGGGAGGTCTGTTATGATTGGTCTGTAGCAGATGGAGGTTTTTTGGCCTTTTGATGATTGCCAAGGGTAAAATGTCTTAAAGCGCCACTTCCTAACTTAGGGGAGGATTTTTTGAACAGATTTGGATTATCCTTTTAGAGCTGATAGGAAGAATAGTATGGCTGAGGCTAGGTAAGATCTGATAATGGGGTTTCATCTTGTCATGGGCGGACTAAAAAGTAGGAGAGAAAAAAAATAAAAAAATTCATGGGGGTTTTCTAGATGATAAATTGACATATGGAGATCAGCCTCTAGAAAACTCAGCTAGGGATTTAGTAATCAACAACAGGTGAAAAATACTGATGACTAACATTAATCACGGAGTATCAAGACTTATTTCTGACAAAGTTTTATGAGCTCAAGGGAATCACCGGGGACCTCGGCATTACGCACATCACTTTGAAACCTGAGGTGCGCCCCATCAAGTAGCGGCCTTACCAACTAAATCCTAAATATAAGCAAAAGGTCAAAGAAGAGCTGGACAAAATGCTTGCCGCAGGTATCATTGAACCAGTTGAACAATCAGATTGGGTAAGTCCAATGGTCATCCAGGAGAAGAAGACAAAGGGGGAAATACGTATCTGCGTGGATCTATGCAAGTTAAACGATGCCTGCGTCCATGACCCCTTCCCTACACCCTTCTCTAACGAAATTCTTGATAGCGTGGGTGGACAGGAGGCCTATTACTTCGCCGATGGGTTCACAGGGTACCACCAAATCTGAATTTCACCTAAAGATCACAGTAAGACTACCTTTTCGATTGAATGGGGGTCCTTTCAGTGTACGGTCATGCCCTTTGGTCTCAAGAACACACCTGCTATTTTTTCAAGGGTCGTAGTTGCTGTATTCAAGGAGTTTATTCATATGTTCCTAGAGGTTTATTTCGATGACTGAACGATTCTCGGCCTGGTAAAGGAGCATGTCTCTAACCTACGATTAATGTTGGATGCATGCTGGAAGCACCTGATTTCCTTAAATATTAAGAAGTGCATCTTCTATGTACCATTTGAAATCTTCTCAGATACATAGTCTGTAGGCAAGGGTTGATGGTTGATCCTACGAAGGTAGCCATAATTATAAACCTTGCAGTCCCAACAACAGAAAAAAAGTTGCGTTCTATTCTTAGACACACGAGCTATTACAGGAAATTCATTCAGGGGTATGCCCTGATCACAGCACCCATGGAAAAAATACTAAAAAAAGATGTTTCCTTTTTCTGGAATGATGAAGGTCAGAAGAGCTTTGAACTACTCAAGGAGAAGATGATCTCTACACCCATACTAACATTTCCTGATTGGTCGAAGGAATTTCATATACATGTGGATGCGTCAAGCACCATCTTGGGTGCTGTCCTCACTCAGCCTGGAGAAGGAGATACTGATCACCCGGTTGCCTTTGCGAGTTGGAAACTCTCGGGTTCAGAACGAAACTACTCTACCACTGAGTGCGAAGGATTGGCTATGGTCTACATGTTACATAAATATTGGCACTATCTATTGGGTGTACACTTTAAAATGTTCACTGATCATTCGGCTTTGAAATACCTGGTCAAAAAACCTGTGTTGGGGGGGGAGATTTGCCGCTGGCTATTGCTATTCCAGGAATATGATTTTGAGATCATCATCAACCCCAGAAGATTGAATGCAGGCCTGGATCATCTATCTCGCATCGAAACAGGGGAAGAACCTACTAGCTTGGAAGAGGTCTTACCAGATGCACAGTTGTTCACCATTAAGGTGGTTGACACACACTTTGCTGATGTCATTGAGTTCCTCAATACAAGCATGGCTCCTGCAAAATATTTGGTGCAGTAGAAGAAGTATTTGGTTACTTGGGAAGCGAACTTTACTATCATCGTCTGTCAGTTATACATGTTAGGTGTAGATGAAATACTACGTAAATATGTCCTGGAACATGAACGGACTGCTTTTTTAGCGGAAAAACACGAAGGTGTCGCAAGAGACCACTATGTGGGACGAGCAATGGCACAAAATATTTTGAGGGCTGGGTTATGGTGGCCTACCTTGCATCAGGATTCTTACACCTATTGTAAATCATGCGACACCTGCCAATGAATAGGACGACCCTCGCGTCGAGATGAGATGCCATTATGGCCTCAAGTGGCTTTACAGGTGTTTGACAAATGGGCCATTGATTTTATAGGACCCATCAATCTGTCAGGCAAGAAAATAGGTGCACGCTACATTATCACTGCCACTGACTACGTCACTCGATGTGCTGAGGCCCAAGCGGTGAAGGATTGTACTATGGATACTGTTGTGCTCTTCATATTTGATTAGATTCTGACCAGGTTTGGCTGCCCAAAGATCCTAGTGAGTGACAGAGGTACGCACTTTGTTAACCAAATGATTCAAGCCTTGAATGAGGAATTCTGGATCCACCATGCGAAGAGTACACCATACCATCCCCAGGAAAATGGGGCGGTTGAAGCTTTTAAAAAAATTTTGGAACAGGCATTAACTAAGGTTTGCAATGCCGATCGTAGTGACTGGGATGTTCGCATTCCCTCTATTCTATGGGCCTACCAAATGACCTGCAAGAAGCTGACAGGAAGGACCCCCTTCCTAATGGTCTATGGCAAGGAGGCCATTATTCCCATAGAGTACATTTTTCCTAGCCTATGTATCATAGAATTTACAAATATGACGAGCCCTGATATCATAGAGGAGTGTCTTGCGCAGCTTGTGGCTTTGGAGGAAGATCGATTTATTGCTAATTTTCACCAACAGGTTCAGAAGGCTCGTGATAAAGCATGACATGATCGACATATTAGCCAAAAGACATTTGTCACAGGAAACCTCTTCCTTTTATACGATAACCAATTTGTGAAACACCTAGGAAAATTTTGGTTGCACTAGCTTGGTCCCTACACAGTTAAGGAAATCACGAATGGTGGAGCAGTCCAGCTAGCTACCCTATGCAGTGAAAATCTTACCTAGATTTTTCAATGGTAGCTGACTCAAGCCACACCAGGCTCAATGACTATATGGCAACTACAGTGACTCAGGACGAGTCACAAGATTGTGTTGGGGGACTATTGGAATAGGGTCTCCTACGAGCTGCAAAACTGGTCCATTTTGGATACTTTTGATTAGATTTAATCTAGCGCAGGGTTTTTGGGTTGGGTCAAAGCCCCAACAACATTGTAATGGGTAAAAGGATAAACCAGGGGTCCAAAAACCATGGTTTGTGGACCATAGGAAAGGCTAGGCTAGATTATTATAAATAGAGGAACATTTTGTATTGTAAGGTAAGAAATGAAGAGCTATTGATGCGAATTGTGGTTTAAGCTATCTATTTGGGTTTTGGGGAAAGGAATCCTGCTGGCTGTGTGTGTGGAGATCCAAGTCCAGTTGTGTGGGGACCCTGCTACTGTGTGTGCAGGATGGGAAGGGAATTGTAAGGAGGAATTGATGAATGAATGAATAAGAAAGGTTGATAGAGAATTGAATTTGTGAGTACTCTTTGTGTGAATTGTTGGTAATTACTGCATTGTGCATTTTCTGTATTTAAGCTACAAAGATCTATGTAAGTGTGTTTTCTATATTTGGATTTGTTCTATTCTGTATATGAAATAATGTGCTACTATCATAAAAGCATATAATTATAGATCTAGCACACGTCGATGCGAAGAGAGACCTAATTGACCCTGCGCAGAACTAGGTAATCTTGGAATTACAGGGTCTAGCGCAGCTCTGCTTGCCTTACCTATCCTTTCTCAGGGTGTAGAAACCTGGTTCCATCACCCACCCATACTACTTCGGGTGAGACTTTGACTCACGCAAGAAGGCCACTGCCAAAAAGGCTAGTAGTATAGGGGTTTGTTGGCAAACCTTAAGCTCCGAACCTGGGTTAGGACCCCTTGAGCCAACACTTTTCTTCATCCATCTGACATTTCTTCTATTAATCACTCTCATCTACTTGTATAACAAACAATATTTGTTGGCTTGGAATTCAAACCAACGTCCACATAGACATCCATTAAATGTGTTGCAGTCTACCATTGGAATTGCAATCCCTTGTTACAGAAATTGTCTTACCTGAGATGACTAGTACTCCCCAAGTCGTTCATATACTAACCAAAGGCTCAAATGTCAACTATCAAAGATCACAAGAGTTGAATAAGGAATCAATTTGTCTCTAAAACCCCTTAGGTGAGGTGCCAAGAGTATCATGTTGTTGAAAACTAAAAGCAAGGAGATCAAGAAATCGAGTAGAAGACAATCAACACCATCCTATATGTGCTCCTAAGAAAGAATTCCATCTCATCGATATAGAACCCAAAGAGAGTTAGTGAGAGAAGGAAACATTAGAGGTCATTTCTGCAATAAATGACCAAGCACTGACTCATATACTTGGCACTTAGTTTTATCTAAGCAGAAATGACCAAGCACTATTAGAGAGTTTTCTTCTTAGTGATTCCTACGCGTTTTAAATTTTTTTCTTATTTTTCATCCCAAAATGTTGTTGTTTGTTGTTGAAATGTTTCCAGAATTTGTAAAATATTTTAGGATGGAACATAAATCTTTTGTACTTCAAGAAACTGATAAAACATTTCAAAAATTCAAAATGTCAGCAACACACTTTGTCAACATTTCAAAATCGTGATACACCAAAATCTGTTTCTGATTTGGCAAACACCATTTCAGGAGTCCTCTTGGGGTGTTTTTAGTAACTTAGCTTGTATGCCATCAACAAAGACAAGCTTTGCTATAACTATAAATAGATGTATGAATTGAGCATGACTCCATATTCTGGGCATAGTTGGGACTAATAATTGAATTACTATATTAAGTTTGTTGGTTTGGGGCATCCTTTATTGAAATCATCACAAAGTCTTGTTGGATATAAAAGTTTGTCGACTATTATTGTCATACATTTTTCAATCACAACCACCATTTATATCTGTCATCAGTTTTTATAGCAATCAATCATATGATTATTCTCAAATAAGAAAAAGGTTCTAGTCCAATACCTTAGTTGCATTTTCTTCATCCAACTGCCATTGCTTCTATTACTCACTCTCATCTACTTGTATAAAAAACAATGTTTGTTGGCTTGGAATTCAAACCATCGTTCACATAGGCATCCAATAAAGGTGCTATATTCTACCACTATCATTTCAATCCATTGTTATAGAAATTGTCTTACTTGAGATGACTAGTACTCACCAAGTAGTTCATATACTAACCAAAGGCTCATATGTAAACTATCAAAGATCACAAGAGTTGAATAAGGCATCAATTTATCTCCACAACCCCTTAGGTGAGGTTCCAAGATGATCATGTTGTTGAAAACTAAAAGCAAGGAGATCAAGACATCAGGTAGAAGGAAATCAACACCATCCTATATGTTCTCCTAAGAAAGGAGTCCATCTCATCGAGATAGAACCCAAATAGAGTTGGTGAGAGAAGGAATCATTAGAGGTCATTTCTATAATAAATGACCAAGCACTGACTCATATAGTCAGTGCTTAGTTTTCTCTAAGTAGAAATGACCAAGCACTATTAGAGAGGTTTTTGGTTAGTGATTCCTAAGTGTTTTAAATTTGTTGCTTAGTTTTCTACCGATAAAGTTGTTGTTTATTGTTGAAATGTTTCCAGAACTTGTAAAGCATTTCAGGATAGAAAATAAATCTTGTGCATTTCAAGAAACTGATAAAACATTTTAGAAATCCAAAATGTCACCAAAACACCTTTTCAACATTTCAAAGTAATGACACACCAGAATCTATTTCTGATTTGGCAAACAACATTTCAGGGGTTCTCCTGGGGTGTTTTTAGTAACTTAGCTTGTATGCCATCAACAAATACAAACTATGCTATAACCAGAAAAAGATGTATGAATTGAGCATGACTCCATATTCTGGGCATAGTTGGGACTAATAATTGTATTGATATATGAAGTTTGCTGGTTTGGGGCATCCTTTATTGAAAGCATCACAAATTCTTGTTGGCTATATAATTTTGTTGACTATTATTGGCATAGTATTTTCGATCACAACCACCATTTATCTCTGTCATCAGTTTTTATAGCAAGTCAATCATATGATTATTCTAAAATAAGAAAAAAATTCTAGTCCAATACCTTAGTTTCCTTTTCTTCATTCAACTTCCATTTCTTCTATTACTCACTCTCATCTACTTGTATAACAAACAATGTTTGCTCGATTGGAATTCAAACCAGCGTCCATATAAGAATCCAATAAACGTGTTGAAGTCTACCACTGGCATTTCAATCCCTGTTATAGAAACTATCTTACCTGAGATGACTAGTACTCCCCAAGTCATTTATATACTAACCAAAGGCTCAATGACAGAGAAGTATAGAACTTCTTAGTGGAGGTGACCAATCTCTCATTGCCAGAAATATCTTCCACCTCAAGGTTTTAGGCTTGGGCCAATGGCCACATTTGCATAAACTATAAGAGCTTCTATTTCATCCAATATTGCATTTTTATCACCAATGTGTCATCCAACAGAACTCAAAGTTACTATTTTTATTGTTGCAATTCAATTGTCCCACTCCACTTTGAGCAGATGGCATCTGATCTCATCACCTATGACTTGGAAGGTTCACAGAAAAATATATGATGGTACTCCACTAACATCTATGGAAGTGAATGCCAGATTTTCATAAACTATAAGCAGTTTCTGAGTACATATAGGGTGCCATAAACTCGGCTGACCCAACAGAGAAAACCTCAGCAATCAGAGAAAATGTGAGATATACCTCACTCTCACAAGTCCCAGCTGATCGGGATGAGAAATTGGTGAAACGCCAGCTGGCTCTGTGAAAATTTTGTGCAACAACTGTGTAATCCCGCGTATCTTGGGCTAAGGGACTACGTTACCCTAGCTCAGCGTGGATTTGCTTCTCCTGGATCTTGGTTTTAGCCTTGTTGGCTCATAAGCCCTCGCTTCCTGCAGAATTTTGGACTTCTGCTTGGAGACACTACATTGCCTCTGTGTGAGCCCTGCGTGGACCTGCATCACCCTCCTAAGGGATTGTGTCACACCTTATAATGGTTGTGTTGCCTCCACTGCATCTCTGTTGCCCTTGCTCTGCACTGTACTCTTGGCCCTCCTAACTAATCACTGCATCTTCCCCTCACTGCAACTCTGGGTCACTCAGATCTTATCCTCGTCTGAGCACTGCTTCGTCAAAAGTAGTGTTGATATATCAGTATCAACAAAATATCAGCGAGGGTCCAGAAAAAATCTTATCGGCAATATCGGCGAAAATCGGCAAAATATTAGAAAATATCGGCAAGCAAAAAAAATCATTTTTTCAGATTTTTAAAAATTAGCCGATATTTTCAAAATTTGGCAATATTTTCTAATATCTACCGATATTTTCTAATATTTGTCGATATTTTCAAAATAGCGGTGATATTTTCAAATCTAAAAATATCGCGATATTTTCAAGCTGAAATATCGTTTCCTAGAAAATATCGCGATATTCGCGATATTTCGCAAAATATCGCTGATATTATCGACATTAGTCAAAATAATTCGATCTCTTAGACTTTTTGTGTGTCTCCAACTGACCACGAGCCTTTCTATTATACTTTTTCGTTGACACATCAACGACCGTTATTTAATCTCTTATCGATAGCTTAGATTAAAAGACTGCTTGATCCACGTCACTTAGAACATTTCATCAAGTATGTTAAATTAATTTACTTCAAATTTTCCAATTCCCTAAGTTAGACTTAGGGTCCTCATTAAAAAAATATATATATTTTAATATCTTACACACCAGATGAAATTTCCCCAAACTCTTTCTAGGTTTTGGAGGTCTTGTATGTCTTAGCCCCTCCACAAAATTTCAGGGCTAGAGCACACCCGATGCTACCTCAAAATATCAATAGTCCCTCTTAGCACAGAGTGTGCTCTAGCAATACATCCACACCATGTATCACAAGATCTTGAAATTTATCTCTACACTGTTGATGCTTGGCCTACTGCCCTCCATCCACTGTGTTGTTGCTTTTTGTACTGTTTCCCATGTCACTATTAAATCTATACTGCAGATCCCTCTTAATTTGCTGCATCATGCTGCCCATAGCACTACCACTGCTAAATGTTGCAATGCAACTCAGTTTCTGAGATATAAGCAACTGAAGGACCCATTCCCAATCATTGACAAACAAGTCAGATTGCATCTCATCATGGAAGCTCCCTTGGTTACTGCTCTGCATTGTCTTCCCTGAAGCCACTGGACTGCATCCCTCTGGATGGCCTCTGCATGAGAAGACTGGCTCAGTGCATCCTCTATGCAGTATAGGCTACTCCTGCGTCCCTCTAGAAGGGACTGCATTGTCTCTGTGTCACCCAGATGGGACTATGTCAACCCCTACATAGCCTCTACTGGGACTATGTTAGCCCCTGCATAGCCTCTATTAGGACCGCGTCCTCCTGATGCTGCGCTAGCCTATCCGGATCTTTGCTACTTTCTCTGCAGCAAAAAATCCTTCAGCCGATTTTGTTGGAGATTCAGCTTGATCTGCAATGCTTTGATGCCATGTGAATATTTCTTAACTAAGAAACCCTATTGTTAAATATCTACTTACTTCTCCTACTTTATTAATCATACAAGTTATTAATATAAATATTCAGAATTAACATAGAATTAAATACAATTAACAACCTACACATATAGATCATTTACTAAATAGCACGCTCATATGACAAAGTGACACATAGATTTTTCAGACAAATGTCCTCGGAAAAAACCAATGTGGGAAAATCAGTGCAGCAAATTTGAGGGTTTATTATTATTAAGCTGCAGTTTCTGAGTACATATAGGGTGCCATAAACTTGGCTGACCCAACAGAGAAAACCTCGACATTTAGAGAAAATGTGAGATATACCCCACTCTCGGAAATCCTGGCTGATCCGGATGAGCAACTGGTGAAAACCCAACTAGCTCTGCACAACAACTATGTAAGACTATGTAGCCTGAGCTGAGGGACTACGTCGCCCTAGCTCATCCTATATCCGCTTCTCCCATATCTCAGTTTCAGCTCTACTAGCTTAGAAACCCTTGCTTCTAGCAGAATTTTGGACTTCTGCTTGGAGACACTGCATTGCCTCTACGTGAGCCCTGCGTGGGCCTGCGTCACCCTCCCGAGGGACTATGTCATAACCTCTTACGGCTGCGCTACCTCCGTTGTGTCTCTGCTGCCCTTGCTTTGCACTGTACTCTTGGCCCTCCTAACCAATCACTGCATATGCCCCTCACTACAACTCTGAGTCACTCAAATCTGATCTTCGTCCAAGCACTGCTCCGTCAGAAGAATTCGATCTCTTAGACTCTGTGTGTGTCTCCAACTAACCCCAAGCATTTCTCTTATAATTTTTCGTTGACACATCAACGGTCATGATTTAATCTCTTATCGACAACTTAGATTAAAAGATTTTTTGATCCGTGTTACTTAGAACATTTCATCACATGTGTTTAATTAATTCACTTTAATTTTCTAATTCCCTAAGTTAGACTTAGGGTCCTCATTAAAAGAAAAAAAATATTTTAATATATCACACACCATATGAAATTTCTCCAAATTTTTTTGGGTTTTAGAGGTCTTGTGTGTCTTGGCCCCTCCACAAAATTTCAGGGCTAGAGCACACATGATGCTACCTCAAAATCCTAACAATTTTTATAGTAAATAATTTACTCCTAATGGTGCAGTGAAGTTTTTTTCAAAGGACTCATCACCATAAAATGTAATAGAAATGGGAAACTAGGACTGTAGCATCACTGTGTGGACAACATCCAGTCCACGCCCTATTTTTATTCTTGATAAGTTTTAGATCCATTAGCTGAACATGATAATTGGTTTGATGCCCCAAGCCAACTCTAAAGTTAATGCTATGAGATTCACTATATAAAACACTTCTCCCTAATCCATAGAACTAAGGGTCATCATCAAAATATGCCCATGCACCATCCTTACCCACTTCTTCAACAATATGCCTAGGAGGCTTAGGTACTGTGATTTGAGGAAAACCCTTTTACAGAATTGAGACCACATCAAATAGGTAAAAATCATTGAATAAGAAGAATTTAGGGTGAATTCTTAAGGGGTGAATTGGATATGTCCTTGGAGAGTATGCGCTAGCTCACCCTAATCTATTGGGGGTATGTTAACTTACTAATAGTGATATGCATGAGAGTATGGAGAGATATTTGAGTCATTGGAGAAAGAACCTTAACTGCCTTTCGTATTTTGAGCTTGTAATTGGTTTGAATTTATGATGAGTGATGAATCACCTATATCGAAGGAGTGCTCCCCTAGTTGGCACATTACCACGTTATTTAAGGTCACTCCATTTGCTAGATATTGTTGTAACTTACAATGGACAAGTTTACCATCCTACACACACTTTTAGGTTGTATTCTTAAGGGATGAATTGGCCACTTTTGGTCTCGACTCTCAATATCCTGTATGTCTCCGTTACATTATGCATTTTATCCTTTGATGCAGTAAGCAACCTGCAGCAATATGTTATCTCTTTTATTGTAATTCATTTGTCTTTCTACTCTACTCCCATTCATTGTTATATTGATATTTGTATAGTAAATAATTTACTCCTAATGGTGTTGTGAATTTGTTTTCAAAGGATTCATCACCATACAATGTAACAGCAATGGGAAGCCAAAATTGTAGCATCACTATGTGGACCACAACCATTCCACGCAAATTTTTTATTTTTGATAAGTTTTAGAGCCATTATCTGAACATGATAATTGGTTTTATGCCCCAATCCAACTCTAAAGTTAATGCTATGAGATTCACTATATAAAACACTTCTCCCTAATCCAGAGAAATAGGGGTCATCATCAAAGTATGCCCATGCAACATCCTTACCCACTTCTACAACAATCTGCCTAGGAGGCCTAGGTACTATCATCGGAGGAAAAATATTTTATAGAATTGAGACCACATCAAATAGGAAAAGCACATTGAATAGGAAGAATTTTCCAATCTTTAAATAAGTTTACATTCCTAGCTTGCTAAATACCCAAGCTAGGATTCAAGGAAGTTCTTTGTAATCCTTCACTGAAGAGTTATGGCACCAACCTCTTACACCATTTTCAACTGTGCCACGAATTCATAATTTTTTCAACCTAGTCAAATGTTTAATCTCCCTCTAAACTTGCATATTGTAGTTACAGTCCATGACAAGATGTTTATTGGTATTTTCACATACCTTGGATAAACTGCATCTATCGATTCTTTCTCTATTCCTTCTCAGAAGATTATACCAAGTTAAGTATTTTTTTTAGTGCAAACCACATAAAATTCAAGCCTTTGAGGGACATTTAAATATCCAAACTCTCCTCCTCTACCAAACATGATTCATCTTTTCCCCATGTAAGCTAATAGTAATATATCTATCTTTTGGGATATAAACCCTAGAGGGGTTCTTTGACCATATGGAATTGTCTATATTATTAGTCAATCTGACATGGCTAGACTTGAGTCTTGCCATAAAAATGCTATAGGAATGAGCATCGTCACCTATAAAATCTAATGAAAGTCACCTTTGACCTCCAAATAGAAGTAATATTAGGAACTGCAATATGAAAAAGATTAAAGTATCATGTCCCTCTATAAAGGACTCATATGGAGTCATGGGTAAAGATGGACAATTAATCCATAGGGGCAAACCTTGTTTCATTCATATTGGAAGTTGGATGGTGGTTGAAAAGTTATTTCATAATACAGTGTGGTTGATATACTTGTTGCACCGCCCTTCATATTTTATCCAAAAGTTATCAACTATCCCCATCTTCTAAAATTCCAATCTTCTAACCCCAAGATCAATGCTTTTGGAGAGGGATGAAGTTAATAAAAAAATTTCATGACAAGAGGCATCAAACAATAAAAAGTGGCATATGATAGGTTGGAAACAAATAGTTATGCCTAAATTGGAATGAGAAGCAGGGATAAGAAGACTGGTAGATAAAGCTCCACGTGTTTCTTTGTGGCAAACATATTAACCTTATCTAATAGTTATCAGTTATGTCCATCTTCTAAAAGTTCAATCTGCTGACCTAGAGATCAATGCTCTTGGAGAGGGATAAATTAATAAAAATTTCTCATGACAAGAGGCATTAAAGAAGAAAAAGTGGGACCTGATAGGTTGGAAATAAATAATTATGCCTAAATTGGAATGAGAAGTAGGGGTAAGAAGACTGGTAAAAAAAGCTACATGTTTAAGAGTATATTGGTGCTTTATCTCTAACAAAAAAAGGTCTGTGTCAAAATTATAAGGAAAAAAAATACATGGGGAATAGGGAACCTATCCACCTTGTGGGATTAATGACATGGTGATTTCCCTAAACTATCAAGCATAAGGAATAATATGATCAAAACAAGTTTATCAGATAGTTGAATTTCCCAAGATGTCCAACATGGAGAAAAGGCAGACTTTTGGGAGTATGAATGGGTTGGACACTAGCCTCCCGAAAGCATCCAAGCCCTAGATAGAATCAAAAAGGTTATGATCAATTTGGGGTGAACCAAAACAAAGGATTATTGGATCAAATGGAAATATCCTTTAACATGGACAAAAAATGTCTCGACTCTCGACTGATGAGGCAAAGGAAATCAAGGAGGCTCTATGATTTAGATTCACCAAATTCAAAAGCGAATAAGATGTCTTGTGTTGAAATCCCACATCAAGAGGATCCTACTCACTTAAAGAAGGATATGGCATGGTTCTGTTCAATAAAAATCACTGCAGCAAGAAAGCCCCTAGCCATCTAGCTTCATGCCTCATTGAGCAAGTCAATCATGTAAAAAAAGAAGAAGCCTTACAACTCAAGGTCCTCTAGCTGGGATAAGAAAGGCATTCATTATTCTCATTTTTTTTGGGACACCCTTAACTAAGTAGAGTCTGCAGGGTAGTACATTAACAAACTACAATCAAAAATGATAAATTGGTAACAAAATGAAGGACACAAGTCAAATTGTTCCTGAAAATGGAACATGGAAGATTGACCGAATAGTTGAAGATAATACCAGATGATACCAAAGAATCCCTTTAAGATGAGGGAATTAATGTCAGCTTCTTCCCTCAGCCATGATGTTTGTGGTTGCAACACAAATCATGAAGGAATCTCAATAGGCCATGAAGCTTCTGAAAAAGTACCAATGAATTTAGGGCTCTATAAGGAAGGCATTCCACCTAAGAATAACATATTTGATGGTGTTGTAAAGGTTATTATCACACCCAAAATCATGTAAGGTGTACGACAAAAGAGCACAAACATTCCTCAACACTTCGAAACTGGATGTTCTGGAAATTTGATTGCCAGAAGCCCTTATCCGACATACAAAAATGAAACCATTAAAAGCAGTGAATGCCAAAAAAGGTGATCACATTTCCATTTTCAAGAAAAACCATGACATTAATAAAAAGAAATGTAAGGTCAGTGTACAAGCACAAACCCTAATTGTTTCCATCCCTCTACAAAATCTTTGTACAAAGAGGGCTTCATAAATCGTTATACAAAAGGGCCAAAAATATAACGAACCACAATGGATAGCTGTCTAAGCTATGATACAGTGGTGCCACACATCCTGACAAATTTCACTACTCACACTTATAGTAGAAGCTTCACCTTGTCCCCCTACTTTGTGTCTTCACTCTGCTACTTCAAGAAACCACTGGGAAGTACTTGGTACATTCTTCAGGGTTTCTGGAAGGATATGTGTTATTTTTTAATGCTTTTAAGTATGAGATTGAGTTGTGCTAGTGATTCTGATAGTACTTTTGAGCTATAACACTTTTGAGCTATACCATAGTGTCGTCCCTATATTTATTATTATTTTTTTAAGCATGAGGTGTAAAAAATGATGGCCATTGAATATCAATATTATCGACAATATAATTGTAATGATTTCATTCTCATCCATTTCTCTTTTTTTTGCCATACCTTATTTCCAGTAAATGGTCATCTTGGTTGCTGTGGAGTAGTCGCCCTGAATATATTGAAAATTCTAGAGAATTTTTTTTTTTTTGCACCTGTTACATTGTCTTCAGCGCTCCTCTCACTTATTAGTTGCTCCTTATGGTCATTACAACTGGTTAGAACATTCATATTGATAATTTCTGTCTCAATAGTTGTTGTTGATCCATCCAAATTCCCTCTTTCTTTGTCTTAGTTTATGTGACGGAGTCCCTTCTTCGAACTGGAATCCATTTGACCACTAAATAAACAAGATACTTGAGTATTTCAAGTATAATATTTATCATTCAGAAGGCTATCCTGCGTTGTCGAGAATCCATCCTATGCAAGGTTTCAAGAATGGGTTGATTTCTCATTTCATACCTCTGGGACTCGATCTGTGGTCATGTTGTCTTGTACACAACCGCATTTCCTCTAGTTAGCTGAGGAATGCCAGAGCAAACCCTATGTTCTGTAAAATTTGAAGTGTTCTATAAAATTGGTTTGCCAGCTAATCCTCCTTGGCCATACTCGCCAGTCCCCTTGGCTAGACCCTCTTAAATTTTTTATTTTCCATCACTGATGCCTTTCCCAAAAAACTTAGGTAAGTGCGTCATTCTATGGTCGCTCTCTCCTTCCATGTTACTTCTTGCGAGCATACCCAACATGATTAGTAGCATACCTGTGGGAAGAGTCTGATCCAAGAGCAACCATTTATTTTTCAGCACCAACATCACCTGCTGCTAGACTCTCAAGGGAGCAAGAGAGAAGCAACATCATTCATCATTTCATTCATTCTACCTATTTCCTGCAACCCACCTTTCTGCTGGATATACTCATCTTTTCATCACTAGTTTGGGACCGAAAATCCTAAGGTTGATTTACAGTAATTCTTTTTTTAATGAGTGGGAAATTTTTTTTTTTTTTTGTGAATCGAATGCTATGGATTATCCACCTGGTTTTCCAGCCAATTTTCCTTGGCCATACCTTCTTAGAGTGTGGGAAAATGAAATTTGTGCCAATTTTCTTTGGCCATAGGGAAAATGAAATTTTAAATGAAAATATTATTCTGAAAAAAGTCTAATAAATGTGAAAAGAAAATAGAATTCAAAATAAAATTTTAAGATATCTTATTATTCAAATTTGTAGGACATTATTCACTTACTTTAAAAAAATAAAATAGTATTTGAAATAATATTTTAAGATATCCTATTATTCAAATTTGTAGGAGATTATTCACTTTTTTTTTCTTAATCATACTAGCAATTTATAAATAATAAAGTGGAATTGAAGGGATGTTATTCCTATATTATATTTTTAAATTATAAAGTCAATAAATTTATATTACGAAATGATTTTTTTTTTAAATCATTAAAATCATACTCGAATTTATAAACAACAAAGTGGAATTGAAATGATGTTATTCTTATACTACGTTTTTAAATCATAAAGTCAATACATTTACATTACGAAATTATTTTCTTTAAAAATATACATTAATGAGGTAATAGATTCCTATTTTGAAAATTATATTTAGAGTCATATTATTTCGAGTAAATTAAAGGCCCAAAATTTTTCTTATAACGTGAAAAAAAAATATTATTCGAATACAATAAATATTTTAATTTTTTTTTTAAGCTATCCATGCTTATAAATGTTTTAATATTTTTCAAAAAAAAAAGTTGAATTTGTAGTCTATTTTGTTTTCTCAAATTTTTTATTTTTTCATGTTTGCATTTTAAGAAAGATTTGATTCATCCATCTTCGCACTTGGTAAATCAAAAGTTAAGATGGATCTAGATCGGTTTAATTATTAATTATATTAGTTATAGTTATAATTTGTTTTATTTTTTAAACGTTAAAGAGGACATCACAACATCTTTTCCATGGGAGAGGAATTCAACAATTATGGAGAAACCCCATAGGCCCATGGAAAAATTGTAGGCGATGAACGAAATGTGGAGTTTCTGACTAGAGCGAGGCATAGTTTTGATGAAGAGTGAATGGGATCTCGACAATGTCAGACACTAATTTCATCAATTTCTACTAATGATTCCTTGGTAAATCTTAACATTCTAACATGCTCTTTTGAAATCTTATTTATCTCTGTATCTGTTAATTTAACCTTTAGAGGATGTGCTAAACAATCAGTATATTGTGAATATATGTAGGGAACGCGTTGGGGATAGATCACATCAGACCAATTGAAAATATTTCTCTCTTTGTTTTCATCAGCCATAGTGCTCAGGAGAAGCTTAGAAGATAAAAAATAGGAAGGGTAATTAAAAAGGACCAAATGGACGAGATACGAAAAATGATGGCAAGAACTATAAGGAATAGCAATAGATAAATCGACTGTGAGGGAACGGGTCAAGTATTTTGTAAAATTGATGGTTTGACGGTCAGGTTGGAGAGTACCGAGTCGTATGGCTAAGAGGACCGACTCATCCATTTTAGTATCATCAGCCCAACCAAATATGATAAATGGGAAAGAGGTTAGATTCTGGAAGAAAGGTTTCAAGGATTGCGTAGGTATAGGAAATTGCAGCTTCAATGTGGGATCTAGGTTTTCGAATAGAGTCCTTAAGAATTCAAACTTATCATTCCCTATCTAGGTGATAAACGTGTGGTACAATCTCTTGTCAGTTATGTCAATTCCTTGGGGAGTAATACCTAACATCTTAGAAATTATCTCCTCATCCAACTTTAGAAAAATCCTACGACTAGACTTGAAAAATAGCGCTTGTTGTTCAAGCTCATACTGCTAGGCCAATAATATAATTGAGGTAGAGTCAAAGTGGACAGGAGGAAAATTTGCATGCAAAATCTCATATTTCAATAAACACATGTCATTTTCAAACACAACAATAGAGAGGGTAAGAGTCCTCTTGAGGGTAAGGACGTTTGTGAGACACAATTTCATGTCTTGAACCCCAACCATCTCATTAACCAGAGCTTATTTCCCCAAATACTCATACATTATATCTTCATGTGATTAAATTACCGAACCGATAAGAATAATGAGAGATAGGATAACCTACCGAATGAAGGAGGTGAGTCCTTCAGCATGAGACCTACTCTGCACTTGCTCCCGACCATGGATACACTTCCTCGGAGGACATGCAAAAATAAGGGTCAAATGAGGGAATGGTGAAAGGTTGGAAGCATTAAGGTTAAATTAGTGATTACGAGGATAATTAGATTTCACATAAATGTGTTAATCAGAATTAGAAAACTCGCCAAATAAGGAGAGGGGACCCACTCATTCCATGAAGGAACATGGTTATATCATGTATAGGTTTCGATGCAACCGTCATAGATTTGTGAAATATCAATGGCTAGGATGACATTGGGTCGGAAGGGAGGGTGTAACAGTTGTGCAGGTTTCAGTGCGATATGATTTAGTGACTGTTCGATTGATTTGATGCCAGCAGTTGAGATTTGTTAGGTGGAAAGTGCGCATATAAACTGCGTGCTAGTTTAGGGGCGACGATGAGGCTTAACCAAGGGATTAGGCATCGAACAGATAACCCACAGCAAGTTGATCGGCCTTTAAACTCATTAGGGATCCAAAAATGGGTTAAAGGTGTAGCACACGTAAGTGAAATGAACGTGTTTGCACCATCGATCTCCCTAGAGGGAGATATCTATCGCTCGTACAACACACTCTATAACACCCACCTGAATTATTTTAGTTGGAGGGTATATAGCTAATTAGTTTTAATTATAACTTAAAATCTCGAAAGGGTGAGGTATTTTTAAGATCCTAACTCAGTACCTCAAACAGACTAACCCTTAATGACTCTTGATACCCATTTTTGTAATAAAACGAAACTAGTGGAAGATACTCTTCCCACTTCCGTTGTTGATGTTGTTAATTTTTTAAACTAGGGTAAAATTCCACCTTGGAAATCTTAAATTTCAGAGATGATTATTGCACTGAATTCCTCTTTTTGATAGGACCAACCTAAATATCACCTCATTTGGACAAGAATAAGTTGGATTTTGAATTTATGAACCCTCTTATTTACATTGAATTAGGTTGGCCCTATGCACATGTACAATAGATTAGATTGTCCTAAACATCAATTGGACCCTCATGGAATCCTATAAAGATAAGATACATTAATCTCATTTGGGAACATTCATCAAGCATTCTCTTCTCCTATTTTATTTCCTTGGTTCACATAGGTCTTAGGGAGGAATTTCGTGCAAGGGTCTGAAACGACAGGTCTGAGACTCGCACGTGTCTAGATTTTTTATTTCCCGGTCATACACACGTCACTGGGAATTTTCGACCATAGTGACATGCACATAGTGTTCCTTAGTGGGACTGGGAAGCCTAAGTCACAAAAACAATAGCCTAAAGGGAGCAATCAGTTATTTGAGGTAGATCTAGAAGGTTTCATCCCAAGTTGCTCGCTTGCAATTCTTCACAATGTGACTGGGAAGAGAGAGTCACGTGCATGGACAATTGAACAATACAACTGGGGTTTTAGGCTAGTTTGGGTCAATTTATCCTCAGTTAGACACTTACAGTTCTATTTGGAGTGACCATCTGCTCGCATATAGCATCTTAGGGAGTGACCCAAAAGTTATAGCCACATGAAAAATATCTTGAAGAGTGCGACTAGGGTTCTGAGCTAGCATTTGACAATTGACCACAGTTGACTACAGTTGTCTGATGGATGGAAGGTTTCTCTTTGCTGTAGAGTAATTCCGGAAGTTTTTCTTTATTTTTTATTGGGTAAATCTTTGTTGGAAGTTTATGTATTGGGCTCATTGTACTCTCTATTGAAACATTTCATGAAAATCTAATAAGAAGAAGATTTGAAAAGGTTTCCCCCTTTGTGGGGTTTTTCCCTAGTATTTGACCAATATACTGTCTCTTGTGGATGTGTTATTGTCTCCTTTGTCATTGCATATATTTTTCTATCTTCAGTTACTTCTAATGATTTGAAACATTGTTAATAATTGGATGCATTCTTTAATGAAAAATTGAATTGCGTTGAATTAATTGAAACAACATAGAACAATCTGAAAAAATAACATGGTATCAGAGCTAAGGTGAAGGAAAAGCCCTAAAGGAGACAAGCATTGAAGCTATCTTCCTTGAAATGTTGAAGGAGTTTTTCTAGTCAAAGTAAATATGTCTTCCTCTACCTTCAAGGAGCATGAAAAGTTTGGTGATGCATCAAACTTTGTTGCATGCAAAGTTTTAATAGCTTCTTTTCTTGTTTCAGTAGACCACCAATTTTTCCAACCTTTTAATTCTGCCTGAGTGGTCTCTTCATTTTTTGTCTCTGTCTAAAAAGAATCAAGCCCTAAAGCTCTTTCCCCAAATTACCCTAGATTTGTTTATTAATAAAAAAATATGTTTAAAAAGAGTCATCCATTGCATAATGCACTTGTCATCCATCGAGTGCTTTGTAATTAAACTCTAGGTCTAGGGATAGAAATCCCTTGCAATAGCTTGCATTGGTTGTAACTGTAAAGGAGATAAGTGACATCCCATTTAAATATTAGTGGTGGATAGAAATTGTGACGCTGGAAGGAATATCAAATGTTCTATCTACTTATGAAAATTTCAGAATTGAAAAATAACATTTATCTCCAGCTTTGGTCACTTCTGTTATAATATGTAGCTTCCAAGTTTGAATCCATGCACAAAAATACCTAAGTAGACTCTTTCTTTCCAGAATTTTTTTGTAACTAGAGACTGTAGCTTGGATATGGTTATGGGGTTTCTATACATAATAATGCCAATTCCCTCAATTGCAGCAAATACGATACCAGTTACTAAAACATCCCAATCACCTGTTTTCCCAATGATTGTAGCCAATGCGTTTGTTGTATAATAATATAGGAGTAGGAGGAAAATTTTCGTTGGAAAATTGCTTCGAGCTCCATTAATTTCTTTTGAGATTTGACTTCTATAGATAACAACCAAATCCTCCTCCACCCTCAAACCATTGAAGGCATTCTAGAGATAACAAGAAACTAGGCTAGGTGGGCTAGATGGGGCATGGGGTGAAGCATGGCGGATAGGATTGGAAGCTCATGGTCTTGTTCATTCAAATAGAGAGGACCCCTGCCTCTGTTTCTCCTGCTTTTATTCAATCTCCTCTTCAAAGTGGGTGTTACTCATTAGATAAAACCAAGTGGATAGTGCAATAAACTTATTCAATTTTGGCTATGTGAAATTACGAGTTACTCCTTGCAATAGGTGGAATTTCTGTAATATCAGGGAAGTAAGAATAAGAGAGCACTCATCTTGGGGTGGGATTTCTACTTATATGCTTTCAGTAGTTATCTGATTTGCACTTGCTTAACCAAATAGAGCTCCAAATATGAAAACCCCCACCCTTGTTTATTTTAGGATTCTAGGGTTTGCCTCCACCCTGAGGTTGCTCAACAACTCCACCAAATACTGAGATTCTACAGTGTGCTAATTTTGAGCAAGGAATTAGCTTGAGGCAGCCATAAGCCTCAACCCTTAAGGCTTAACCTAACAAGGGATTCCCAAGATGGGGATCTCAACACTCAAATAATTGACACCAGGGTATTGGAAGGAAGCATAGAGGTTGACCCAGGTAGTTTCCCACCAAACTAGCTGGGAGATTGTTCAATCAAACTATCATAATCACAATTTATTTCTGTTCTCCAAATGGTAATGACATTACTACTAGTTTATAGGAAGGAATGGAATACACTAGTAGAAAATGATGAAATTAATGACTAGGTGACTAGAAAATTTAGTCACCGTAATTATGTCAAGTGAATTACTACTAAACTTGAGAAATTTTAAGTGGTTGAACTAAAATATGACCAACTTAAATGAATAATTTAGTCTAAGGATAAAATATATGACTAGATAATAAGTGAATAAACTAAAATTGACTAACTTAAATGAATAATTTAGTCCAAGACTAAAATTTATGGCTAGATAATGAATAAGAAAAGAAATGTGCATTATAAGACAAAGAGAATTAAAGGGAAGAAATTTTCCCAAATGTAGACCTAGTGAGCAAAGTGGATTTACTTGTTGAATGTGCTTAATGACAAGATGAAGAATTATGCTTAGCGAAGATCAATGCAAAGGCCTACACTTAACATCGATCATAAGAACTAGCAAAGAGTGTATAGACAAGCAAAGCAACGAGTAAAGGACTTCTCACTCTACAGAGGAAAGGGTCTGTTTAGTACAAGTCCAATTGCTTGATGTCCCTATGTTGGACCTTGAAAAAGACATGTGAGGTGTTCAATTAGAGTTTGCCAAGCATAGTTTACGAATCTTGAACAAATGAATAACCTAACCACCATGCAGCGGAGAATGGATTTCCATGCAAGGGGAACCCTAAACATGTTGTATTTGATAATACTCTCACATAAGAAAACAGAACACAAACATTCAATATGTTCATTGACCACAATTTATAATAAAATAGTCCACTCACACTTGAAAAGAAAATAATGAACCTATAGTTACACACATTAACCACAATAGTGAAAAAGTAATAAGAAAAAAATTATAGATAAAATATGAATAAACCAAAGATTAATCACATCATAGCATAATGACACGTTAAATTTCCACACCATTAATTTCTATTTATTTATAACAACATTAGAAAACATATTAAGATTACATTACATAGTTTTATCTTCATTTATAACAACACTAGAAACCATACTAATATGACATTACATTGTTTTAAAAGGTCACATAAATGACACCAAATTTTTGAGTCCATAAATGAACACAAAAATGCCATATTGTGCAAGAACTATAGACTACCACAATTTTATCTAACTTCCAATACCAAATTCCTATAACACTACTAATTCCACACCAAGTTAAAATTTGAACCAACTCAATTTCACTTCCAAGTTAGTCCACATACCAATTTTAAATGATTAAAATCTAGAAATCTAGATCTCTTCTTACAATTTGTTGTACCATAATAATCACTTTACAAACTTTCAATCAAGGTTATTTAGTTAATCTTTTAGTCAATTTTTTTTAATGAACATTGATTACAATAAATTTGAAATGAAGGTTTTACTTGGAATCCTTGTTTTTTTTATGGGGAAGGAATTACCAGGGAAAACACAAATTCAAAATATTTGAAATCAAGGTTTTAGTTGGAATATTTTTTTTTTGCGAGGAAGGAATTATGACCGAAAACACAGATTCGAAATACCAGGCAATGAGTAGATCATATCTGATCATTATGAAGATTAGCATCATCGAAATTCTCACACGGGTAGATGCCATTTGCAAGAAGTATGAAAAGTAACATTGACAAACAGAGGGAGAATCATATCTCCGGCAACGAAACCTTTGTCAGGCTTTATACCGTTGTCAAGTCATTGAGGCCGCAAAGCACGTTAGTAAACCAAACATTTCCCTATCTCGATTTTAAAAATGTCGGAAAAAACTGCTGAATTCTGTGGCTTTTTTGTTCCAGAAGAACAAGGTAGTGGTAATGACCCTGAATGCAGAAATTCGACACACCAAGGCCAGATTGCATTAAGTGATTTGCAAGTTGCAGAAATTGGCTCAGAAAAGGTCAGGATTAGCTATCCTTAATTTTATCCAAGTGCTTTTTAGGATTTTCTCATGGTCTCATAGGTTTTCTCTTTAATTACTTGATTTTGATGACGTAGCAGCCTTTTCATTTCAATGTTGAATGTCGTAGTTCCAGGCAGCCTTGATTCGAGGCATTTTGGGACCTAGGATAAATTGGGTATTTCTCTATTTAAATTCCATTTTTTTATGACCATTTTCTTTCCAATAAGCTATAGTCTTCTGCATGAAGCTAAAATCTAGCTAGTTAGAAGCTGAACTCATTGGAGTTTTAAGAAATCGTAACGATACACATTGTTTTGATTATGATATAGGAAATTTATTATATCAAATGACCTTGAAATTTTAGGATGGCTTTATTGGGGAAGAATGAGTGTGTATTCTTGATCCTGGTGTGAATATGGTCCAATGAATAATATAGGGGCATGCATTTAAAATTAGTTTCTTACTCTCTTACCGACCAAGTTGAACCTACAATGATATAGCTTCATAGATTTTTAATTTTGAGACATCAGAGTTCTGCAATTTAAAATGATATTGACTATTGACAATTTCCACTGTGTTTTCCACTGCCCACAGGACCAATTAAAATTCCAATTGAATAAGGAAAAATAAAATACATTTTTTTTTCCTAATCAATATACCTTCCTGCTGCTTTGTTTCTAACAAGCTTCTCATGCAGTAGAGATACCAAATTCTTGAGGATGGTTGAAATGTGTTGGAAAATGAAAATCTCCATAGCCATGATGGTGAAAGAGAGAGTACCCCAACAAAGGGTGGTACTCAACAAGCTGGAATAGGACTAGTTGGAGGGCAAGACAAATCATTTGGGCCACTAGTATGTTCTATGAAAATCTTATCATTGAAATTAGGAAGTTGGTCATGAAAAGAGGGAAACTAGAGGGGGAAGGTGGCTTGCCAGGAAGGAAGAAGAGGAAAGTAAATGTGTAGGAGGTCACAACTAGAATCGAAGTGCATGCAGCAGCACGACACGGTGGGGCAAGGTGTAAATTGTTGTTTTGATGTATTATTTAAGAAGTATGAAGAATTCCACTGCATGACTGATTTATGAAACATAATATCGAGCACTCATATTTCAGGAGTTGCCCCTCCCTTGAATGTATGGGAGTTCTTGTGGATTTGGTATTGATGTTTATGTTATTCTGCTACTATATTTGATAAAACGCTGGAAGATGATTAATAAAATGTTGTAGAGAGGTGTATTCTTCTAATGAGTGTTAGGAAAAAGAAAATTAAGGTAGTGCCGCACCCGCTTATTGATGGTTGAAATAATACCACAAGAATAGGGGTGTAACAGGTGGTATCAGAGCTTTTATCCCATACCTTATTGAAGGCAGATTTAAGTCTTTTATCATTGAAAGAAAGTTGAAGGTTGAAGCAAGCAAGGACAACAAGTAGTTGCAGGTTGAATTTGAAGGTTGGATATCTTTGGTGGATTTGAAAAGTGTGACATGGACATTGTAGGGCTAAAGTTGAACGAGTTGGTACATGGTCACAACTCGTTCTCAAGTAAGACAAATGGAAAGCGATGTGGAGGAACCACAAGTAATTAAGGAGCCACAAGTACTTCCTCAATAAGTCATCATGGAGAAGATGGTTGAACATGTGGAAAAACTTGATAAGAGGAATGAAAAATGGAGATCTACATTCTATTTAAAGGATCATTTTTCAGCAAGGAATGTGTTGTAGAGTAATGAAATCTACATGTTGTTACGAAGATTTCCCAATCAGATAGATCTGCAATCTATTTAAAGTTTGTTTCCTTTCAAACTCAATGAATATCCAGTGTTTGGTTTTGAAAGTGTACTTTAGGTCTAACTTGGACGGATCCTAGCTAGCTTAGAGTCCCCTCGAGGGTCCACTAAAGCTCATTGCTATGCCATTGCTAATTCACTAATTTCTTTTGAAGCAGCATGAATATTTTGAGTTCCAGTAGTATATCCACCAGTGTCCACCGAGGTAGTATATCTAGCAGTTCTAGTTCCAGTAGTATATCTAGCAGTGTCCTTGCCTATAGAGTTTCAAGCATGTTTTGGAGCTACCAGTTGTCAGATAATTTAGAGTTTGTTTTTTCATACATCAGGATGTCATCTCAACACATCTTTCATCGAACCATGTCATCCATAAAGGAAAGATGACTTTGTGCCACCCAGTTGATGCGCAACACTGTCAATTCACTGGCAGCTTTTATGATATTCTGTTGTTTCTATTTTCTTTACTAAGGATGGATGAGGTTCAAAGATGCACATTGTTTCAAATATGTTTTGTTTTTGGATGAAGGCAAGTATCTTAGGAAATTTTCCTTTTATCATTTTTTAAAAGGATATAAACAACCATGATGTTTATACTTTTCCAGTTTGTGTTAATCCTCTCCATGGATCGAACATGTTTCGTATGAAACTGCCTATTACACTATGATATTTTTCCTATATAATGAATAAAGGGAGATATACGAAAAAAAAATATGTTACGGTTTGGGAGATATACCCAAAACCAAAGTGTGCTGCGCAGTCCTTTCCTACTGAGTTTCACGCATGTTTTGGCATTACCAACTATCATAGATTTTAGAGGTTTTTTTGTCATACATCAGGATGCCATCTCAACCCATCTTTCATCGAATAGGTGTTAGCCATAAAGGAAAGATGACTTTGTGCTACCCAGTTGCTGTGCAACACTGTCAGTTCACTGACAACTTTAATGATTTTTTGTTGTTTCTATTTTCTTTACTGAGGATGGATGAGGTTTGAAGATACACACTATTTAAAATATGTTTTTCTTTTGGATGAAGGTAAGTATATTAAGAAATTTTCCTTTTATCATTTTTTAAAAGGATGTAAACAACCATGATGTTTATACTTTTCCATTTTGTGTTGATCCTCTCCGTGGATCGAACATGTTTTGTATGCAACTGCCTATTACACTATGATATTTTTCCCATATAATGAATAAAGGGAGATATACCCAAAAAAAATATGTTACGGTTTGGGAGATTTAGCCAAAACAAAGTGTGCTGCACAGTCCTTGCCTACTGAGTTTTACGCATGTTTTGGAGCTGCCAGTTGTCAGAGATTTTAGAGGTTGGTTTGTCATACATCAGGATGCCATCTCAACCCATCTTTCATCGAATAGGTGTTAGCCATAAAGGAAATATGACTTTGTGCTACCCAGTTGTTGCACAACACTTTTAGTTCACTGACAACTTTTATGATTTTATGTTTTTTCTATTTTCTTTACTGGATATGGATGAGGTTCGAAGAGACACACTGTTTCAAATAAGTTTTTCTTTTGGATGAAGGCAAGTATCTTAGGAAGTTTTCCTTTTATCATTTTTTAAAAGGATGTAAACAACAATGATGTTTATACTTTTCCAGTTTGTGTTGATCCTCTCCATGGATCAAACATGTTTTTTATGCAACTACCTATTACACTAAGATATTTTTCCTTGCCTATTGAGTTTCACGTATGTTTTGGAGCTGCCTACTGTCAGAGATTTTAGAGTTTGGTTTGTCATACATCGGGATGTGATATCAACCCATCTTTCATCGATCACGTGTCAGCCATAAAGGAAATATGACTTTGTGCTACCCAGTTGCGACGCAGCACTGTCAACACACTATCAACTTTTATGGTTTTCTTTTGTTTCTATTTTATTTACTTATGATGGATGAGGTTCAAAGATAGTCATTGTTTCAATTATGTTTTTCTTTTGGATGAAGGTAAGTATCTTAGGAAAAATTCCTTTTATAATTTTTTAAAGGATGTAAACAAGCATGATGTTTATACTTTTCCAGTTTGTGTTGATCCTGTCCATGGATCGAACATGTTTTGTATGCAACTGCCTATTACACTATGATATTTTTCCTATATAATGAATAAAGGGAGATATATCCAAAAAAAATATGTTACGGTTTGGGAGATATACCCAAAACAAAGTGTGTTGCGTAGGTGCTACGCAATCCTTGCCTACTGAGTTTCACGCATGTTTTGGAGCTACCAACTGTCAAATATTTTAGAGGTTGGTTAGTCATACATCAGGATGCCATATCAACCCATATTTCATCGAACATGTGTTAGCCATGAAGGAAAGATGACTTTGTGCTACCCAGTTGCTGCATAACACTATCAATTCACTAGCAGCTTTTATGATTTTCTATTGTTTATATTTTCTTTACTAAGGATGGATGAGGTTCCAAGATACACATTGTTTCAATTATGTTTTTCTTTTGGATGAAGGAAAGTATCTTAGGAAATTTTCCTTTTATCATTTTTTAAAATGATGTAAACAACCATGATGTTTATGCTTTTCCAGTTTGTGTTGATCCTCTCCATGGATCGAACATGTTTTGTATGCAATTGCCTATCAAACTATGATATTTTGCCTATATAATGAATAAAGGGAGATATACCCAAAAAAATTATGTTATGATTTGGGAGATATACACAAAACAAAGTGTGTTGTGCAGGTGCTGCACAGTCCTTGCCTATTGATTTTCATGCATGTTTTGGAGCTGCCAGCTATCAGAGATTTTCTATTTTCTTTACTAAGGATGGATGAGGTTCGAAGATAGACATTATTTGAAATATGTTTTTCTTTCGGATGAGGGCAAGTACTTTAGGAAAATTTCATTTTATCATTTTCCTTTTAAGAGTCAATACCTCTTCCAACAATGATATAAGAGTATGAACATGAAATTGTGCTTCATTGTTAAACCAGTTAATAATAAGTTTTGAATCCCCAAATTTCTGAATCCTGTTGCAACTTTTCTCTTGGGCGAAAGTGAGGAGTAGTCTGTGGCTGTTGAACTCGATATAGTTGTTTATCCCTGGGCCTAGACCCATTTTAATTTTATAACTGTGTGTTTCAGAAATATGGAGGATAGCTCCCCCGCCACAACCATGTATGTTTGAGGCCCCATCTAAATAAGCCCACGGAAGGGATTTTTCAATAAACTTTGGAATTATATTTCTGCCCTGTGATGTTGGTTCATCGATTGGTATGGAGTCATAGAGCTCCACAATGGTGTTGTTGATGATGGGCCAATTAGTCACCATACCTTGAAAGATCACATAATTACGCACAAGCCAGGTGCCCCAAGAAGTCAAGAGGAGGAGATCTCGTTCTTTTGGACAATGTGTCGATTGCCACAAGTTAGACCAGGCCTAAGATATAGAGCTTCCATGCCATTATTGTGTGATGCCCAGTGTAGTTGAATTAATGTGCCATATGTGCTTGCAAGTAGGGCAAGTGAGGAAGAGGTGTTCCACGTCCTCAACTTTTAATTTGCAGAGACATCATCGTGAGGGACCGTGGATAGATCTCCTGACGTGGATAGTTCAGCTTTTGGTGAAGCCTTCAATTTCTTGAGGTGTCTCCACCACCACAGTTTGTTCTGAGGTTCATGTAATTCACATAGTGAGACATACCCCTCCTTTGGAGAGTATCTACCCCTGGGAGATAAGGCCCATAAAAGTTCATCCTCCCTCTCACTAATTCTAATGTTGGTGACACGGAGAGCCCTGAGATAATTTTTCCATGTCGGTTGCCAAATGTCCAGGATGTCAAGTTCTTCAGCCGATTTCCAGGCCTGTGAGATCCAAGAGGAATTGATACTATTAGAAATTTGAGAGATGGTGTGGATTCCAGCTGATTATAAGTGTTATCTGATGGCCAGTGGTAATTGGTAGGCTTGACCACAACCAAACCATGCATCCACCCCAATATTTGTATTTTCCCTGGATCTAATGCTCTAATCAAGGCCTTTTTTGATGATGTGGATGATCCAGGAGTGTATGAGGTTGGTCCTTTGATCCATTCGAGGGAGGTCTAAGGTGAAATATACTTGAAATAGGTGACCTCTTACCAAAGACTGTTGGCACTAATTAAGTACCACCCAATTTTTGCTGCCAATGCTGTAGCAAATAAGTTAAGGTATTTTAGCCCCCAGCCCCCCCATATTTTGGATTTGGCAATCTTCTTCCATCCAATCCAAGAAAAAAAATTTCCATCTTGCTTACCCTTCCAAAGGAATCTTCTGCACATTTGTTGAATTCTGGTTGTCACACCTTTGGGTATCCAAGCCAATGCCATCTAATAAACAGGAATTGCCTCCAATACTGACTCTAGGCCACTGAGATGTTTCTAGACTCTAAGTAGGACCTATCATGGTCCAAATATATCTCTAAGTCTTCACCAATGAATCAGAGCACTTCCTCTATCCAAAATTATAAATGGAGCCCTGAAAATCGCACCCAAATAGGGCATGCTCCTAGCTTCTCCTTGTCTGGGTCAAAGAGTGGAGTCCATCGCTTTAGCAGCACTAGTGTCATTTCCAAGTGCTGATATTTAGTGAGCACCTAGTTTGGCATCTTTGGGTGGAAAATTATTAGGGCGAACCACCCCCTATTCATCGTGAGCACCCCAGGAAGTTGCTCCAATATGTTTCCCCATATTTCTTTTGTCCGAATATTTAATCTGCCCAAGGATTAGTTCCTTCTTCAAACCTGCCCCACCATTATAGTCTGCAAGGTTTTCTCCATCTTATCCATACCAATTCCTTCACTGAAAACCAAATCTCGCTTTTGTTCATGGCTCTTAGTGCACTTGTGCTTTTTCTTCCTAGTCTTGTGGGTGGTCTTGTCCCGGATGTGCACTTCTCCTTCCGGTGTGTCATCTGAGTTTGATGTTCTCATGTCCTTCGGAGGTGGAACCAAATGAGTGATGCCCTCAAAACAACCCGATGCTGCCACAAAAGGGGGCTCCCCTAAATTGGTTGTGCGTGTTAGTTCATCCTCAGCATGATTGATCCCTAAATGTTTGAAACCAAAATACCCCTCCATGTTGCAATCATTAGCCCCCAAAACATCCATTATTAGACCCAAAACATCCGGTTTGAGTTGGGATTATTTCTCCCATAGTCTAAGAACCGATGACGAGGGGATAGAATATGTTGGAGAGGCCAGTGCTGTCGGTAAGGGTTTCAAGTAAACTGCCTTAGCTATCAAAAAGGATTCCAATAAGGAATATGGAGTAATATGAGTCACCAATATCCATATCCACTTGTTCTTTTCCTACGAGGTCATCTCCCTAAGTCGTCCCACCCGTCCACTGAGGTGTTAACCCAACCCAAATATGAGATGGTTCCAAGTTATCGGATGAGTAGTCCAATTTATCCTCAATCATCTCTCTATTTTGAGTGTTCACCTCCATTCTAAGAGCACCTTCTCCTTGCCGTGGAAAGCCTTGTCTGTTATGAGGAACTAGCTCAACTACTACAACCGTTCGCTGTATCTACTGGGGTCCGGAAGGAAAGCAAGGGTAATAATAATAACCCTTTGTTGGGTTGTCAGAACTGTTAATGAAATTCCAAAGCGTAGAACTACCAGGCTATGAAAGTGAAACCCGTGACCATTGGTGACATACCACCTTAGAAAATCATGTATTGAGCTCCGAGCAGTCTTGCTAGTATGGCTGGTAATAAAAAAAATCCCCAGCGCTATGGTAGAACCATCCCCTGAAACTCTCATCACCGAAATAAACCTATAACCTCTACCATGATCCATTATCATTCCAGTCCTGTGTGCAGACAAGCTCCCATGGAGTCCGCCGAAAAACTAGGGTTTGTTGCATGTTAGGGTTTTCGCCATCTCCATTAATATTTTTTACCTCAACTTAAATATTTTTTGAATTACACTTTACAATATTAAATACACCGATTATAAATTATCCACACACAATTAGTTTTTTACCAGAGTATTAAAAAATTATAGCACAATCAATTTTTTAATATAAAATATTATTAAAAAATAGTTAATAATTTATTTATTTTTAATATAGAATATTAAAGAAACAATTATTAAATTTTCAGAAAGTATTAAAAAAATAGTATAATTTTCTAAAAATAAAATGGAGACTAGGAAAAACATTTAATTAGTTTCATCACCAAAAAAAAATTTAATAATAGAAATATGACACTGAAAATCAATTCTTGACCTAAAATTGGCTTTGACATAAAATGGGCGGGAGGAGGAAGTCATGTATATTTTTGAGATTAATGAAAATTTTCATAAAATAGGGCTAGACGAGGAAGTCATGGATATTTTCGGGATTAATGAAAATTTTCATAAAATAGGCGGGAGGAGGGAGTCATGGAGATTTTTGGGATTAATGAAGATTTTCATAAAATAGGCAAGAGGAGGGAGTCATGGATATTTTTAGGGTTAATGAACTTTTTCATAAAATGGGTAGAGGATACTCACTCAGATTTTTGGACGACTCACTCAACGATGTGAATGTTGGTGAATGCATTTAGAGACATCTTGGATTCCTTCTGTAATGCTACAGCCTACATGTATGTCTCGGTTATTGAAGGGTGATTGAAGGGAGTGACGGGGCAGACAGACAACTTCCTGGATGACTCACTCAGCGATGTGAATGCATTCAGAGACATCCTAGATTCCTTTTTTAATGCTATAGGTATGTCTCAGTTATTGAAGGGAGATTGAAGGGAATGACGAGGCAGACAAAGAGACGGGGTAGACAGAGAGCTCGAGATTACCCTCGAACCGCACTTTAAAAGGTAAATTCATAAACTAGATTTCATCAATTACATGGCACTATATGAAAATTTTTTCTAAATATAAAATTAGTGTAATGTATCATGCTTTTTCAATTTATTTCATTTTGTGTCTTGTTTCACTTCGCTTGACTTTCTTCTCCTAGTACTAGGATTTAGCTTTCTCCATTTTTATTTCCTGCACTACATTTCTTGCAACTTAAGACGGAAATGTATAAAAATCACAACCCTTTTAAAATGAACGTTGTATCCCATGACACAAACTAGAGGGTCCATCAGTAAAGGGTGGGAATCACACCTAAAAGATATTAGCCTGGTGGACCTGTGTGTGTTGGTGAGAGTCAACAGTCCATGTCAACACTAGTGCAGTGCCTTACTCTAACCTTCGTACTATAGGGCACAACAAAACTAGAAAATTATCTTGAAAAACAAGCGAGGTTGCTTTTCCTATTCCATTTTTGGAAACGTCATTAGATGATTTTTATAAGAAGATGGTTTAACACATGGGAACTATAAATTTAAATGATCAAGTTCATTGTTTTTCTAGTCATTGTATGCCATATGATTGTTTAATGTTTGAGTGAGAATTTTCAGTTCTGAGTCATGAATGTCAAATTGAAATTGTGTACTGATGAAACATTGAATGGAAATACATTTTAGTTGAGTTTTTAATTTCTAAATATTTTCAGGTATAGAAATTTCATATGTATACCCTAGTCCCCTAACATCCCCTCACCCCTTATTTCCTAAGCATCACACATCTATTGAGAGCAATGTACCTTGGGGACTTAGTTTTAATATCATGATTACATCACTATAATTTAGTATGAAATTAAGTGCTTTCCATGTAACTACAAACAATACAACATACACCTTGAATAGAATTGTGAGCTGAAAAACAAATAAAACAATAGAATCAAGTACACATAATGAATACATTAAACTAAGGATATCCCATACTACACATGATGGAAGTATCAACTTTATATTGGCTATCTCTACCCCTTGAGAAAAATGTTCCACATCAAGAAATCAAGCTAACCATAGATTCCCAGTGTCTTCTCATTTCACCAAAAAAGAAAGGCAAAACCAGCTTTGCCAGTATTTCATCATGCTAGACTCTGTCACAATATGGTAGAGTCCAAGTATGACTTACAATACCAACTGAGGTGATAAACACCAAAATCAGTATTACAGTACCACACCAGCCACATCCACATTCAAATTTGGACAATGTCTAAACCTCCATACAAATTGAGAGATTATCAATGTAAATATGCTTGAAAGATTGCCTATGAGGTATTAAAACTCCAAAAAAATGCTTCTCATTGAATATGCAAGTATTAATCCAATGACTTACTGAATTTACATGCCTGCCAAATCTTCCCAGTTTATCAATGAGGAGTCTACATTATTGAGTATCAATATCAAAGTGCTTAGAAAAACCTACGATACCATTTCCTTTAAAAATCAATCCACTTAGAAAATCCATGACATAGCCTTACAAATCACAGAGATCATTACCCAGGCCTGCCAAGATCTCCTTCACCTCATGACACATTTCCTTTCCAATAATAAAGTTAATCTTCTAGATCCTAAACTAGCCAGGTTCTTCCTATTGTTCTTTTGATTGAGCCTCTTACCCCTCATGTTGTATGAGGCCTTGATCCACATTGAAGACCTCCCCAAGAAGCCTCCATATGGAGGAGGTTGGCTTGAAAACCATTTTTGCTGCTCTTTATGCCTTTTCTTTATTATGAATCATATTTTGAGGTGTTACTTCACATATTTGGGGGCACCTTTTGAAGTATTTATCCACACACTTTCATGCATATTTGTTTGCTTGAGAGAACAGTTCACATCTCTCTAGGCACAAGCACATATGTGGAGGCATGCCACATCAATAGGGCTATAATCATATAAGCATCTTGCATTCGTGGCTTCATATGATGTCACATTGCGGTGCTGCATGAATTTAGAGACTTGGCTGGTGGAGCGCTAGGCTTAGTGACAGATGCTTTAACAATTGGTTGCATTCCCATTTTATAGGATTGCTCCACTTTGTGGGACATATTCTGAGGGAATGATATTCTTAGTCCATGGTATTGAGATGGTTTGATGGTATTGGAACATGGATTCATGTCATTTGGCACATGGTTTTGGGTCCCCAAACTTATTTTATGAGAAGGGCTCCACCTCTCATGAACATTTTCCTAGAGTGCTCCGCTTCTATTAGCTTGTTTAGAGAAGATATGGTTACTATGCACATGGAAAAATACTCTTTACACATTTATTTAGGCCGACGTCCTTGAGGATATTGTTAGAACAACTAAAGGACCATTATTGCACACTTGTTCATGAGATCCATATTTTTGGGGACATTATTGTTCACTAGAGAGAAAACCATACTTGATCATGCTACTTTTAGCACATTTTTTGCATCTCTAGGTTGTTTACCACTTAACATAGTTGAGTGCTCCATTCATTTTTGACCATTGGCACATTTTGAGAGATCCCTTGACTAGCACTCTAGAGGAGAACAATGCAAAATATTCCAATATGCTTATAACATGGTCGGACAATCCAATGCTAAGAGGGCATCTTGCTTGAGAAAAGGAAAAGTGGCATCCCACTTAATCATCCTAGAACTTTATTATGTATTTTTTACTTATCTTTAGGAGGCTTCTAGGAGATACATTATTTTTATTCACCCTAGGAAATATCACAGATCTAGGATTTCTTAATTATTGTTTCATTGTTGAGGATTTTGAGCTTGATCTACATATAAGAGAAGTACCTTCACTTACCTAAGTTTTGAAAGGAAAATGAATGATCGAGTGTATTTTTTCATGTGAGGTTTTTCATTTTTGAATCCTTATTGCTATTTATATTGACTGGAAATTACACTTAAATTCTGCTGTAAAGGGCTTTGATTAAAGGGAAAAATCTACCATTTAAACAAGGATGTCTGTTGAGGTGTTTCCTATGCTTTTCCCTCATTGATTCTTGTTATTAAATTGGATAATTTATTGTTATCGTCTAAGTGAAAGGTAGGGTAGATCCTCGTTTATAGAAATGCCACCTCTTTGTTTCCATGCATATGTATGTGGAGCACCCTTGGAAGGGTCCTCTAGTTAATTTTCTGCAATTTGAAACAGAATTCATTGATAGATCCTATCATGTTGTAACAACATTAGCTCTCATCACCATTCACATATATTCCAACTCTCTAAATATATTTCTTCTCCATTTGTCCTAAGTTCATGTTTGGCACTGGTATTCCTTTTGTATCTACCAACATTCCATCATATTTTAACACAATTTCATTGTTACTTCTACTATTACAACCAGTATTAGATGATGTTGTTATGTTGTTTGTTTAACCATCCTCTACTCTAGGAGATGACGAAACAACAGATGTGGGAACTGACCAGTTAGTATGCCTGTCATATTGAAGGGAAAACCAATTTGTATTGGTGAACATTGTCTCTCTCAGCATCACACCATCCTATTTTGTGCCCATTATGAGAGAGAAGACAACCACTTCTGCTGACTCATCATCAAAGAAGGCATCCTCATTGTCTCTACCAATGGCTCCATTATCCTCTTCCCCATCTTCACTGTCAAACATTCCATATCATAATACTTGAATCGTGTTATTTTCCATTGTTGACTTATCATAATCTCTGCCACGAAAATCATCTTCATCACCAGCTATAGTTCGTTTGTGTATTTTTTATCGTTTTCATGTCCACTGAACAATGTTCCTCACTACATTACATTTTGAAGGAGATGTAGTTATAGTACAAGAGGAAAATCAAGGAAAAGAACGCCCTTTATAATGTAGCTGGCACATACAATAGGGCTATCAGTGACTTCTTCAGATCTAAGAGTTAAATTTCCTCCATCAATAACATATGTCGGGGTATCCATCAAAACAAGTGGAGTGTTTGAACCAACCTGAGTATATATTTCAAGCTCAGAAAGAATATTATCCTCCTGTATAATGGCATTAAAACCTCGCATCCCAGATAGGCCATTTGTGAATATGATCTTTGCTAAGTGAATATAGTAACAACCTCCAGTAGGAAGATTACCAATTATATATGAAAATTTTCCAAACCGATCTGTTTGATAGACGGATGGGCATTCCTTCTCAACAATTGTCTCATGTGTTTTAACTTTTTAGCACATCTCTTCCCATAAAATGTAAATCATGTTGAAAATAACTTCCCAGGGAATTGTCAAAGGATGACAACAAATTTTTGGATGGCAGTTTGACTGTTTCTTCAATTTCAAATGTAATAATGATTCCTTTTTCTGAAATGGATGTAGTTGGAGATCAACAGCACAATGCACCATACTATGTTGATCGTGAGTGTTCATAGCTCTCTGTGATTTTCTATCCAATTGAGTATCCTTTTAGGACTACAATTCATTAACAACAGTCTCATGAAGAGATTCTATATTACCACCAACTTTGTTTATCAATTCACAAGCTTGTCCTTCAGAACTAGTGAAAGTAGACACTGAGCATTCATCCTCCTCTATCACCAGTTTTTCTTCATCTAATCCCATAAATTTTCCAGTGTTCCCAAGCATCTTCACATCATATTTCCTAAGCATTATTTTACTACTTTTCCCTTGTCACCGTTCCTGTGTCTTAAGAGATTGGCTACAAGCGGGTGATTTTTCTCCCCTCCATTTTCTCATTATTCTTTCTGCAGTCTTCTAACATTCAAAAGATGCAAAAATTTCTTCCACATTTTTCATGTAACTGGGACCCCTCTGTGAATTCAAATTTGATCCACAATAACGATGAAAGGTCGTCAAGTAGACATACGTCTGTTGCCTTCTCTTACTATTTGTCGATTTGGAAAATTTTCTTTGGGTGACAGATTTTCTTTCAATAATGGAGGTGGTTGTGCAATTTCTTCCATGCTTTTAGAATTCTTAATTTCTATTGAAAAAATGTCCTTGTCCATTTTAACAGATGCACCATCAAAATCATCAACAACCACCTTTGTAAATTATGCTTTTTGACCATTTTCTGTCCCTACTCCATGCTCAGTGTTTGAAGAAAATATTTGCAAATCACCTTCATGCTTCCTTTCTTCTCTTGCTAGATCCTTGCAGGCATTTTTCTGCTTCTTGTATAGCCACAACAAAAAATTGGAACGTACCTTTGTTGTTGAGTCTTGTTCAAGGGGAAACCCTCTGGATGGAGGATTCATCATCATGCTATTAGATGGGGTACTATTGTCTTTACCTTCTCCTATATCAAGAATACTTTCATCCTCTGCATCTGTATTTAGCATATCTAAAATTTTAATGATATTACTATCAGAAAAATTGTCCCTTTCCTTAAGAAGTCCATCTTGTTCCTTGAGATTTAGCTAACTTCTTTTATCTTTAGTACTGTTAACACTTCCCATGGCTTTATTTTACAGGCTTGGGCTTATCATCAATATCATTTCATCTGGCTTTCTTGCATCTAGCCAAAAAAACGTTCCATATACCTCCTTTCTGTTGTGTGCTCTTATCATAGATTTCTAGGGACTGATCCTTTTCATTTTCCTTAGATACTACAACCTTTTTGTTAAATATTTCTAATCTTGTAAGGGTCATTTTTCTCCCTTCTTGCAGTTTCTAACTTCTACCACAAATTTACATATTCCTTGCCAACAAAATTTTCCAGTTGTTCTGTTATCACAAAATCTGACCTTGATAGGCTACTAATCAAGTAGACTCTGAGTAACTATTTCAAACTAGACTTTAGTTAAGGCTTAGCCTCCTCAACCTGAGAGGGCTCTCTCAATAGGTTTAAGATTTTGAATTAAGGATTAGATGGCTAACTCTAGGAATAAATTGTATAAAGTGTATAACTGGTTGAATTACTGATAAAAAAAAATCTATTGGGATATGGATTCAAGGTATGTTTCAAAAAAAAATCAAAATTAGCTTAACATGGAATTCAAGGAATTTTAGAGTTTTAGATGTATCAGCAATATAGTAACACAGTGAATAAAACACAGTTTACAAACATGTGAAGGAAGTTAGAGAATTTTCCAATGAATTATAAGTAACACATGTTTATACCACTGAAAATAGGTAGATGAAGAAATCCATAGGAAGATCAAACACCAAAAACTCTTTCTGAATCCTGAGTAGTAAAGCCAATATCTGTATTAAGATGAAAACACACAGTCTACTACAATAACATAGTTTGCTTGTTAATGACAATTTCCAACCTTGAGGAATTCGACCTCATGTCTCTTATAGAGTCATCATTACAATCTTGGATTCCCTTATCCATCTTGAGAGGAATTCGAATTCCTATATTTGACACCTATTCTAACCATAAAACGGGCTTATTAATTACAAAATGACAGCTTGACTGTCTTTGAAGAGTCCTAATTCAAATAGGACTAAAAATCCTAAATATACTTATAACAACCTTATATAGTCTTCAATTCATCCTTTGCCAACTGCAACCCCATGAATTCGAATTTTATGTTGACCATTCACTTAAAGTCACCCTGCTACTGATGATAAAACTGCCCTAGAAATTAGGGAACATGTTTCCCTATTTTTAGGCTTAGGATCCTTTTGGTTTCTTGAGATGTTATAACCACTTATAACTGATGAATTCGAGGCTAATTGATGTTAGTAACATGATTGAAATATGTCCCATGTTATCCCTTCATTCCATCTGTGAAAAATCTACTTTGAACTTCTCAAAACAGTGAAAATAGATCTGCGCTACAAAAGTAGCACAGTTTCGTAGCGCAGTGTTTTAACTCCTTTCTTCAACATATTTCAATATTTTTCTTTCATGATATCCTTTATATTTACTTGAAACATTCCCACAAGAAGTTTCAAAACCAAACTCACAAAGGTTCCTTCAAAATTTGTTATGAAAAATGATGAAAAGACTGCTTCAACAAATTATTCCTGTTTCTTCAATAAAAATTAGGTCTTGGGACAGAGCCTTTATCTTCTAATATATGATGTATTTTGAGAAAATGAAGGAGGTTTTTTTATTCCATGCTGTCTATAATAACAACCTCTCTTGGGTTTTTTAAATACTTCTCCTGCTGTCCAGAAACTGTCCTTGAAAAACATGTGTAAAACAGGAAAACTCTGTTTTCTGAAAATAGGGCTTCAAAGAAAGCCTTGTATATCCCACTTCATAATGAATTTAAATAAACGGAGAGAGTTTTTTGTAGTTAGGTATGTTAGGAAGACAAAAAATCTTTCATTTTTCAAAAATTCGTTTTCAGTTTCCCGGAAACCTCTTTTTAAATTTACTACTAAAGCTAGAAAACCAAATTTTTCTCTTCATGGTGAAAGGTTGCTTCAGCAGTTTCGTAACGTGCTACGAAACTATTGTGCAGTCTCATTTGTTGAAAATTTATTCAAAATTTGTACCTGGGAGATGTTAAAACCTCACAACAACTGATATTTTAAAAAATATATTGTAACACGTCTTCTCCAGCTCATCATTAAGCCCTTGCATCTTTTTGAACATTATGATCATGGATAGATCATTTTCATATGTGTCATGTCCACCAATAATTTCCATAAAACCTTTAATGCTTCCACTGACAACCTAAAATCCATGTCTTCGACCTTCATGATGTCTCTAACCTTGTTGTGAAACCTACTGATCATGACTTAACTGTCCTAAAAACCAGGGAAAATATCCATGCCTTTTACTCTTTATCCTCCATGCTTATCTTCAAACAGCTTGGCTAGCAATGATGATTGTTTCATATAGGTGACATGTGCTAACATTATAATTAAACTTCAATCTTACACCTATACAAACAATAAAACTTCGAAAAAGTGTAAAAGGAAATGAGATATGACTGCGCTACGAAAATAGTGTTTTTGTAGCGCAGATTTTGTATCATTGTAAATCATTCCTTTTAACCCTTCTTTATTCTAACTTGAAACCTGAATCTTCACTTGTGATCCTTATATTACCATCAACAACACCAAGAATTGAAAACCAGCAGTCTTTACCTCTTGTTTATGACAAAACTTATTTAGGATTTGTCATTTACTGCTCTGTTTTACCACCCTGTTTCATTTCTGCTGTAGCTTCTCTTCAGATTTGGTTAATTGGATTTCAAGGTCTTCAATTTACTTTTTTAGATTCCTATTAGTAGCCCTCAACTGAATATTCACCATTCTCACAAATCTGGCTTTTTTACCCTTCAATTTCTGTGACAAATCAACCTTGCTTGATTTTATGTTTATCAGCCTCGCTTGAAAGTAGTAATCGGCCTTGCTTGATACATGAGAGAAGCTTTGATTTCAGTTTACCATGAGCTTACCATTCGAAAGGGCATGCATGAAATGATTTTTTTTTTTGCATGAGACAATAAAACCAAGAACCATCCCTTTTCAAATTTGAAAATGACAAATATGAATGACCTCCAACGAATGTAATGATGATTTTAAATGGTTGCATGTATGAGAAATGACTCCTAGATGACACCTAATGATGAGTAATTAGCAGAATTTGAGTGATTTGATGACTTGACATGACTTGCTACGAATCCCTGATTTCATAGCGCGCCTAATGAAATTTCTGGGTTTTGCGCTACGAAAAGAGTAGCGTTTTCGTAGCGCAAAATAGGTTTTTTACACTGTCTGTGCTACGAAAACATGGTTTCGTGGCTAATTCAAAAAAAAATTCAAAAAGGTTTAAAACAGGACTTTCTAAACAGGATATGAGATACTCAAGGCATGAAATAAGGTTGTTAAACTTTATTTGACAATGAAAATGAGACTCTAACCCTATCACTTAACCCTTTAAGCATGAAATGACCTACAACCTATTTAAGACCATGACTAGAGATAAAGCAAACTATACAAGTTTGGAAAACAAATTTATAGTGATAACAGTGGCTCCACTTGGGATAGTGTGCCCCTGTGGCATACTAAGAACTAGTAGCTCAAGTACTACTATCCAACCTTTAAAATAAAACTCCGAAATTCTGCCCAATCTACTTCGAACATTTATAGCCTTCACCTCAGGCTCAAGTTTGATGGTCTCTACAAGAAGCACTGAAACTGAACCTACTAAAAAAAAATGCTCAATCAACCTTGAGCTTATTTGCACATTCCTACCTACCCTATCAACTACAAACTTCATTTAGCTCAATCAATATGAAATTTCCAATGTAACTAGTCATTTTTTTTATCTGATATTTGAGTTTTTTTAATCCATTGGAACTCAAAGAAACTATGATATTGTGATGACCACTGCCACTGAAATTGTAACTGATATTCATAGTAAAAATAAAGCTAAAACACTGGAGAGTAAAACTCTTCCATGTATTTAGCTATAGGATCCCAGAAAACATGATCAGCTTGATGATCCTCATAACATCCTGTAACTTCTAACAACTGATTTTTAGCCACACAAAATTTATTTGATAAGCTATCCAACTGCCTTTCCGAATGATTCCCATAGACAATGTAATTTTTCTCAATATTATGATCATTATTTGAAGTAGGATGCTGCAAAGTATGACATAAAGGGTTATAAAAATTGTCTTCCAGTATTTCTCCTTGGTATTTGCAATGATTTTCATACTCTTTATGATCCAAAGACTGGCAAGTTTGCTGCATCTTTACATCAATCTCGGAGGCTGTAACATGGTTTTCATAAGTATACTCCTGCTGATTTCCATGATGCATTCTATGGGATGTTATCCTTTCTTATAGGAGTTGAAATGTATTGTTATGAAGAGCCTCTAAAATTTCTTCATCCATAAATTCATTATCATCATAACAATCCTCCAAAAAATGAATAAAACGCTCAGAATGTTTTACATCAATCTTTGACCAGCAATAAGGAGGGATGACACTCTTTATACATCTCATAGAATTCATCATGAAAATTAGCAAGAGAATATCATGAACCATTTGCTAAACCTTTATACCAAGACCATGCTTTTCCTTCTAGAGTGGTCATAAACATATTCATAAGACAATCTTTAGGGAACTGAACCTTAATACTATGTACATGCAAATGAAACCTAACCAAATGAAGAGTAGCATTGTCTTTCTTTTCATCTCTGAATATTGGAAGATCATCTAACCATTCAACCTTTGGCATAGGATTTGGAAAACCAGGGATGTGAGACCGATTCATAGGAGCATACCTGGAATTTATTCTTGTAATGGAACTCACCTTGAAACTTCACCTAGCTACTGATCTTCAAGTAGTGGAGTCACCTTCCAATTTAATTATTTGATGTGTGCAGTTGCCAAGGTAGTTCTGCAGCCTCGAATAGATTCTGAGCTCCTGCTACCTTCAGAAGTTCAGCGTATTGATTTTGGGAATGAGTAATCTTCAGACTCCCGAAAGACACACCAAAATGTTATCAGAAAATCTAACCTTGATAGGATGCTGATCAAGTAGACTCTGAGTAACTATTTCAAACCAAAATTTTAGTTAAGGCTTAGCCTCCTCAACCTGAGAGGGCTCTCTCAATAGGTATAAGATTTTGAATTAAGGATTAGATGGCTAACTCTAGGAATAAATTGGATAAAGTGTATAACTGGTTGAATTACTGATCAAAAAAATCTATTGGGCTATGGAGTCAAGGTATTTTTCAAAAAAACATCAAAATTAGCTTAACATGGAAGTTAGGGCATTTCAAAGTTTTAGATGTATCAGCAAAACAGTAACACAGTGAATAAAACACAGTTTACAAACATGTGAAGGAAGTTAGAGAATTTTCCAATGAATTCTAAGTAACGCATGTTCATACCACTACAAATAGGTAGATGAAGAAAGCCATAGGAAGATCACACACCAAAAAATCTTTCTCGATCCTCAGTAGTAAAGCCAATATCTGTATTAAGATGAAAGCACATAGTCTGCTACAATAACATAGTTTTCTTGTTAATGAAAATTGCCAACCATAAGGAATTCGACCTCATGTCTCTTATAGAGTCATCATTACAATCTTGGATTCCATTATCCATCTTGAGAGGAATTCAAATTCCTACATTTGACACCTATTCTAACCATAAAACGGGCTTATTAATTACAAAATGACAGCTTGACTGTCTTTGAAGAGTCCTAATTCAAATAGGACTAAAACTCCTAAATATACTTATAAAAACCTTATATAGTATTCAAATCATCCTTTTCCACCTGCAACCCCATGAATTCGAATTTTGATGTTGACCATTCACTTAAAGTCACCCTACTGATGATGATAAAACTACCTTAGAAATTAGGGAACATGTTTCCCTGTTTTTAGGCTTAGGATCGTTTTGGTTTCTTGAGATGTTCTGACCACTTCTAACTGATGAATTCAAGGCTAATTGATGTTAGGAACATGATTGAAATACGTCCCAAGTTATCCGTTCATGCCATCTGTGCAAAATCTACTTTGAACTTCTCAAAACAGTGAAAACAGATTTGTGCTACGAAAGTAGAACAGTTTCGTAGCACAATTTTTTCATTCCTTTCTTAAACATATTTCAATATTTTTCTTTCATGATAGCCTTTATATTTACTTGAAATACTCCTACAAGAAGTTTAAAAACCAAACTCACAAATATTCCTTCAAAATTTGTTATGAAAAAGAATGAAAAGACTGCTTCAGCAAATTATTCCTGTTTCTTCCTTGAAAATTAGGTCTTGGGATAGAGCCTTTATCTTCTCATCCATGATGTATTTTGAGAAAATGAAGGAGGTTTTTTTATTCCATTCCGTCTATAATAAAAATATCTCTTGGGTTTTGGAAATAATTCTCTTGCTATCCAGAAACTGTCCTTGAAAACCATGTGTAAAACAGGAAAACTCTGTTTTCTGAAAATAGGGCTTCAAAGAAAGCCTTGTATCTCCCACTTCATAATGAATTTAAATAAATGGAGAGAGGTTTTTGTAGTTAGGAATGGTAGGAATAAAAAATTATTTCATGGTTCAGAAATTCATTTTCAGTGGCCTGGAAACCTCTTTTGAAATTTACTACTAAAGCCAGAAACCCGAATTTTTCTCTTCATGGTGAAAGGTTGCTTCAGCAGTTTGTAGCGCGCTAAAAAACTGCTGTGCAGGCTCATTTGTTGAAAATTTCTTCAAAATTCATACCTTGGAGATGTTAAAACCTCATAACAACTGATATTTTAAAAAAAATACAGTAGCATGTCTTCTCCTTCTCATCATTAAGCCCTTGCATCTTTTTGAACATTATGATCATGGATAGATCATTTTCATATGTGTCATGTCCACCAATAATTTCCATAAAACCTTTAATGCTTCCACTGATAGTTGAAAATACATGTCTTCGACCTTCATGATGTCTCTAACCTTGTTGTAAAACTTGTTGATCATGACTTAGCTGTCCTAAAAACTAGGGAAAATATTTCCTGCCTTTTAGTCTTTATCCTCCATGCTTATCTTCGAATAGCTTGGCTAGCAATGATGATTGTTTCATATTGGTGACATGTGCTAAAATTATAATTAAACTTCAATCTTCCACCTATACAAAAATAAAACTTCGAAAAAGTGTAAAAGGAAATGAGATATGACTGCGCTACAAAAATAGTGTTTTTGTAGCGCAGATTTTGTATCACTGTAAATCATTCCTTTTAACCCTTATTTCTTCTGATTTGAAACCTGAATCTTCACTTGTGATCCTTATCTTACCATCAACAACACCAAGACTTGAAAACCAATACTCTTTACCTCTTGTTTATGACAAAACCGATTTAGGATTTGTCATTTACTGCTCTGTTTTACCACCCTGTTTCATTTCTGTTGTAGCTTCTCTTCAGATTTGGTTAATTGGATTTCAAGGTCTTCAAGTTATCTTTTTAGCTTCTTGTTAGTAGCCCTCAACTGAATATTCATCGTTCTCACAGATCTGGCTTTTTTACCCTTGAATTTTTGTGACAAATCAACCTCACTTGATTTTCTGTTTATTAGCCTCACTTGAAAGTACTAATCAGCCTCGCTTGATACATGAGAGAAGATTTGGTTTCAATTTACCATGAGCTTACCATTCGAAAGGGCATGCATGAAATTTTTGTTTTTTGTTTTTTTTCATGAGACAATAAAACTAAGAACTAGCCCTTTTAAAAAATTTTAAAATGACAAACATGAATGACCTCCAATGAATGTAATGATGATTTGAAATGGTTGCATGTATGAGAAATGACTCCTAGCTAACACCTAATGATGAGGAATGAACGGAGTTTGAGTGATTTGATGACTTGACATGACTTGCTACGAATCCCCGATTTCATAGCGTTCCTAATGCAATTTTTGGGTTTTGCGCTACGAAAAGAGCAACATTTTCATAGCGAAAAATAGGTTTTTTACACTGTCTGTGCTACGAAAACGTGGTTTCATGGCTAATTCAAAAAAAAATTCAAAAAGGTTTAAAACAAGACTTTCTAAACAGGATATGAGATACTCAAGGCATGAAATAAGGTTGTTAAGCTTTATTTGACAACAAAAATGAGACTCTAACCCTATCACTTAACCCTTTAAGCAGGAAATGACCTACAACCTATTTAAGACCATGACTAGAGATAAAGCAAACTATCTAAGTTTGGAAATTTTTTTTATAGTGATAACATGTTCCATCTTCAACCACCCTCTAGACTGACAAGAGAGAAAGCTCTGATACCACTGTATTGACCTAGAGAAATTTTGTACTTACGGTTTCTTGAAGAACTATAATATCAATCAGAATTATTTCCCTTATTCAACCATGAAATAGGTAGTAACTGTGAAATTGAGCAACATTATAGTTTCCACTGAAATTTCTTCGTTCAAGCAATGAAAAAACCAAAAACTATTTTAATAACATAGTATTAGATGGATTCTCATCAATTATCAATGCTAACTCATCAACCCCTATAGCATTGTTCATTCATTCACAATGTCACTTGTTCAAGTAAAGACAATGAATCCACAGAAAGGCAATCCAATAATTAGTTACACTTCTATCTATTTGTGATTTGATCCTATTTATTGACAACTAATATACTGAATTAAATACCCTCAAATCTGAGTCTATCGCAGGAATGATAATGCCAAGTTTAAGGACCTGTGATCTCCCTCTGTAAACAATTTTGTAAGGTAGGAAGGTATTAATGCAGTAGAGAAGTAGATAAGGGGTCACATTAGTTGGGTTAAAGACCATGTGTATGAATGAAAGGAATAAATAAATTTAGGTAGAATTATAGAATATTGAGGAAAACAGTGGAAAAAAATCAAAGTCACCTAGACAATCCCATGAAGGTAGAAATAGTTAATAAATGAAGAAATGGAAGTAGGTAAACATCTTCTTGGATTAAATGTACCTTCCTACCTTATAGAGGGAGTTCACAGGTCCTTTTACAAGCCCTAATCAGTGAACTTGGGCACAAATTCAAAGAGAAGCTCAGTCATTACAAACAAAAGATCGAATTCATCAAGGTATGTTTCATAATTTATGAGGTGTGCTTTTAAGTGGTTTCAAGATATTTTCAGAGGTATATTTAGTAGTAAAACTTCAGAAGGAGATGTTTCCCTTCAAGATCCTTGCCTGGACTCTCAGGTATCATAGTAACATAAAATAATTTATATGTCAAGAATTCCTAATCCCTTGGCCTGGTGAAGTTAAGAAAACTCAGATTTTACTATGATCTATATTCATCAGTACTATGGAAGATTTAGTAACTTGATTCCTATTCTCTAAAAAAGCAGTAAGAAGTATTGTTGGAATTATTGTAGTATCACTGTAAGAATAAAATTCTAATCCTGACCTCTGTTCTATAACACAAATTTGAGCATTCTTTTGATGTGTGGAGCTCTAGAAATAGTGACCTTATCCTACAATTAGGACATAAAATCACAAGCTTAATATATAGTGATTCCGGCTCCATTTGGACGTCATAAGGCAGTTGATCTCTACAAGACCGAGCTCCAAGTTTCACCATCTTCTCTGATCTTCATCACAAAAAAATGAAATCTTTTGGTAAAATTGCCCTTGTTTCAAGACACTACATGTCCATGAAAGGTCTGGCTCGGATATTTTTTTTAAGACCTTCATTCTTATGGCCCTCTTAGGGCACCACTCTAAACAAATCTCTGCAATATTCTATGATTAAAATGCCATAAGAAGATTGAAATATTTAGGTAGTAAGAGGACAATAAAGTTGAATAGAACCTCGGTTCCTCCTTTATAATGAAGACTTACTCTTCCTATACAGACTTGTGCAACTCCATTTGAATGGCGACCTCATATCAGTTCTAGAAAAAGTGTAAAGAAGCTACTGAAGTCAACGAATTATTATTTTTCTCTTTAGGCTTTGTTCTTAATAAGAAGTGTCACTTGAAGCTTGCAGACCTAACACAATAAACCTAAAGTATGGAAGTCTGATACATATGTTACAGTGATATCTAATAGATCATTGTGTGCAAATTCAAGATGTAAAAGTGTTGTGTAACAGAGATAGCCCTTGTCACATATATATACATATATATTCTTCGGTGCCATTTCCTACAAGCCAACCTACATAGCATACTGAGAACGGTGACAAGCACCGTGTGAGCATCTCTATTCAATAGAAATCTGGAATAACTTAAGAACCCTCTGGAGGATATGTATATTTTTCTGAGCGAAATCTTAGCCCTCTTAAAGATATTCTGAATAGTTTGATTTTTGTTGTTAAATTACTAACAAATATACATACATCGATCTAGTGACCAAGAATCTGACCTGGAATACACTCTTAGTATGGTTTTCATAAAAATTATGATAAGATCCATGTGATGTGTTGATCAGATGTATGGGCCTTGATTTTTCCACAACGTAGTGAATCATATCATGATCAGTTGTGCATGATGATGACAACAAAATACTTGAAGTGCATTATGACCTTTCTAAAACTTTTTTGAGCCTTTTTTGAACTTGCCAAGGTTTTGATCAACAGCCTTTTTGCCTGTAGAATGCATCCATTTGCTAAGGATTATGTCTATGGAGATTTTCTCTCTAAGAAATAATTGGGGTTTTTCATTATATTGTTGTGTATGAACATCTTTACAACCAGTGAACAAAGTAATAACACTGCTTGACTAACCAAGTTTATATATATCAATTCTGGAGTATATTGGGGGTGACAGTTTAAATCAGAGTCTTGGTATCTATGTCTTTATAATGTAGTGCTTTCGTATTAATGTTTGGAAGGAAAAAACCTTATCATCTTAAGGCAGGTCTACTGGCATCATCAAGAAAATATCTAAGTTAAGATATATGGATAGAGACAGTTGAATATTCCAAGTTCTGAAGGGAATTTCTAGTTTTCCACTACAAATTGTTAAGAGCTGAATCGTAGATTATAGTTTTGAAATGTAGAGAAGTTCCAGATATAATAGAATCCATCACTTGAAGGATTTAGTTCTCAAAGACCTTATTATGTTCTTCAGTGATATAATTGGAAAATTGGAAAACATCAATATGAATATTTTGTAGAATACATGATGGTTTCTACATATGTTGCAAAGCTAACTTTAGCACAAGATATTTACAAATGGTCTGTTGAGAAAAGGTGGAGGAAGTTGCTATTGATGCTGACAACCTTGTATTGTAGACCGACAGGGTTAGCAAATCATTATGATGATTATTTATGTATTGATTATGAGCACAGAAGGATCCATACATAATATAGGACAGGTTTCTAGTTGCTTAATGATTATGTTCTGGGAAGGTCAATCTTCCTACATTCAGAGGGACCTATGGACAATCCATCATAATTGGATTACTCAGACGCAACTAATGATGAAGTCTGCATGCCTATCTGAAGCAAGGCTTTAGAGGGAGCTTTAGAGATGACTATGACCCAAGAAATATGACAGGAAAAGTAGCTAAGACTTGGGAGAAATGATTGAAAATGTAGTTTTAATAATGTCTGATATAAGTCTTTCATAGCCTGATGAAATGGAAAAACCATTGATCCCCGGTTTCATGTGCCTCATTAATTGATAGCTTCTTAGATATTCTGATATTGTATCAGTTAGCAGATTGATGATACATTACTTGATTCTGTTGCTTTGTTTTCTCCATTGAAGCTAAATGCATGACTTACTATGAAGCCACTCTATTGAAAAAGCTCTTTAGCAAGCCATTTGTGCACTTCGTCATTGCAAAAGAATATTTTGAGAATCCAGTATTTCACATACCTCTCCATATGGTACAACAAAGGATATTCCTGTTGTAAGACATGTTTTGAGCAAACATATCTCATGATCACCAGGTTTTATGATGGACACTGTGCACCCTGAAAAGACTAGTTTAGGTTGTGGTCTTCCCAAGTATGAAGGAGTAAGAGCAGTTGCAGAGGATTACTAAGTACTATCAAAGTCTTTGTTGTAAATCGATATGTTTGCTATACATTTGTACGTTGTTGAATGGAGTGAAGATGCTCCCATTGATCCAGTTTCGATTTCCAGGAAGCAACTTGGCACTATTCCCTATATGAAGGGATTCTTGGTTGAAGAATTGAGCTCTAGGAACTCCTGGTGGCTTGGGGTACTTATTGAGCTATAAGCGAAAATAAGGTGAGTGTTTCACCTTCCCCTAATGGTGCGCTATGTATAGGGTGAGTGGCACACCTTCCTTGTGATACCCCATGATAGTTGACATGTGTGTAGGGTGAGTGGTTCACCTTCCCCTACAGTTAATGACATGCATAGGATGAGTGGTTCACCTTCTCATGTGGGTACCCCAGTGAGAGATGCATATAGGCATCTGTTGACATGTCGATGGGACGTGGTTCATCCTTTCCCCACATGCAAGATGCTCATTCCTATGATTGATGGATGACATGTCGGTGGGATGTGGTTCGTCCTTTCCTCATGTGTAGGATTCTTCCTACTATTGTTGGTTTGCATGCGCATAGGACGTGGTTCTTTCTTTCCCTACTCTCGGTGTTTTGCATGCTTGTATGAGGTGGTTCATCCCTTCCATACGATGATTATGATGTGTGACTGTAGGAAGTGGTTCATCCTTTCCCTACGTGTGATTATGATGTGTTTGTAGGATGTTATTTCACCATTCCCTACGAGTGGTTGTGAGCAAGATGTGATATGTTCTTTCCCTGCTGATGTTCTTGCATCATCATACCCATGAAGTCCGGGACACATGGGAAGTACCTCTCACCCGGCCAATGAGTTGGGAAATGAGAATAGGGACCATAGTACTACCAATGGATGCATTGTGTAATGTCGTACTCTCTATGCTAGGATGTATGGTGTTCAAAAAACTAATCTGGGACCAATTGAGGTTCTATATCCGAACTAACTTTTGTCAATAGAGAGTGGAAAGGTCTTATGACTCACTTTCGATCAATTCTTCTTTATTATTCATATCAGTGTTCAACAAAGCAGAGCAGAGATTCAGAGATGGTTCATGATGGATTGATTTGCAGGTGTAATTCTCACTAGTTGAGAGGGAGTGTTAAAATTGGCAACTAGAGCCAAATTCCACTTTGTACCACTCCTATGAGGAAGATGATTGAAACATTTGATTCCTCTTTTTGAGACGATCAAAATCGACCTAAAGATCACTAAATTTGGATAAGGAAAAGTATTCATTCACTCAAATGAAATTTCATAAGGCATGACCTTATTTAGGTGAGAAAAACTGAAAATTGAAAATTTGAATTTCCCTCCTCGAGTAATCAAGTCAAACTACCCAAGAAGGATATAAATAATATATCCTAGGCACTTTGATATTCATTCTTCTCTCTGAAGTAGTTGTAGAAGAAGGTGATTTCCAATGAAGGAGATGAAGGAAAGGTTGGGTTCAATTTGGTCATCTTCAAGGGTAGAGTTCCACAAGATGGAGGATGACATTGGTTTGGTCACATTTATGATTTGTCTTGGGCATTTTATCTTCATCACGGGTATGAGTTCAAGTAGATAGAAGCCGCACCTGTTAAGGGTGATTTTGATGATAGTTTGGGATTTTTGTGAAGGTGTCATTCTCCTTGAAGCCATCTGCAATAGTTTGGGTCACCTAAAACTAGGCCACAGGGCTTAAGAACCCTATCCTAGAGGCCGAGAACCTACAACAAGAAATCCAAAATTAGGGTTGCTTTATCACGAGGCTATGTAGTGGGTTTTGAAGGCTAGAAGAAGGCTTATGGACTACCAACATTTGAAGGGACTGGTTGAAGGTAATCTGCAGTGTAGTAAAGGTATTTAAGGCTATGAATGGGGTAGTTTTTGACTGTGTTTATTCCCTAGTCAGTCCTACCGGAATTGCAAAGAAGACACAAGTCCTTGAAGCCTACACCAAACATCAAATTTGTAGCCTTGTTCGAACCATCCTCTTATCTAAGGGCAGTGGTATTAAACCTTCTCATTTGAAAGTCATTATGACTTTGAAGTATTGTATTCTCTCTCTCTGCTGAACATTTGACATTAATGATAAGAAGAATTGATAAGGGTTTTCCCCATCTTAGGGTTTTTCCCTGGCTTAAGCCATATTCGTGTGTACTTTTGTCTTGGCTTGTCTTCAATTTTTATTACTTATGTTCTTTCATTAGTTACACTTATTATTACTGAGATTGCTAATGGATTAATGGGAAAATGATGTAACTCACCTAAGATAAGAACATGTTAACTCAAAATTAACAGGATGCCACGTGGGAAAACAAGCAGAGTTTGCATCACCCAGTTTTACAGTTGCTTGGGGATAAGCAACATTTGGGAGGGGAGAACTGTAATATCCCTTCCTAAATAATTTTTTCAATAGTACCACAAATTTTCCATTTTGCCAATTTTGGGGGCCTAAGATAATTTTGGAGAGGAGGCATAGGACAAGGGGCTCAAAATGTTTTCCTTAGTGGAATGTGGGGGCCACCTCCCCAACTAATATGAACTCCTTGAGGAGAGAGAAATTGTATGGCCAAGGGAAGAGGTTTGAATTGCCTAGTGAGGGGCCCACAAGGAGGAAATGAACATAAATTATAAATAGGAGAGAGGAAGCAACATTTCAGGCCTTTTGATAATTTCACAATTGAAGTGTTGCTCTAGCTGTTTAGAAAAGTTACATAGTGTTGTTCAACACAAGAGTTTTCCAAGGAGGAAGCTCAACCTTTCTTCAGTGGATTCTGAGTACCACCCTAAAAAGGATTCTTCATAAGTTTCAGGAGTTGGAGAGAGGGCCACACATGTGGTATGGTTTCTGGGCAACTGAGACGCATTTCAGGAGGCCACGTAGAGAGTTGAGGACGAAGAGCTGGAGTTGGGAGCTGTAGCATTGTTGAAGTAATTTTTGGTCAATTCTAGGAAAAAAGAGGAAAATTTGCAAGGATAGAATTCAACGTACAACATCAAACTGATTTTCCAGATGAGAAACTACGTCATCCTACCCAGAAACTGTGTAATCATTGTGGAGGCACATTTTTGGGGTGGCTTGTTAAGGGATTTTGAGAGCTGGGTTTCTTGGGTTTGGTTTGGGGTGTAATTTAGAAGAATTTTCCAGCCATTTTGGGACACTCATTCCAACATCAGTCACAGTTCTAGTTTTTCTGCACTTAGAGGCGGGTTAAGGAATTTGGGGCCATTTTGGAAGCATCAAAACTAGGGAAAACCCTTTCTAGGTTTTTCTGGGTTTTTGACAAGGATTCCATGACTAGTTTGATCAGAATTTTCTAAGCAATTAGTTTTGAGATTTTTTAGTGTTAGGGTAGCATTAGATGTGCTCTAACTTCCAAAATTTGTGGAGGGACTAGAATACATGAGATCTCCAAGACCCAGAAATGGATTTGAGAAATTCCATCCAGTTTAAGATATAATTAATTAAGTATTATTTTAATTAAGGACCCTAAGTCTGACTGAGGAAAATTAAAAGATTAAAGGTAATTAATTTAAACATGTGATGGAAATGACTTAAGTCACATGGATCAAGCTTTATTTTAATCTTAGCTGTCGATTCAAGATTATATCACGGCCATTGGTTTCCAAACGAGAAAAGTATAAAGGAAAGGCTTGGGGTCAGTTGGAGAACACACATGGAGGTAGAGCATTAAGACTAAGATGGAATTCTAGGGCATGGTTTGCGAAGAATTTCCAAAGGTGTTTCAGCTGTAGCGAGGGGTAGTATTGGCGAGAAGGATGATCTGATCCCAGGCCAAGAGTTATCAAGAGGCAAAGAAGCAACAGTGAGAGCAGTGTAGAGGGATAAACAACTACGCAGCAGTTGCACAATGCAAAGGGCTTCAATGCTACGTAGGTGTTATGCAGGCCCAGAAAGGGAAGCACAAAGGCAGCAGGAGGCCATAAGGTCTTACGTAGGCCCAACTACGGCAACACAGGGACAACGTAACCCAGTCTGGGGTTACGTAGGCCTCTTCGGAGTAGCGCAGAGGCACACGCAAGTTAACAGAGCTGACGCAAAGGGCTTCAGAGCTACGCTGGGGTTTCTTAAGACATAAAAGGGTTGAGTTCTATAAATCTTGTTTGAGTGTGTGAATCAGTCTAGTTTTTTGTCTCCAGAATGGAGGTATTGTTGCATATTTTTTCTCTATCGGTTTAACCAGTAAGGTGCTCAGATTTGTTGTACTTAGAATCTACTTAATAATAAAAACCCTCCATCAGCTAGAAGACCAGTTTTCTCACATTGGGTTTTTCTGAGGACAGTTTTCCAGAAAATATTATGTGTCACTTTGTCTATGTGCATGTATTCAATTTAGATGTGTATCTGTGTAGGCTATTAAAGTGTTTACTTTGATGTTAATACTGAACATTTCAGAATAATAACTTATATACGTAGGAGAAGTAAATCATGATTTAACAGTAGGGTCTTTGCAAAAGTAATATTCAGAAATTTTCACAGTTAGGAGGGGGCTAATCAAGGTATCAACACAATCAACAGTGCAAAAATCACAAGGCCAGTGCAGATTTTTAGTGGGAAAATTCCAACAATAGTTTGGCATTGATAAAATATCCACCTGAGGCTTGTATCTTGCCTTGTAAAAGCTAGGGTGTGCATTTTATTTTTTATATTGTACTCCAACAATATCTTATAATAAAATTTTCCCATTTTGGTGTGTTTGGAGCATTTATGTTTTATGGGAATTTGCTAAAAAATATGTGTTGGGTTTATTGTACGTTTTTGTTATCACTGTTAATTTTTCCATTAGGAATATTACACCTTGAGAGGCTTGATCAACGTATTAAGTCATATTTGAAACAAAAGTAAAGTAATCCTTGTAGATCGAAGGACATTCTTTAAAGCACACATGAAGAGCCTAGGAGACACCTTCATCGAATGATAAAATGATAACATACTTTGATCATCTTTTGAGTTGACAGCAGAGTGCATTCATTATGACATTAATTGAGAATTCTTCAAGCCTTTGTTGAAATAATAGTCACTCTTGAAGCATAGTTGAAGACCAACACTTGAAGAGTTGTTTTTTTGAAGCAATCACCCTTGGAGTATAGTTGAATACCATAATTTAAAGACTTTTTTTGTTGGAGCAGTCATCCTCGAAGCATAGTTGAAGATAAACACTTGAAGACATGTTTTGTTGGTGCAACCATAAAATTTTTGCTGAAGTAGACATGAAATGTATGTAGAGGTAGATTTAAGAGTCCAAACTTACCTTGGATACATTTTTTACAAGTATTTGAAGTTTTTGATGGAGGCTTGAAGCATTATTGAAGTCACCTTAAGGGATTGAAGCAAAATGAGAGGGTTGGATCCGTAGAGGATTGGAGTCGTCATACAAGGTTGGAGCTTGGATTTGTAGTTGAATATTAGAATCCTCATTCAAGGTTCAAGCCTTGAAGGAGTTAAATACGTTGTTGTACAAGTTGGAGCTTGGGTTTTTAGAGTCCTTAAATTCATTAATAAAATTATTTTCTTGTTGCACATCCTGTGTTTTGGTTTAATTGGTGATTTTAACTAGCATAATATAACAATTGTAAAGAAATATTGATTCAACCCCCTCTCAATATTTCCAACACTAGCACACCTTACATTTTCTACACCTTGCAATATTTTTATTGACATTCTAGAAGGAATTTTCACAATGCAATGTTATTGTTGGTAATTTGGTTGTTTATGATAGAAGGAAATCTAACATGTGTTAGAGTTCCTTCACCTAGGAATGTTCTTACTAACAATATGCTTGTGTTTGTGTTAAAACAAAATACATCAAGCACTATATTTCTTTTGGCATGCAATTTTGTTGTTGGTAGTATGCTTGTATTTGTGCTACATGTAAAGCTAACATTCGTTAAATTTCTTTCACCTTGCAATGTTGTTATTGGAAAAATGCTTGTGTTTGGGCTAGAAACTATGCTAGATTTCTTTTTCTCTGCAATATTGTTGTTGTCTATTTGGTTGTTTGTGATAGAAGGAAATCTAGCACGTGTTAGATTTCCTTCACCTTGGAAATGTTATTGGAAATGTGCTTGTGGTTGGGCCAGAAGTTGTGCTAGATTTCTTTTTCTCTACAATATTGTTTTTGTCAATTTGTTTTTTTATTATAGACGGAAATCTAGCACGTGCTAGATTTCCTTTTAGCTTGGCAATGTTCTTGTGTTTTTCTTAGAAGGAAATATAACATGCACTAGGTTTCTTTTGGCATGAAATGTTGTTGTTGGTAGTATGCTTGTATTTGTGCTACATGTAAAGCTAACATGCATTAAATTTCTTTTACCTTGCGATGTTGTTATTGGAAATGTGCTTGTGTTTGTGATAGAAGTTGTTCTAGATATCTTTTTCCATGCAATGTTGTTGTTGGCAATATGATTATGTTTATGCCGGAAGCAAATCTAACATGCTAGATTTATTTCACCCTACAATGTTGTTGTGTGCTTGTGTTTGTGCTATGCGTAAATCTAACACGTGTTATATTTTCTTCACCTTGGAATGTTTTTATCTTCAACATGCTTCAATTTTGGCTCGAAAGAAATCTATCATGCGCTAGATTTATTTTTCACTGCAATATGGTTGTTGACAATATGCTTTTGTTTTCGCTAGAAGTAAATCCACCATGTGCTAGATTTATTTTATCTATAAATGTTGTAATGTGTTTGTGTTTGTGTTTGTGCTAGAAGGAAATCTAGCATACATTATATTTCTTTCACCCTTCTATAAGTTTATTGACAACGTGTTTGTATATGCATTAGAAGGAAATCTAGTGTGCACTAGATTTCTTTCGCATTGCAATGTTGTTGTTGGCAAGTCAATTGTTTGTGCTAGAAGGAAATCTAGTATGTGCCATATTTCCTTCACCACAATGATGTAATTGGCAATGTGCTTGTGATTGTGCTAAAAGGAAATCTAGCATGTGCTAGATTTATTTTTCCCTATAATGTTGTTGATAATATGTTTGTGTTCATGATATAACAAAATCTGGCATGTGCTAGACTCTTAAGCCCTACAGTGTTATGTGTTTGTGTTTGTGCTAGAAGGAAATCTACCACAATGGATTTCCTTTATCTTGCATAAGGTATTTTTGAAAATATGTTTTTTGTTCTAAAATCAAATCTAATATGCGGTATGTTTCTTTCACCCTACAATATTGTTATGTGCTTTTGTTTGGGAGAGAAGGAAATCTAGCATGTGTTAGATTTCACTCACCTTGCAATGTTGTTATTCGTGACATGTTTGTGTTTGAGATAAAAGTACAAATATCATGTTAGATCTAATTCACCTTGCAATATTGTGATTGGAAATATGCTTATGTTTGTGATAGAAGAAAATCTAGCATGATATAGATTTCATTTACCCTACAATATTGATGTTGCCAATATGTTTGTGTATGATGGGAGTGCTTATTTTTGTACTAGAATAAAATCTAGTATGCAATAGATTTGTTTCACAATGCAATATTGTTGTTGGCAACATGCTTGTATTTGTGCTAGAATGAAATATAACCTGCATTGTATTTATTTTGCAATGCAATATTTTTGGAAATGTACTTGTGCTTGTGCTAGAAGGAATTCTATCATACATTGGATTTCGTTTTCACTCCAATGTTATTGTTGGCATTATGCTAGAGGTAAATCAAGCATATGTTAGATATATTCCACCCTGCAATGTTGTTTTTGGCAATGTGATTTCGTTTGTGCTAGAAATTCTAGAATGTGTAAGATTTCTTTTACTTTGCAATGTTATTGTGAGTAACATGCTTCTATTTACGCTAGAAGTAGATTTAGCATGTGGTGGATTTCAAACGTCTTACAAATATGTTGTTGGCAATGTGCTAGAAGGAAATCTAGCACATGCTATATTTATTTGACCATGTAACGTTCTTCTAGAAATATGCTTACGTTTGTAGTAGAAGGAATGATATTGATTGTTAGCTTTCATTTGAGGTGCAATGTTGTTGTTTGAAATGGGATTCTACTTGTGATAGAAGGAAATATAGCACACATTATATTTCCTTCATAATGTAATGTTGTTATTAGAAATATGTTTGTTGTTATGCTAGAAGGAAGGTTATAATGTGTTAAATTTCCTTCATCTTGCAATGTTATTGTTGAAAATTTGTTTGTATTTGTGATAGAAGTAAATCTTGCATTTGTTAATTTTTTTCGCAATGCAACATTATTGTTGGAAATGTGCTTATATTTGTGTTAGGAGTTATAGAATGCACTATATTTCTTTGTTCTTGCTCCAAAAGGAAAAATATCAAGATTTCACGGTCACCAAGGTTAGTGCTCTGAAATTATTCTTGGCAGTGCATTTGTGATTATGCAAGAAGGATGCCTAGTGATTACTAGCTTTCTTCTAGACACCATTACACTTATGCAACCAATGCTCTAGGGGTGAAATTTTCTCAATAATCACAATGGTTAGATTTATAGATTTTGATGTGCCCTTTTATTGAATTTGGAACAATTTATGGAGATCAATGACTGTGCAAAATAATTGTATATAGATATATGTTGTTGTTGGCACTACATTTGTGCTTGATTTGGAAGGAAAGATAATGGTATAGCTTTCATTTTGGCAAAAACACAATAATCCAATCATAATTATTTCATTCATGGAGAATAATGTGATCTTTGCATACTTTTGAAGTTTATGAATAAATGTATTATTGAGGTATACTATATTTTTCTTCCAATGAAACTGTATGGAACTTTAAAGTATCAAGAGTAATTTTTTAACATGTATAATTTTTCTCTTTATCTTGTTGTATAGTTATGAACTTCAAAAAACAATTTCACTAATTTTTGGATGCATAATATAAGATTGTTCCTCAACAACATAAAAATCTAGGAAAACTCAAATCTACACTTTTCGAGGACCTAAAGTTAACATCCCTTTGTATCCGTCCTCAATAGTATGTCCTTCAATGTGTATAGGTAGGGAGTGCTAACATTGGAACTAAAGATTTGTAAAATGAAATCTCTTTTCTTTTAGAATAAAAATGAAAATTATCTAGTATTTACAGTACCAGAAGTTTTATTTGGAAGAAAACCTCTAGTTTGCCTTTTGATTATCAAGTTTAAACATCAAACATCCTCACTAAGTAAATATAATTTCTCCTTTTCATGGGGATTTTAGACATATTATGTAGCATCAATCTCAGAATCTCTTAGATTTTCAAAAGGACCATGTTTTGGTTCTTCAACTTCTACAAATTTCGTATGATCGTTATTCATACACATGCATTAAGACTACAAGTGTCATTTCTGAAGTTAAATAGGAACTTGGTGGTTTGATATGAGCTGATATTTGTCATTCAAAACTTTTGTTTGGAAGAAAACCTCTAGTTTGGATTTTGATTATCAAGTTCAAACATCAAACATCCTCACTAAGTGAAAAAATGATTTCTCCTTTTCATGGGGCTTTTAGACATCTTGGAATTTCTCAGATTTTACAATGGACCATGTTTTGGTTCTTCAACTTCTACAAATTTCTTATGATCATTATTCACACACATGCATTAAGACTACAAGTGTCATTTCTGATGTTAAATAGGAACTTTGGTGGTTTGATATGAGCTTATATTTTTCATTCTATGATACTATCTACATCTCTAATTGCATGGTCTTCATATATGTTTTTTTGTGTAATTTTCATGTAAAGTAATTTTTGGTAGTAGGAACTAGATGGTGGGGAAGAATGTTTCATTACATACAATATGACTACCATACTATTTAAATTATTGCATCTATATTAATTTTTTAAAGTTGTGTGTTTTTGCGAAAATATAAAATCACACTTTACATGGTTCAACCTTTTAATTAGAATTTATGGTTTAATTGCTATTATAGAATTGGTACAAGCTACAATGGAAAATATAACAAAAGAAGACTATGTTGATCTCCTTATTAATTATCAATTCGTTGGTCTAGGAATGGTCGAATCTACAGAGTCTTGAACTTATTATGTTAGAGAAAGGGCTAATGCATGTTATGTTGCAATTTTGATAGTTGATGTCGCTCAACCACATTTGATTGAGGATGTTGATGAAGGGGACAAACATCCATGGAAGATCAGGGATTTGAGGCACAACGTAGGTAAATCAAATTATTGAAGCATGTGTTCAAATATTATTGATAGTATAATACTTTTTTTTTGAGTAAATACTAACCTTATTTACATTCGTTTATAGGTGCAAATGTTTCTTCTACATTTTCTATTGTAGAAAAGGTAGATCTTCTGCAACATGGAGTAAAGGTTGGTGAGGGCTCCATATTCAATACAGAGCTTGGATATAAAGTGTATGGAAATATGGTAAAGAAAGGATGCATAGTGGTTAAAATTGAGAAGGTTTTAAAACATGATGTTGCTCTACCACATCCAACAGGATTTGAGCATACCCTAGGGGGTGCATTGGAATCTTATGAGATTTGGCCAGAATCAGATTTGGAACCTCATTGTCATGATCATGCCATAAATATTCCCCAAGATAGGGTTAAATTCATATGTAAAAATTTTTCTCTTACACATGAATGCATGTGAACAAGTATGTGCATTGCCAAAGGAATGCTAGTTAATGTCTGCAAGGATAACATTGTTGAAGGTGAAGCACTAGGTGAAATGGACTTTGGTGTTTTTTTGGAAGAGATAGATGGAAATTGTGAAATATGCAGAATTTGGAAAAGTCTATACATTGTTTGGTTAGAAGACCAATAAATAATTTGGTGGACAAAAAAGGTGTGATATTAAGGGTTAAGGAAAAGTTCAAGGAGCCACCCAAGGAAATGGTGTTATGGGATGTTATAGAAGACACAAATCCCTTAAAAAAATGGGATGAGAATATTTGTAATGAAAAAGATATAAAATCAATTGATATGCATGTAACAAGGCCATATAAAAGGAATAAATGAGTTATGGCTACACAAAAATTGCAAAATGTCAAACAAATATAGATGAAGAGAAAGAAATTCGACTTTTGGCAGCAGATGTATGTCATAGAAAAGGTTGTCTTCAACATGTGGATATGAAGGCCATTGTAGGTGCTAGAAGGGGTATGAGACAAATAAATAAAAATGGTATTAAGGAATTTGACTTAAATTTACTCATATCAAACACAGTCATGTCAAGGAGCCATGGCCATGGCCTACCACCTATTGCTATAAATTTAAAGGACATGAGATTTAATGGGAATATTATTTTTAAGGAAGCATGGTATAAGATACATAAGATTCCTCAAAGCAAATTCTATAACCACCAGCAATATTTCCAAAATGGACAGATTAAAGCTATTCATGGTAACACCATCACATGCAAAGCATAAGGACACACCATGGAAGCCATAGAATTATTGCACAAAATTGTAATGCATAATTCAGAATTTTCACCAAACCAAACAAGTGAAGTTGAAGAAGATGGAACATTTGCTCCTTTAAGATTGATTTCTTCGAATTACACACAAAAATCTCTATTAAAAGAGATCAATGAGGCTCTTCAAAAGCTCAATTACCCATCAATATCACAGTCAACAATGAGAAATATATGGAATAATAAGTTTCAAGATGTGCCATTTTCAAAGAACATAAACTTCAGTCAATGCAATGAATGTATTGTGTTGAAAGCACAGATGAACTCAGTGACTACAAAAGAGATGGAAGAAAAGGCACGAGGTAGGCTGAACAAACATAACAATATTGCTATGTGTGGAAGATATTGCTACTATGCCCATAGAATTATGTCAGAGCGGTTTCCAAAGGAGTATTTGAGCATTATCCATGATAAAATGGATAAAACAAAGACTTCAATCCCAAGGCTACGTGTCAAATCAAAATCTATCGTAGGAACAAATTTAGGTTTTTCATTGATAGTATGCTAACACATGGGCATAGAACAAGAGGTTTTGGTCATTTCTCCCTACCATTTTTACATATGGGATCACAATTTACTATTACATCCCTTGAAAAGTACTTAAGGGACCTTGAAGACCCATAAATTGATATGTATGGTGATCTACTTTATGAGAGGGGAAGTTCAAGAAACCCACTTACAAATGCATTACTTGACACCTCTATTTACTCAAAATGTCAAGTTTACAAGGATGATTCTATATCTCATGGAAGATGTAAGATTCTAAATGTTGATTTTAAATCTCTTCCTCCACATTTTTTGTTACAGTTGGACAATGTAGCAAGTGATAATGAAAATCTCTATCTTTTCATGTTTTTATCACTTTTAACTGCACTTGGTGTCTTCATCACTATTGAGGTTGGATTCTTGCCTATGGGGCACACCCATGAAGACATAGATGGAACCTACGGAAGAATGTCTTCCAACCTAAAAAGTAAAGATATATATTCTTGACCTAAAATGATGGATACCTATCACAAAATTGAAGAAAAATAAGTGTTCCACCTACACTTATTGACAAGGTCTATGACTTCAAAAGTTTCCTTAATGGATACATCAAGGAGGGAAAAAATGCACTAGTTGGACATCTTAATATTCAGTACTTCCAATTTCTTGTACTCAATGATATTCCAGTACGAAGGTATAAAGAATCCGTTAGAGATATTGAGTGATTAGAACCAGTTGAGTTACAAAATATAGATGATGAAGGTCGACTTATAATTCCCAAAGGGAACCCATATTCCTTAGCTTCCAAAATGAATGATGCTTATTTCAAAGAAATAAAGGAAGGGATAACATAATATATAAAAATGTGGAAAGACACTATCAGGAATGAGGATTCACCAATTGTTACAAAGGAATGGAAAAATAAAGTAGTGTATTGGGAAAGAGTTCTTGATACGTTATATGGAATCTATAATGATCATAGAATAATAGATGGAAGTGATTCATCTTTTGAGGATTTCTAGCCCAAGACAAGGTACGTTGTTGATGTTGATCGTAATGCACTCCATGTAATCTCAAGTATTATGGATGAAGATTTTGATAATGTAATAGATGAACCAGTATATGTTGGATCCGAATTTAACAAGCCAAAGCCAACATTCAATCCAAAGATTGATGTTTAGAAATGAAAAATGTTGCTAGTTAGATTAGGAAATGAGGATGCATGAGAGATGATTTGGATGGAAAAATCCATCTTAGATATCTTTAGGGATAATGAAAGTGAGAATCTTCATGTAAAGGTTGATTGGTGGAAGCGTGTTTCAGGGAAATACAATGGAATTTTTTTAAAGCAATATTGGATGCCAAATCCTGATGACGCAAAACTTGGCTCTATTCCAATTAATACCATAGTTTGGGCATGGCTGCCAAAGAAAGAACATTACAAGAAGACCGAGATAAATAAATATGGTGTAGAAGTTGTTCTTGACCTACTTGAGTGAATATCTTAAGATTAGGTTTATATGATTCATGAATGTAAATTTTTTTTTGAAGGATATTTTAATATACATTCAGACACACTTTTCAATATTTGTTGTATATCAAATATTCTCTTCATATTATTGTTGGAGGATTTTTATATTATTTAGTATTTCAATGTAATCATGTGGTGATACAAATGACATGACAATGCCATAAAATATTTAAGTTTTCAAAGTTTTGTTTGACCAACATGACTTCTCACCATATCAAATATGCATAATCAAATTCAATAATGCACTTAAAAAAATCATCTTCTAAACTTGGTCTATTAAAACAAAAATGGAGTAGTTAATTAGTATTATATTTAATATAAACCTTTTAAACACTTAATGAAAAAATGCTAGACATTTGCAATAATGTTTGAAGTGAGTTTTCCTTAATATTCCTTATTACAATTGATATAAATCAAATTTTTTGTTTTGTTGCACTCTAATTTATAAAAAAAATGATTTTGATCCTTGAACAACACAACTAGACTTATAAAATATTTCCTCTTAACTTTGAAGTGGTGCCAACATGGTACTAGTATAATAAATTTGTACTCAACATAGGAAAAGTAGTTTGTGTCAATTTAAAATGGTTAATAATAGTAAAAAACACAATATTCATATATTGTTAAATAACTTTATATGTAAGAATATTTTTACAAAATCTATTATTCACGAGTCAAATTCAATACATAAATACAAATATTAATGATAATAGAAATAATGTAAGGAATCTAAGTTTTAGATGAATGCCAATATGTTCTTTTCAAGATAATATCATTAAACACTCAGGAATAAAAACTAAACATTTGTAATAAATAGTTTAGTCAATTTTCTCTCTTTCGTCTTGTATTTGAAAATAATCAAATTGTATTAATTTGTTACTATTCTAATTCATGATTGATTTTGATAATTAAAATGATTAGTAATTGAGTCGAGAGGCTAATTCTACAGCCTAGGGGATGTGTAAGTTCGACTATAATTTTTCTTTTTTGAAGGATCTATTAATATACATTCATACACACTTTTCAATATTTGTTGTATATCAAATATTATGTTCATGTTATTTTTGGAGTTTTATATTATTTAGTATTTCAATGTAATCATGTGGTGATACAAATGACATGACAGTGGAATAAAATATTTAAGTTTTCAAAGCTTTGTTTGACCAACATGACTTCTCACCATATCAAATATGCATAATCAAATTCAACAATGCACTTAAAAACAACGTCTTCTAAACTTGGTCTATAAAAAAAATATTTTTTAACAGAAAAATACAAATAATAAATAATAAATAAACTATACTACTACGCTCATTCAACATTTAAATCAATATTTAATCCCTCTAGGCCCATGTTAAATCCGTATTTAAGATGGATCTATGTTGGTATATATTGGACACATTGCTATGATAATTTGTCATTAAATAATTTTATACTAAATATATATCTTGCATATTAATCTATTATTCATCAAGTAAGTCTCAATTAACTTAGTTTTTAACACAAAAGTAGAAATAATAAATAATAAATAAATTATACTACTAATCTCATTCAACATTTAAATTAATCGTAAAAAAATATTTTCTCATGTAACTCTAAAATGGTTCAAACTTTCTACAATAGTATGTAATGATGATGGTGATAATAATGATTATCATCCACTAAGACCAAATAATATGGTATATAAGAAGCCATAAATATATTACTCAAAATTCTTTAGAATTTTATTGTTAATATGCTAAAAAAACATTAAAATTAGTGTTTCAAAATCATCATAAGTATGTTTAGTTAAAAGATCAAGAAGGTTGGTAGCACCACAAATATTTTGAAATTTAAATCCAAATTAGAGTATTAAATGGATGATCTAAGAGCGTTTTCCGTCTTCAACCATATTACTAGTGTTGCAAAGGCGATAGAATTTTAAATTGTGCCAACCTTGTCTTAGTAATAATCATAACTGAACACATACATGATATTTACTATATCAAATTATAATTAAATGGGTTAATAATAGTAACATACAAAACATTATTTTCATTAAGTTAATAATAGTAACATACAAAACATTCTTTTCATAATGTTAATAATAGTAACATACACAACATTATTTTCATAAGATAACCTTAACAAACTTAGCTTTTAGTACAAACCATAAAAAATCTTACAAGAGATAATGTAAGGAATCCAAGATTAAGATGTGAAATATTTTCTTTGCAAGTTTATATAAATTTGTTTTATATACTTTACCATGATAAAATTTTCACCAAAAATGGTGAATATCTACACTAAAATTAGTAAAGTAAGTGATTTTATAATTCCATATTTTGAAAAAACTTAATCTAGTTAAAGTTCTAAATTATAAATCAATAGAATACTTCCAAATTTAATGAAATATGTGTTATGACATGATGACTCTGGAATTGGAAAAATAGAAAATAAATTAATTGGACACAAGAATTTTAGTTCTGCCAAATCCAAAGTCCACAAAAGCAATGAAAGCTAGTGTGTAATACAATTTTCTCCCTAACTCTCTCTATACAGTTTCGGTCTTAACTATTATTTTTAATCTCCTTAATTTTTAGTTTTGTTTTATATATTAACTATTAATGCAAAAGTATACACATTTTCAATCGTCTAGCATTAATCTGATGGTGTAGAAAGGTATACATTGGCAATGGGGCACCTTACTTAAATTAAGATGTATTTATACTTAAAAAAATTAATGTATTATATTTGAAGTTTTAATTATTTAAGTGGGAAAAAAATAAAATTTAATGTGTCTAAAAGAAAAAAATATATATATATATAATAATATAAATTTGTTTAAGTGTATTTAACTTCAAAATTTTTGAATATTAAGACAATATGTATTATTTTTTTTAGATAAATGTCTTTAGGATTAATGATATCATAATGATTTGGTCCACGTTTCGAACCATCGAATGTGGTTAATCCCCATGGCAACGTAATGTGATTATTTTCTTTTAATTTATAGTAATAACCAACATAGATCCATCTTAATCACGAATCTAATATGAATTCAAAGAAAAAAAAATTCTTTAGGTGAAAATTTAGTTTAGAGTGCAAAAAACAATGTGTAATTTTTTATCATTTAAATTGTATTTTTGAATTTTATAGAGATTACATAACATGTGTATTTAGCCATTTTATCAACCCACATTAAACTGGTTTTTCATTATTAATATAATTTTAAATATATGTCAATATTCATTCATATTAAAATATTTTACTCATAACTCACATGAATATCTTATCTTATATAACATTAAAATATTTTTTTAACATTTTTTTTCTATATATAGATATATATGAAGTCAATATAACGTGTTAAAATATTTTTGAAAGTAAAAGGTTTAAATATCTCGCTCACATATTTTTTTTTTTACTTTTAATTATTTTACGTCAAACTATATTAGGTCATATGGACAACTAATTAAATATGCATACAATATTTTTTTTTCTTTTTATTATTGCTGACATTACTTTTCTATTTAGAGAATATTATTTTTATTTTAAGAGTGACATAAATACTTACACATCTCTTTCACAATGGGTTGTAGAATGAGACTCTCGACTCAATAATAAGTAGGTATATCTATATTATAATATTTTGATAATGTTTCTATAGTTATAACAAATTCTTTTTTGCCTTATTACAAATTTATTTATGTACACATTAAGCTTAGTATTTTATATTGTAACACAATTTTTGATAAGAAAATAAGAGTTCCAAATCAAAAGAGTGGATGATCATCTATGACAATAGTGTATAAAATAGTGTATAAACTATTGATGGTAAGTGTAAGCTAGTGATGATCTATCATGACTAGACAATGTCAATGCAAACATAGAAATATAGCAATATGTTAACTTAGATGGATGATTCAAGGTACTTCAACAATGAATTTAAGTATGGTATGTGAACTTCTATTTTTCCTAAAGTTAGTATGTTATTTTTTAATGGAAAATATAATATATATGCTTCTAGTCGTGTTAATGCTATGTACTTAAGTGGTAAAATTTCCCTATGACAAATTTTAATCTTTTTTAAATTATGAAAGTCATTAAATCATTGAAATTACAAAAAATTTCCTTACTGGTAACTAAAAAGTTCTTAATAGTATCAAACATTTTTTTTTGAGATTGTAGATATCAAGCCATAAAAGTGCACCATATATTTTTTTATCTAAAAATTGCTAAGTAAAAAATAAAGAAATAAAAGAGGTATGTATTTTTAGGTGTTGATATAAGTCTAGATAAAAATAATAAACAATATTATTTTTTTAATGAAATTATATGTGAGTCTATAGTTTCATGAACAACAGATTTTTCTAGCATATAGAAAAAAATGAAAAAAATAGAGATATTGAGAGCTATTTTGAAAAATGGAATTTTTCATCTATTTGGGCCCTAAACCACTAGCTTTTTCATATCGAACCTATATATGATGAAACCAACCTAGAGAAACATGTTTGATAGAGTTTCCATTGATTCCAAAAAGGAAATTGAATTAAAAATATACATGCATGCACTCAAGGAATGCACACACACTATTGGAATAGGTGAAAAGGAGTTGGAGGGGTTGGGTTGAGGTTGGGGTTTGGGGGAGAGGGGGGGGGAGAGGAAGAGAGGGAAAAGAGGAAGGGAGAGAGGAAAATAGAGAGAGTGGGGGGCATAAGAGAGGGAGGCAATAAGGGAGAGGGAGAGATTGAATGAGTGAGAGGTGAAGAGAGAGAGGGAGAGAAGTAAAGAGGCAAAGAGTTGAGAGGATAGTGGTGAAGTGGGGTAGATTAGGAGAGAGAGAGAGAGGTGCATGGGGGATAGAGGGTGGCAGAGAGTGGGAGAGAGGTGGGGGAGGGAAAGAGTAGGACCGAGGAAGGGGGAAGAGATAGAAATAGAGAAGGGATAGTTTAAGAGTCTAAATGTGTGTAGGAGAGAGAGGTGGGGAGACAAAGAAGGGGGGAGTAAGGCTTAGAGAGAGATATAGAGAATAAAAGGATAGAGGTAAGAGAGGGGAGAGAGCAAGGGAATGAGGGTGAGAGAGAACTTAGGTGGAAAGATAAAAAGATATGTGGAGAGAGAAAGAAGGGGTGGAGAAAGAGTAGGAGAGAGGTGGAAGAGAGAGGGAATAGGCATTATAGAGAGATAGTGTGTGAGGGAAGGAGAGAGGAGATAAGGAAATATGGGGGTGAAGAAAATATGGGAAGATAGAGAGAGAATGAGATTGAGGGTGATCCATAAACTGAAATGGATATTCCACTCGATAGTTCATCACAATCAATCTAATAAAATTATGCTTAAAAATCTAAAATCTACAGTGACTTTGAGGGTTTATTTCGCTTAAGATTCCTAGATATATAAATTATTGTTTATTGCATATACATGAAACTTATAATTATGCATAAAATAGAGAAAAGAAAAATAAAAACTCAGAAACAAGGATTGACACAGGAAACAACCTAGGAAACCATTTCAAGAGAAAATTTAGTTAGAAAGTGAGGTCATTTTTCTCTATTTATGTAAATAGAAAATGGTGGAAATTACAACGGAGTAAGGCCAATGGCCCATGGACTACTATAGAAAAAAAATCATCTATGTGTGCTCTCTCCCTATCCATATTGGTTACTATGCTCATGTATGGAACAAAATACCTCGAAAGAATGAAACCCCTTTTCCTCCTAGTGGCTCGATCATAACACAACCTAATAGCCTACTAGTGGTTAGGTTTGACTCCCTCAAATATTAACCAGAGTTGCAATATGAACTATTTTATAGTATTCTTCATCATGGTGAGGTGGCTAGATCCTTTTCCATGAGTAATGTGGGTTGATATGGCATCCTATCAAATTATGATGGTTGAACCAAGAAGGTCAACTTTTGAGTGCCATACCTTTTGCATATGGAATTTAATTGAGATGATTCTTACATCATTAGAAAGGAATCTATGTTTATAACAGGAAAAAATGCATGGCACTAAAGCAGGAAAGTTTTACCCCACAAGAAATTCATTTAACTCCTCAAAATTCTCCAGAAGGGTTTCAAACTCCAACCTATAAAATTGGGTCCTGTCAGTAAAAATCGTCCTATGAGTTTATTCATCCAAAATTTCCACTATGAAAGCATTATGATGGATGAAAAAATACAATAATCCAATTCTTATAAGAGAAATGGAGAGGGAAAAATTGAGATAGATATAGAGCTAAGGAAAGGGGGGTTATTATGAAGGATGGATCAAGGGACAGAAAAATAAAGAGAGAAAGGGAGAGGGAGGAAGGTTGAGAGGAAAAGGGGGAGCGGTGGGGAAAAGAGAGAGAGGGAAAGAGGATGGGGGGAGAGATAAAGGATAATGATTAAGGGGTAGATAGGTGTAGAGATGAGAGAGAGAGAGGGGAGAGATTTTGAAGAGGGAGGGAGCTAGGGAGGAATAAAGGGGAAAAGGTATAGGGAGGGAAATATCAAGGGGTGGAGGGAAATGAGGGAGGGAATGGTATAGGGAGAGTAAGTGAGTGAGAGTTGTAGAGATAAAAAGAGAGGAGAAGATTTAGGTTAAAAGGGGAAGAGGGGGATATACTAGGGAAAGGGAGGTAAGTAAGAATGGGGAGAGGGGTAGAGTTGGGGGGAGAGGGGAATAAATCAAGTGCGAATGTGGTTGTGAGAGAGGGTGGAGATCTAGGGGAGATATTGATGGAGGCTGAGAGAGAGTTGGGGAAGAGGAAGAGAGAGGGGAAAAATGGGAATAAAGTGATAATGGGGGAGACAGTTGTAGAGAGAGAGGATATGAAGGGAGGGATAAAGAAATAGAGGGAGAGAGGAGCAAGGGGGGAGGGAGAGAGAGAGAGAGGTGGGGGGAATAATCAAAGAGGGGGAAAAGGTAGAGGGAGAGAGTGAGTGAGTGATAGGTGTAGACTAAGAGGGATAGAGACTGAGGGGAGAGAGAGGGGGCAATGAGGGACGATAAGGAAGGGGAGAGAGGAAGAGTGGAGGAAGGGTAAAAGTGGGGAAGATTGAAAGGATGAGGGAGAGAAGGGAAGAGAGTGAGGGAGGATATGTTCAATGACATTAGATACTTTTCCTAGGAAGGCACAATGACACCCTCTGTTCATGCATCACTAGTTTGTTTCTCGCCAGTAGTGGGACCATTGAATTTTACTTCACTCTGGCCATGCCTAAAATTTTTTTCATCTTTGGAAACACTTTGACCATCAAAATCATGACACCAATTGAAGATTAACTAACAAAATGATGCACTATACTCTGGATCTTCCTTGTTTTTTATCTACCCATGAACAAACTTGCATGGCTCCATGTGTTGGATCCCCCTGTGTCTCCCAATAATCAGGTAGCTAATATGATCATAATTCCAAATCCAAAAGAACTCACTTCCTCATAGAAATGCAACCGCTTAAAATCTCATCAACATCTAAGTAACTCCTCAAATCATCATGCTCTATTCATAATAAAGGCAACCTTGGGCATCCCACCATATGAATAACCACCTAGATAATTTATTGATCCATATCTTCATGGCACAATGTGAAGGTGAAGTATTGTAGTCATGCCAACTAGCTCCTCCATTTCCATCCAGTAAATGTCTTGTTGGAAATACTATTTTGTATCTTTGTTTTATATACATCAACAAAGGAATATGGGAATATATCATACCTCTTGCCTCCTTAATGAGACTCTCCAACTCCATATCATAGTCCCACTCTCTTCTCTAATGGTATATTTCGACAAGCCAATCTCTTCTTTGGCTCATATATACTAAGGCACATCTCTTCCCTCGCCACTCTCATAGATCAAGGGTATCTCTCTCTCCTCTGTGGAAAAAATAGGAATCCTACTCCCCTTAAAACAACTATCCTTGAGTTATAGTGTCTCCCCTACATCTATGTCTATCAAAGCAACTATGATCTGTGCATGATGTAATAGAAAAGAATCTACAGGATCTATCATGGCTTGTGCTAAACCACCTTCATTCGACTACTAATATACTCCACCAAACTTGCAATTAGAGGTTACTTTAGCTCTCAAATTTGTGCTCCCTCTAAGGAACTTTATTATAAATAGATATAAGATTGATAGTATAAATAAGCAATCTATATGAGGTAGTGGAAAAATCATCTCTACTCTTAGAAACTCCTAGCCCATAACCAACTCATAGTCATCAAGCTTCACAATGCTTAGGTTCATCCTCCCTTTTCAATATCTAAGATTGATAACAACATTGTCAATCTCCATAATCACTCTCACATCCCTAGATTTAACATCCTTGATGGATGCATAAATATGGTTAAATTTCAACCCAAGGTGTCTAGCTACATCTTCTCTCATGAAGTTATGTGTAGCCCCATTGTCTACCATTGCCAACATTTATCTCCCTTATCAAATGCACTAAGAAAATGTATTCATGTGATCCTATCATTCTATAAAGAAGTGGCTTGTATTATAAATGTTTCTCCCAAAGCCTGTAATGCTCCAATTGATGGCTTCTCACACTACTCCAAAGTGGAAAATTTCTACATCAATGGAAAATTACTTTCCATGTGGTATTTCATTCATATCCAACATGAAAGTGGATTTTCTCTTTCACTACATCTAACTACTTAGCTTATCCTTCCTTCGAATACTTGGATTTCCCCTTAGCTTTCTTCTTCTTCCCCTTTTCACCACATCTATCATCATTTTTCCTCTTCTAGGACCATCTCTCATGTTAGAAATAAAAAATTATCTCTTCTATAGGGATATCTACTACAAGAGTCTACACATTCAGTCATCTAATCTCACTCTATGCCCAAGATTGTAATACACTCATGAAATGATACAATTAATCTTCTTTTTCCATCTCTTTGATCTCCAACATGAGACTATAAAACTCTCTGATGTAAATATGAATATTCCTAGTATGCTTCAACTCCCTAAGGTGATTCCTAGAAATCCATGACTGATTACCTAATCCAAAATGCACACACATAGTAGCTTTCAACTTAGCATATGTAGTGATCCTCTCCATGATGTGTTCTACTACCAAATCTTCTACCCAGGACATCCAACATAACTTAGTCGTTCCCCATTAGAAACATAGCTACAACATCACCTTAGAATCATTATAACTTCTATTCATTTGGTTTGAATACTACTCCCTACTCCAATAGAAATTCCCATGTACCTTATCACTCCTTACCGAATCATTTTTTATGGTTCGTTAATCTTCACTTTCATCAATGTGTGGGATGATCCTTGTCCATCCCTGCTCAACATTGCAAATTGGTTGGCATGATTCTAGGTTAATCTAATGAGGGAAGATACCTCACTTTATAACTTCTTCAACCATTCACCCTATGCATCATCCCCAAACTACATGGTAGCATCCAAAACTCCTCGAACCTTTGTAATGGCATGGTTAAATACCACCCTCATAGTATTCATATAATGTTTTAATTCGTATAAATCTTCACTATGTTGATCCATCACACCTATTATATGTCCCACCTTCTCCTTAACAAAATTAACCCTATCCCCTAACTTGGGACCCTACGAATTAGAAATACTACCTCTGTGCTAAGAACCTGTCATCTCAACAAGTCACACAAGAGTGCCAAAAAAAACCTTTGATGTTACATGTCTTGCCAAATAACCAAGATATTGTCTTAGTAGTATAATGTCTAATATTGTTTGTGCACAAATATACCACCTTTAGGTGGTGATGAAACTTCAATCCCACTTGAGTGGTTATGAGCTCCAAAACTATCTCCACCTTCTTTGCTAAAATACTTCCTAAAAGGATATTCTAATACCACCTATAGTAGAAAGACCGTATGGTTTTACTAAAGTTATTAATTGTATTAAAGTTGTGTAGTGGAAACCTATCATTTTCCTTAAACATCCACCATTATCATATTCAATAATTTAATGCAATATTTTGTTATGATAAAAAATACCAAATATAATGTATGCCAATATTTTTATAAGTGAAGCACCAAGGACTCCTTTAAACAAAGCTGTGAAATTATTGAAAGAAGATGCTGAATTTAAATTGGCTGCTAGGCTTCTAAGAAAGGACGAGATTATTGTCCGAGCTGGTGATATTATATGACAAAATTCCTTTAATTTTGTTTTCAAAAGTTTTGGCAAAGTTTTATGAGCATTATTGCGCTCTCGAATACAAGAGCATCACATTTTCCTTAAACATCCACCATTAAGATGTTCAATAATTTAAAGCAATTTTTAGTTATGATAAAAAAATACCAAATATAATGTATGCTAATATTTTTATAAGTGAACCACCAAGGGCTCCTTTAAACAAAGCTATGAAATGATTGAAGAATATGCTGAATTTAAATTGGTTGCTGGGCTTCTAAGAAAGGACGAGATTCATGTCAGAGCTGGTGATATTATATGACAAAATTCCTTTATTTTTAAAAGTTTTATGAGCATTATTGGGCTGTTTTGGCAAAGTTAAATTCATTTATTTCTAGAAGTTTTATGAGCATTACTAAGAAAGGACGAGTTTCATGTCAGAGCAGGTGATATTATATGACAAAATTCCTTTATTTTTAAAAGTTTTATGAGCATTATTGCGCCGTTTTGGCAAAGTTAAATTCCTTTATTTTTAGAAGTTTTATGAGCATTACTAAGAAAGGACGAGATTCATGTCAGAGCTGGTGATATTATATGACAAAATTCCTTTATTTTAAAAAGTTTCATGAGCATTATAGCGCTGTTTTGGCAAAGTTTTATGAGCATTATTGCGCTCTCCAATACAAGAGCATCCAACAGGGGAAGTCCACACCACAAATCACTCTCTTATTTTTGAATGATTCATATGGAGGGCGCCTTATATAAACAATTAATTGGATCTCCACTTCAATAGGGGATACTTAGTTCAGTTTTTATATGTAAAGAAGTCATTGCATAGTGGATCACACCAAAGCACTCACGGCTGCACTGAGTCAGAGATCCTAAGCTCGCCTAATCTCGACGAAGAAGACAACAAACATGGGATATTCGCCAAAGCGTGGCGAATATCCGTCAAATTTTGCATCTGAAACACACACACAGATATATATATATGTTTCAGATGCAAAATACGACGGATGTTCGCCACGTTTTTCGCAACATGTTTGTACGGGGTCCCATGTCTTCAAATATAATAGTTTCGTTATATATTCTAATATGGAGGTGGGCGTTGATATATAATAACACCAATAAGGCATGTTATTTCATTGATATGGGATCAGCATTCATTCCAAAGGAGAAAATGTCAACCTGAGCCATGAGATTAATGATAAATAAGTTCATTCCCGAAATTGCACCTTATATAATGATTTATTTCGACTATTTGAAACCGTGCAGTTTATTAATGACCAACTCTATCGTGCGTTGTCCACCCAACGATAATAGCCCATGGGAAGATTGTCTAACGCACAGGTTTATTGGGACAGCGCAAGAAGGAATGCACTGCTTCGTGCTTGTTCGCATGCTATGACTTGATCAGCCTTGACGTGGCCTTGGAGCTAGCATGGTTTGTTGAAATTTTTGGAGAATTCCAAACAACAGAAATGGAGAGAATAAAACTCCTCTCTTCAACATAAAGAAGCTTAAAAACTAAAATTCGGCAGACAGAGATGGCATGAAAAAAAAATGCTTTCTTCTATTTCATTAACAGAACTTAAAACAAATTGTTACAAAAGTCTTCCTCAATGGAGGGATTCACAAAATAAGACTGCTACAGACGCAGTGCTCTAAAACAACTCTCTGTCTCTGCAAAAAAAAAAATCTCTGTCTCATAAACCCAACACTGCCATGTTTTTCTTTCTCTTTCGCGCTGCTGTGCGAAGAACTAAACAAAAAAATTGCATACATGGCTCTCGGGCCTTTTACATTATATATATGGCGCGGCGGAATAAAATAACATAAAACAAAAAAAAAAAACGTTTTACAAAGGAAAGCCTTTGCGCAACATACAACTTTAACATTGGTGCGACGTACGAGTGGGGACCACGTCGCAGTCGGCCAGATTTGCGATTTGCGATGGCGGATATCACAACTTTCAAACTGGCGGAACATATAGCAATTGGAATATGCGAAGTTGCGATCGTGCGATGGCGCGACGATCGCACATCGCAACATTCATCATTTGCGATAACACATGGATGGGCGGAATATATATATATATATATATATATATATATATATATATATATATATATAACATGCGGTTGTGCAATGGCACAACCATCGCACATTACAGATTTCCATATCAACAAGACACTTGCGGTCTCAAACTTGTGATTTGCGATTTGCGCTTTGGCGCTTAAGTGGTAGGGACCACTTGTCCGGCGTTTTCAAATACTTAAAGTCTTCCACCTGTTTAGTTCAATTTTCTTCAATTCTGGTTGTTGAGGGCTTTAAAGCCCGAAATGATTGTCTTTATGCATTCTGCTCCTCCGTAGACTTGAACTACGAAATTCTTCATTCTTCTTAAATACAGAGTGTTGTGCACTCAAATCTTTGCTGTTGTACACTTTCTTTTCTTCCTGTAAGAAGGCATGGCAGGTGACTTTAATATTTCAACATGGTTTAACAATATGATTGACTTTTCATTCCCGTACCTACTTCAGTCCATTCTACAGTACACTACAAAAATGAATAATTGCGTGGAAATCGAAAAGGTTGCCCCCACAAAGAAACATAATAAAGTTCGTGTCATAACTAAAGCAGGTCAAGAATTCCGCTACTATAGATGTTTTAGAACGAATTTAATTTTAAAAGGAGAAGCGTGATGATGTTTTTAAAATTGAGGAGCCTCAACCCAAAGTCGAAGACAAAGTTTGCAAGAGACCAACTCCACAAGGAAATTGTGAGGAACTTGGACTGCGTTGCCGATTTCTTTGAAGAATGTGTGAAACAATACTTATTAGTGTTGCACATGTTTTTTTCTAAAAAAAAGGAGGCACTTGTATTTCTTCATATATTTGTTTCCAAAAAAAGAAGGCACCCATGGGGAGGGAAGAAGTTATCTCAGGACAAACTGGAAGTGATATGACACTCTTTGTGACTCTCCCTCTGGTGCGAAACCCCCTCTTGCACCCCATCGGTTCCTGTTTTTTGCGAATGCCATTATTTCAGGCCCGACCCCCCCTCTTGCACCTCATCGGTTCCTATTTTTTGCGAACGCCATTATTTCGGGCCCCACCACCATCAGCTACCCTCCTCCCCTTCCCTTCCACCCTCCTCTGCCCTGCCGCCCGCCGCCACCAGGCCGCATTTTATGCATGGGGAATGAATTCGCTCGCGGAAGCAATATGAGTTGCTTCCAAAAATCAGCCAAGACTTCTTGACATCCCCAGTTCCTTCACACAGCTCTGGCAACTCCCAACGTTCCATCAACGGCGAAACAGAGCTCAACCGTATTAAACTGGTAATGTAACTATTAACGATTTGTTGCATAATACTTTGGGGGAGGGTTTCTTCGCACTGTAACTTTTGTTTATATTGGATGATTAAAGTTTGAATTTTTTAATTCTGTATGAAAATTTAAGCCTGGTTTTAGTTTGTGGTTAGCAAAATCTGTACCAAAGAATTGAAATTGCACTGTTGTAGAAGTGATCCCTTCTCTCTTGTATCGGAGGTCAGAACTTCCACTGATTCGTCGGGGTATCATAGGAAATGTACATTGTATGTTTTAAGATTGTAATTTGTTTTCCATTTGAGGCAACAATCCCCAAACTGGGCTCTAGATTAGGTTCCTCCCCTGCCCGAACAAATTTTGTTACAAACCCTAGATTGAAATTCTCGTTCCTCATCAGACTATATTAATCTATCATCATATAATTATGCATCATCCTTCCTACATAACGTATTCTATGGTATTCGAAAGCTTTTAACATGAGGAATTAGAGCAATCTATTAATCAGTCATACAAAAATAGCTTCACAACAATCATCAATTGGTCGTCCAAATGTAAAACACCTAGGATTAAATTTGAATCATATTTTTATTAGTCTACCCATGTATTTCTTATAAACGGAATGAGGTTAAATAAAAAACTTTCAAGAAAGCTATTTGCAACGAGAGTTTTGTTGTCAGAACCGTTTCCTGTCAGAATGTTGAAAGTTCATATGCTACAGCTCTAGTTGCATTATACAACTATAACTTCCCTTCTCAAGGTACAAGTACAAGTTATACATGCTTAATTAGCCCATGCAAAGCTTAGAAGTCACACGCTTAATTATCCTTATCATAATTCATGGTTAATACTTTATTTCTAAATATTTTTAATTTGTAAATGGTAATTAGCATAAGTATGTAACAAAGATAGTTCAATATTTTTTACCCCATTAACCCATTCATACTATTAAACTATCCATATTAGTAGCTGAGACTATATTTATCTAGCATTAGATAATTATGTATCATCCTTACTACATAAAGAAAACTTAGGGCTCCTGTAGGTGCTGAAAATGATTTTCTAGTGCCTACACCAATGCTAGAAAATGAATGAGAATACAGAACACAGAACTCCCCTTAATGCAGGTGGATTAAGATAGTCTATTAAGAGGCTTCCATGGGACTTAATTTAAGGCTAGTAGTTGTTGAGTGGACTAAATCAAATAGAGCTTCCCAAAAGAACTAGTAGTAGTTTTTACACTAAAGGAAATTTTTTTATTATTCTAATCTCTTTTTTAATGTTTTAGTTTTGGAGTCGTAGCCTAGGGGAGGGATTATAGTGGATTAGAGCAGCTCCCTAGGAAACTGTAATCCATCTATTGCCTCATCATAATGATCTGACTGTTCATGTCTATAAAGTAATTCTTTCCTTATTCAATAAAGTAATTACTCTCTAATGACTCTCTATTTTGATTTCTAACCTCTTATTCATTATGTATATTTCATGCACTAAGTGGTTCGATAGCCTTGTCATGAAATCAAGTTCTTAGACCATTAGTTGTAGGAGCTTCTATATTTCATGTTACCATTTCATGTTAAACCATTATCTGTATGCAATGGTAGAGTAGTGTACAACTGGTATATTTCAGGTGATAGAGTAGGGACTATGATATGATGTGGAAACCAAGTGCACAACTTGTATACATTAGCTGGTGGTTTGATAAAGTAGGTGGTGTGCAACTAGTGTATTTGCAACACTAACTATATGCAGTGGCAACGAATTGCATGAAAAAGAAGTGTTTTATAGTCTGAGTCGGTGGCAACCAAGTGCATGGGAAGCAAGTGTTTGACTGAGAGGGTGGAAGCCAATTTCATGCATAGATTTTCTACATTCAAATAAATGTATTATCCATTTGATGTAGTTCCACCTATGCCACTTGAAAAAAGCTAGGGTTTGTACAACTGGTTTATTTGTAGCTATTACTGTATGCAGTGGAAATGAAGTGAATGAAAATCAAGTCTTTGATAAATATGAGCGGGTGGCAACCATTTCCTAGGCGTTGGTAACCATTTCAATTTCTGTGGAGAACGCAAGGGGAAAACTTTGAATTGGTAAATTATTGGAACATGCTAGCTAGACAAATGGGAAAGAGTGGCCACCTAAACCGCTATGAGCCAGATGGATCAATGCTCTGTCAGGTGTATGGGCCTAACACTTTTGCAATGTTTAGAGTTGGTTGGGAGCCATTTTTCCAGCTCTTAAGTGGGTATGATCTTAAGCTAACCAATGATTTCATCGATTATTTTGATAGAAATAGAGCTAGGGTCGAGGGGATGTTATTTGATGTAATAGAAGAAAGAATTGCTGAGGAAACTAAAACACCACGTGAGGGGGAAATATGGTTTAAGAGACAGATGGTGCAAGGAGTAAATCTAAATTATTTTGTGAAGGACGACAACCATAACCCTTGCTGGAGCATTGGGGTGCACATAAGAATTTTAAAACCAAAATGGGTTGATCATATGAGGAATATTAAACTTTATTATGGTAGTTTTTCCAAAATTTTCTTATATCATATGTGATTTCTTATACATTTGGCTAGTTTTAACAGGATGAACTTCCCTTTTTACCTTCATCAAATCTTGCTTAAAGTGGTTGCCTCCGCAACAAAAAGGAGGGTTTGGTACCCACATGATGTATACCACCATGGTTTGATCAAGATGTTGTATAACCATCAATTGAACAAGAAGGCACAACAACCAAGGAGGACATTGGGACACATCTTTCCTAGAAGGCATAAGAAGAAGAAAATTGTTGCTAAAGAGGTCGAGAATAGTCAACAAGCTACTGGACAAACAAAATAAAAACCTAATAAGAGAAAAAAAAAATTAGAAGTCCAGGATAGTGAGCAAGATGAGACTATTGAGGAAGGGAAAAATAAGGGTGAAGATCCTATAGAACCAGGCCCTAGAACATATTATGCATGGAGGCGAAGAACCAAAGCCACAAAAAACCTAAGGCTGGGGTTTAAAGCTAAATTGAATCCCAAGCTTAATGAGCCTATTGTCATTGAAGATGACAATGAAGACGAGCTTGTGAGAGATAAGGAGGGGTTTTTAGCAGAATTAGTTCCACAAGCTCTAGTAGCTAAGAAGACCCCACATAAGAAAAGAAAAAGAGCAAGATCCACGAGGGAAATCTCAATACATTACAAGCTAAGACTCCTTGCACAGGAAAAAAATCCATTGCAAGCTAGTTTTTTTTTTTCAATAGGGACAAAGTTTGTTTAGAAAATTGCATCATGAAAATATTGCAATATAATATGGTATCTTTCTCGGATATTATGACATTGTAATATTATATGGGTTTTTTTTTTTTTTTTTTTTTTTTTTTTTTTTCTGGAAACACTACAAGGAAAAGACCCTCTAGCGGATGTTTTTGAGGAACCACAACGAAAAATACCCCATACATCCATTTCTAGCGGAGGTTACTAGAGGAGTTTGGCGGGCGGAGGGTTTTGCAGATGTTTTCCTATCGGTGCTCTTATCATTAAAACTCGCCCCGGTGCTCTCGAAAAAATAAAGCACCGGTGCGGAAAAATTCATTGGCACACCAGACACCATGCACTCCGTACACACGCCCGGTGTGTCATAATATAATAGAGCACAGGTGCCTCACAACTCGTCCGCGCCGATGCATTATAAAACACAATGCCAACACCGAAACCACCTGGTGTGGTAGACAGAAACCGCATCGGTGCATCATAAAAAACATGCCAAAACACAAACCGACTAGTGCATTTATAGAAAACAATACCGGTGCGCCTATAAACAATGCACACCGATAAAGGGTTAAATTAAACAGCAAAAAACCCAAATTTTTTAGTGTTCCAGTGCTCCTAAGCTATCAATTACCGGTACACACAATACCATAGAACGCGCCAGTGCATACCGAACATTGGCACACCAGAAAACGTGTGCGAAGTACACACACTGCCGGGCGTCCAATTATTGTAATCCACCGGGGTGTCAATACTCTTCTGCGCCGGTGCATCATAAAACACCACACCAAAACATAAACAAACTGGTGCATTCCTCTCTAAGAGCACGGGTGTGCCAGAAACCGCACGCACTACAATAACATTATATAAAAAAAAGAGTTAAGGCCAAAAAATCAGTGCTTTGCAACTATTATGCACATGTGCTTTACCATTATGCTGCCCCGGTGCATCATCAAAATTTCGTGCCGAAACTGAAACATCCTGGTGCACGGTTAGGGAAACGCCCTAGCGCGTTATAAAAAATGTGCCAAAATTGATATCGCCCAGTGCGGTTTTATTTAACCACACCGGTGCACTTATAAGACCCTGCACACCGAAACAGGGTTAATTAAAAAAAAATTATGGCCAAAAAACTTCATTATTCACTTTCATCAGTGCTCCAGAGCTCTCAAGCCCTGGTGCTATTTCGTTATTTCTGAGCTGCCCTGACATCGGTGCTCTCATTGCACCCATTGCACGCACTACTGCTCTGCATTGGCCACCAATCTTCAGCTTGCATTTTGAAAAATAGTGGGCAAATTTTATTTTCCAAAATTTACAGCCAATATGCCTCCTTGACCGTGAAATGTACAGGTATTTTTCTATTTTTTCTATAATTAAGCCTTTTATCAGATTAGATATTGAAATAAACTTAAAAATAACCATTAAAAAAAAAAAAAAATTGTTGTGCGGTGCGCTCGAGCTGTTCAGCTCACACCGGTAGCGGTGCTACCTATAAAATTTATAGGCATCACTGCTACCGGTGCTAACGGTAACCGCACCGTTTTCGGGGCGGTGCCAGAAGGCGCCCCGAAAAATTTTAAACTAAAAAATAAAAAATAAAAAAGGTGGTGCGCTCATTTATCCAGGCGCACTGTTGACCTCAGCAATCACAGTGCGGTGCGTTGACTGCATTTTCTGCCTCGGTGTATGTCAGCGCACCACATTTTGCATTCCAAGAGGGTCAACAGTGCGACTGGGTAAAAGACCGCACCGTCAACTATGTCATTGTCATGAAGTCGGTGTGCTGACATGACTATACATGCCGGGGCGTATATTTTAGTCAGCGCATTGCTATTCTGAATTATGTATAGTCCATGATGCTTGAAAAATAGACATCGGCATCAGCTTCGGTGCCATCTGTTTCATTAGGGGCCTCGGGGACGGTGTGCTAAAATATTAGGATGCACCGGAACCAGTGCGTGACTGTTTTAATGGAGCACCAACTTGTATGTTTGTTTTTTTTTCAAATAAAATTATATATGTATATTTATAAATACATTTCTGTTTTAATAAAAAAAAAATTATTTAATATGGTAATGATTCAGAGGGAACAAAAACAACATCAGTAACAACAAGTAGAAAAATATGACATGATTCGCCAATGGGAGGCGAGAGAGAGGGAGAGAGATGGATGCCCTCGCCCTATTACTGCAGATACCCAAGAGATCCTTAAGCAAGTAGGCCTCCTTAAGTTCTATGAGGAGGCTATTTCCGGCCTAAAAGCCCATAGTGTGCTTTTGAGACATCTTATCGGAAAGTGGAATGCCCACCGACAGGCTTTTCAGGTTGGTCCTGACCAGTGGTACACACCCACTGAGGAGGACATTTATTTTATTACAGGACTATCGAGGAGAGGGGGGGACTTTCCCTCATTCCCAGATGTGCCACTTGGTTGTGTAGCAGGGAGTCAGTTAGTTTACTCCCAGAGATACATTGGAGCACATGTATTGTCTCCTTTAGAGTTTCAAGTACTGGGACGTCAGTTACATATAGGTGCTTTTGGTAGACAAGACGTGTAGTGCCTCTCTATTATCACTTCGATCATTTCACACAACACCAGTGATGGGAAACGCATTAGTTGCTCACTTTTATATTACGTTGATTCTTTAGTACAATAGCCACGACTTGTCAGGTGGTCTACCATTTTTTTGTGACAGTTTTGTACAGCCTTAGATAGATGTCATGCTCATGCACAATGGAGGGTCAACTTCCCTTTTGCTTCAGAGTTGTTTTGTTTATTTTTTGAGAGGTTTCCATAGATAAGACCCATTTTTGTTTGACAGCCTGGTAAGCCAATGTTGGAGGCCCGGATGCGCATGTGGGGGCAGATGATGCCCAAGAGGGGAGACATTATGTTTCCAGCGAGGATATCACATGATTCACTGGACTTACTAGCCAGCGTTGGCGGGTTGCATCCCTTCATTATGGTCCCATGCCCTTATGTTGGACTAGATTGGTGAGGGTGTCCCAACATCCTCTTCACTCCTGATGAGTCGCCAAATGATAGAGGTAATATTACTATTTTATTTATATTTATTTTAAGATGTTCTTTAACTTGTTTTTATTAAATTGTGTAATGAAATTGTCTAATTATTATTGTGTACTTGTATATATTTTTTAGACATTGGCTCTTTTGATGGTGATGAGATGTCGGATCCACCACATGATCCAGGTGTCGATCTTTATGATTATGATCAGGAGATGGATGATGTGCCGAAGGGTGAGGCCGGTGGCGCAGCAGAGAGACATGTTGATCCCCATGCGCCTCATGGTGCACCGGTACTGCCTTTTGCTAGGCGTGGTCGACCTGAGACCAGATACTAGATGGAGTTGGGCAGCCAACTCTGTGGATTGATTTCAGATGCGAGCATCAGGCCCGCTCATTACAGAAAGATACAGGGCGATGATAGACTGTTATGGATGTGGAGAGGCATGCCACATGACATGTACGACCTGATGTGGCATGTCGTAGGAGCTACGACAATTGTTACACGATTGAGGAGGATTGTCCATAGCTATAGGCGTAGTCGAGCTGCGGCACATGATCGACAGTCTGCCAATAGCGACATAGATGCATCTCATGATTGTTCACCTCGCGGTACGCTTGATGAGCAGCATGAGGCTCCACTGCCAACATCTGACACTGGTCATCATGGAGATGAGGCTGGACCATCGGCCACGTCCAGTCAGTAGCCTGCAACATCCGTCATGAGTACTAGTCACGATCATCATGAGCAGGCTGGACCATCCACCGCCGAGGCTACAATACTATTGACTGAGCAACCCACCTCCACTACTATTGCGCCTCATATTGATCATGTTTTACTACCACCAGCAGATGCATCCATCAGTACTAGTGATCATCATGATCATGAGCAAGCTAGTTGACCATTGACTGTCGAGGCTACACCCAGCTTTACTGAGTAGTCCGCATCCACTTCTACTAGTGTTATTGATCATGTTGTTATACTACCACCAACGCCTGATCCATGACATGATTTATATTTTTTTTTTACTTTAACGGTTATTTTGATTAAGGGCGGCAAAACTGCTGCCGCGTGCAAGAACAATTCTCTCTGTTTGACCCTTACAGATCTGTTACACAAACCAGGGTTTCTCCCTTTGAAACTTCAGCAGGTATCGCCTTTGGATTCGGATGCAAGCTTGCTAGCTCTGTGAGACGCGATGCTTGAGAATGCCAGTTTGTCAGTTCAGCCATTTGGAAACTGGATTTCTACCTATTTGCCGGATTGGATGTTGCTCTGGCCCTGATGCTACAAAGCAAAGATTCCTCGTCCTTCAGCTAATCCCCTGCCCAATGGCATAACATACTTCAGGATGAAGCCAGCGACAGGGAGGATAGCCATGACTGTTCCTTCTTCGCTGAAAGGAGGTGAGATTCTGAGTAAATCAAACAGCAGATTTTCTTTGTCACTGTTCTGGTATCGAACTCGAGGAGGACTGAAGATGAAACGACGATGGCCAGTGTCCAACGCCCAGCTATAGAGCCACCATTCCGGCCGCTGTCCAACTTAGACTGAAAGGAATGCTGCAATACCACCTATGGTGCTCTTACCGGTGTTGAAGGCCACTTTAGAGCGCACTAAGATGAACCATTCATGCAATTTGCTCAATCCTGTAACTTGATATCAACAGATCTTTAAACTTTACTTTCTGCCCTATTCATCTTGATTGGTCTGAGCTTCCTGTGCACTGCAACTGTATAGAAATGTCAATAATCATTGCTGTATGGAGTGCCTACCAGAATGCTGGGCAAACTGTGGCATAGAGCAATCCAATCAGCTCAACAGATTGAACAGAGTTGCTAGGTGAACTGATCATTACGGAATTATGCAGGTCGATTCTTCAGAATTAATTGAAAGAGATCTTTGCCTGCAGGCTGAGCCAAGATTGGCTTCCAGATCAGCTTGGTTATTCAGCTGCCTCAGTATATGATAAAAGGATATTTTCCGGAATTTAGTCATCATGTACCTAATTTTCTTGAGAATGAGAACTAAGTGGATCTGTGATGGTGCCGAGTGGGAATTCAGCGCTTGAATGACAAGTTTGGAGTCTCCGAAGACTGTCAGTGAATGAATGTTCCGATTGAGTGCCAGAGAGAGCCCCTGCCAAAGTGCCAGAGCCTCAGCTCTGTTGTTTGTTTCTGAGCCCAAGCGCTAATGATACCTGAGCAGAGTGGATCCATTAGGCTTCAGAAGGATTCCACCCCCACCCGCAGCCCTAGGGTTGCCTTTAGAGGCCCCGTCGAAGAATAGACAATGATCTTCCAAAGCAGCCCGCCACTTTATAAACTCCTGTTCTTCCAGTCTGATTTCCCAAGAAGCGTGGGGAGAGACAAGGGTAGTAGGATTGATTTTATAATTTGGAGCAATATCCTTCAGCCAAAGCTCCTCTTCACTGTCCAGAACTGCTTCATTCCTTAGCGTCGGATTAGCATCCAAAGTCTCTCCCAAGAATGCTTTAATTTTGGAAATAATGTTGATTGAAGTGCAGCTTTCACCCCTGAACAATCTGTTATTTCTTTCCAACCATAACTTCCAGCAGATGTATTTAGGGATCCACATCCAAGCGGTCTTGAGAAGGTTTTTGTTTTTGAGGTTGAACGAGGATAGCTTGATCCACTCGTGAAGGAGATTGGGAATGTTATTTGGCAGCTCAATTCTGTCAGCTCTTGAATTCAGAACCCCCTTCCAAACATCTTTGGCAAAGGGACACAGCAACATCAGGTGAGAGGCTGTTTCTTCCTCTGACTTACACAAAGGGCATCTGGAAGGCCCATGACATGATTTATATTACAGTTGTATATTTTTAACATTATTCAGTTATATATATATATATATATATATATATATATATATATATATATTGTCCATGTATTTTATGTTCATGTTGTAGTTGTACTTAATTTTCATGTTGATGATCATCATGATGTGGCGCATATTGTTAGTCATTTTAGATATGTTCATTTAATGTTTAGCTTGTATATAGATGTGTATATGTGATAGGCGCATGAGTTATTTGACATTATATTGAGATTTATATTAGATGTTTGTGTTGTGATGATGTTAATATATAATGTTAATTTGATGTTAATTGAACGTGTTTATTAGTCGAATATGATGTTTGTACGATCTTATCATGATCATGATGATGTTTATTAATTAATTTAATATTATTAAATAACTATGATATTTATTAAATATTATGTCGTGAATGTAATTGTAATTTAAATTTTCATTCTATGTAAAATTGTAAAATTGTATTTGTATTTGTACTAATTGTAATTTTAAGTGTAATTGTATGTAAAATATTTATTAATGTAAAATTTTAATTGTAATTGTAATATTTAATTTATTTTGAAATGATTGTAATTGTATATATGAAAAATTGTAATTGTAATTCTAATTGTAAGTAAATTTCACAAATTGTAATTGTATTTGTAATTGTAATTTTAATTGAATTGTATGTAAAATATTTGTAAAATTTTAATTGTAATTGTAAATGTAATTCTATGTAAAATTGTAAATGTAATTGTATTTGTAACTGTAATTTTAATTGAATTGTCTATAAAATATTTGTAAAATTGTAATTGTAATTGTAAATGTAATTATATGTAAAATTGTAAATGTAATTGTATGTAAAATTAAAATTGTAATTCTAATTCTAATCGTAATTCATGTATGTGAAATTAATGTAAAATTGCAATTGTAATTCTAATTGTAATTCATGTATGTGAAATTAATGTAAAATTGCAATTGCAATTTTAATTCTAATTGTAATTGTAATTTTAATTAATGTAATTGTACGTAAAATATTAATTTTTTAAATTTTAATTTTATTAATGTGAAAATTTTAATTGTATTAATGTGAAATGATTTTATTAAAATATTTAAATTTGTAAATTTGCAAATAATTGTAAAATAATCAATCTAGAATAATACAAATTTTTGTAACATAAAGTTTAGAAAATAATGAAAATAAATTTATATACTTTATAATTATCATTATTTTATTATGATCTTACATATATAAAGTTTAGAAAATAATGAAAATAAATTCATGTACTTTATAATTATTATTATTTTTTTATGATCTTACATACAAAAAAACAAAACAAAACAAAAAAATTTAAAAAGGTCAGTGCGCTTATCATCCTAACAGGCCCCGGTGCCTCGTATTAATACAACGCATTCGTGCCTCACATTTACGCGCATTGGAAATGAATAAACGCAAATTAAAAAAAAACGCAACTCTATTTTTTTTAAGTTAAAAAAAAAGCGGCAATTTGAAAACTGGGCGGAAAAATATTTTCAAAAATCTAATATGATAAAATAATTCTTTAAATACTAAACACTTTTCATTATTTCACTATTTTTGCTAAAAAATTTCAGTCAAATTTTTGCAGGAGACAGACTTGGAGAAAGAGAGCAGGAGGGCACTGTGAATGGCGAAATATGTTCGAACAGAAGTATTCATACAATCAGAAACCAAAACTCTGGTGATTCAAGCCCTTTATCATAGAATTTTAAACCATTTCGTAATTAAATTTAATTCTTTTTTTTTTTACTTCTTTCTGCAGTTTTTTATTTTTTCCTGTAGTTTTATCCATTTTTACCCTGAACCCTTTTTTTTTTTGTTTTTTCCCTTCCTTCTCCCTATTTTTGTGATTTCATAATTTTGGTTTTTCATTTTAGATTGACGTCCAATCCATGGGACGACTTGCATAGTCGGATCCCAATCCATTGTAATTTGATGAATTTTTGAAAAAATAGATTTTTTTTTTATCGGTGCGCCTTGCGTACACCACCGCACCAGTGCTCTGTATTATTAGAGCGCACCGCACAAGTTCTGTGTCATAAAAAATTGTAAACATTTTTTTAAATCCATGCACCAAATCTGAAATAGGGCATTAGTGCTCTCTTTAACTAAAAAGCACCGTACGGTGTATTACATCGTTTTTGTGGCACGTTTGTAATACCCCATGCACCGTTAGGTCTATTACATTTTTTTGCAGTGCATTTATAATACCAAACGCACTGTATGGCGTATTATATTTTTTTGCGGTGCGTTGTTAATATATCCACGCACCAGTGACGGTGCGGATTTCATGAAAGGTGCACCGGTGTCTCGAGATTTATTTTCTAACTGAATAGTTGAGAATTTATTTATAAATATATTAATGAATGATATGCTACAGGTTTAAGATTGATAAAGAAATGACTGACAAGATATGAAGTAACAAAAATACTGTTAACACATTAAGAAAACAAAAAAGGCAAGTTCTTTGTAAATTTTTTATATAAAATATTATTTTTGAACTATATGTAACTTTAACTAATATGTATTGTTTACTGTGTATTATGCAAAGCCACAAAATGACGAAGCTCGATATGATTATTTTTGATCTACGACCAAAAGAGCGTAAAATTTAGTTGGAAAAATTGCAAAAAGATGAATGAGGTGAATGAAACAATACTATTGATCCAATATGTGTTTCTTTTTTTAATTATCATTAATAATGTACTTAAAATTATTAGATAACATGTGTCAAACACTCTACTAATTCACATCTGTTTAATGTTCTACAGGGACCAACAACACAGAAAATGAATGTTGTTCTTAGAAAAAAGAAAAAAAATAGAACATGCAAATGAAAATGAATTGCTCCTTGGCTCATCTGGAGTGGTGCTGGAAGTTAACAAAAAGGGGAAAAACTTTTACAAAATTTTGAGGGATCTAGTGGAACGAATACAACAATGTGCTTCAAATGTAATATGTAATCATTGAATTTTTTCGATCATTAGGTACAATAAATAAACAATTTAGCATTAAACATTAATTTTCAAGAATTTTCTTGCAGAAAAGAAAAGAAAATGGAACCCATTCAGCACATAAAATAGGATGACAAGGAAGAAAATGGTTGATCTCTAAGTTTGTGAGTAATTGTTATTTCCTTATAACAACTTAACTAGATTTCACTTTTGTATTCTTTAAGTTGTTTTACAAAAATCATCATTGAATGTCTTCAAACAGGTGCTAACATACAAAGAAGAATCATCAGACGAATTGTTTGAAATTGGGTTAAATATGGGTTGTGAGTATATGTTGGCATATCATAATTTAATTGTGGAATTTGTAAGCATCTATCGATCTTGTTTTAATTAGCTCTGTATATAATTAATATAACAAAAACATATTTTCTATTAAATATATGATTTGTTATGGGGTACAAAACTTGCAGGAAACAAAGTATGGAACTGCGCCATCAGATGAAATTTTGAAAGATGGCATGGTACATGGTTATGAAAGAATGTGTATAGTTTATGAGTCTATTGTTGCTATGGTACGTCATTTTTATTTTTGATTTACATTGATGTATATTATTTAATATTGGAATTTTCATTATTCTCACCAATGTATATACACTCATTTCAATTTATTTTTATGTTTGTAGATGGAAAGTGAAGAAGAAGAAAACAATCAACGCCGTGAACACAACATTCCTGAAAATAACCCAAGTCATGGAAGTAGCTTTGGCAGTGACAGTAGTTGAAGTGAAGAATGATGATCACTATGTAATTTGGATATCAAAGCAAGGTGTTTTATTTTTTGAAATATGTCTATGAAATCAGACATTTTGTTTAATGTAATGGACATAGTGTCCCAATTGAAAGACAAAGGGATACGAATAATTGTCCCATTTTGTATGATAAAGGCTATCTTATTCATACATACACATACACATACACATACACATACACATACACATATATATATATATATAATATGTTTTAATTTATTCTATTGCGTTCTCCATTGTCGTTCTCAAATGCACTAATAAATATTTAATTCATATGAATATTGTTATAAGATTATATATATATATGTCGACTTTTGATGAATAATGAATTTAAAACAATCACAATAATTGGACTGTTAGAGGTGGATGTTTATAAAAAAAACAAAATAGAACCCAGTGTGTTTATGATTTTATAGGCACCACACTAATACTGATTCCAGTTATGAATATCAGTGCGTTTGTGTGATACTGCACACCAGGGCATTTATGTATCTATAAGCATCGATGCTTTTGTAGTTGCCATGTGCACCGCACGAATACTGATACCAATTATAAAGCTCAGTTCCTTTCTGTGATACGGAGCACCGGTGCCTCATAAAGATACACGCACTGGTGCACTTATATGACCTATGGGCACCACTCAAATCCTAAGACCAATTAGAATGGCCCCATGCATTGTATCACCAACACCAGGCCCGGTGCATTCTCCTTAGACCGCCCCGGTGTGCTGTCTATAGATACGCATCAGTGCGTTAAAACTTGATAAGAGCACCAATGGAAAAACATCCGTAATAACCTCCGGCCGCCCTTTTTTTTTTTAGTTGTGTTCAATTTCCATTAAAAGCTCTACCAAAACCTCTGTTACCAGAAATGGATGTGGTAGAATATGTTTTTTTACAATTTTGGCCAATTTTATAACATTAAGAACCTCCTTTATAACCTCCGCTAGAGGGTCTTTTCCTTGTAGTGAAAAATTTGAAAGGTTTTAGTATGCATCTTGTTTTTTTTATAAGTATGCATCTTGATTTTGTGATAAGTATGACCACTTTTTAGAAATTTTTATACTATCCCCTAAATTATAATCAAGTTATTTTACCAACGCGCACTTCATGTTGTTGTTGCACATTTGGCACTATATCAATTGCACAGGGGCTTCTCTGTGTGAGCAATATTATAGCACGTGGGTTCATATTGGGGGATATATAATGAGGAAAAAATGACATAATATATTGGGGGATATATAGGGAGTAAAGGGTTTTTATATTTCCTAGTTTAAAAAATGGAGCTCAAAGTTAATGAAAAAATATAAAGGGGTATAAAAAATGTTAATGAAAAAATGGATACCTACAATATATTGTGAAAGTAGGGGATTTTTAAATTGGGATGGTGTATTTGGTTTATATTGGTAGGCGGTTAAATAATGTGACTTTTAGAATAATTTTCTAATATGTACTCAAATTAAAGGTATTGTTTAATATGCAATGATCGCATGTGATATGTTAGAGGTTCATTGAGTGAATCCCCTGTGATCAATTGTAACCACTACCTTTCGAGAAATTAAATCACTACACATCCTCTACTGTGATTGATTCAACTACAAAGAATTAAGAAGAATAAACCTATCCCAATTTTGATATACATCGTGACTGTGAATGCTTCCTACTTTGATGGAAGGAGCCATGGTATTTCCTTTGAACCTATTGTATCTCAAGAAAAAATCCCTTGGTTGTGATAAGGAATCCATGCTCAAGACATTTTTAAAATATATGTCACAAAATTAAGATATCAAATGGTATTTGTTAAAAACCTTTGGAAATTAATTATTTAAAACCCTCAATGATTTGATATAATGAAAGACTTCACAATGCCATTATCTGCTGATATTACTTGAAATGGAAGGAAGAAACTGAAAAGGAAATTTAAAATGATATGTTGGATAACAGAATCTACCACTTTAAATCTCAGAAGAAACTTTATAAAGAGAGAATAGTTGGAGTGAAGGAGTGCACATTAAGGAAATTTAACTCTTACTTACAAATTGTAAAAAGAGACCCGCATCTACATTACTTCACCTCATTCACAGAAGAATAAACATATGATGAAATTGGAAAAAAAAATCAACATCAAAAGATGCAAGAAAATTGATCTTCTTTCATTATTGTTTTAGAAAATTTAGTACAAAATTTATGGTCATCCAGAGGTCCAAAACTCAGAACCCTCCTCTTTCTTTTTCATTAATTTAATTTACAATGAAAATTAGTTGTAACTGCTGAAAACTACTTCTAACTATTCTAAATACATAAAACTACATAAACTACCTATTACATGCCAATTTAACAAGTTCATTACAATATGGATCTTTTAAAAATATAACTAAAACTAAAGCTTCAATTGATCTGTTGAATTTGAATTTGACTAGCTGCCACTATATTCTTCGGATTTGCTGACATATCCTTTTGTGACGTTGAGGTGTCACCAGGTGGATCAGTCATCCATGCTCTGCACTTCTTCCATATCTTGATGCTATTTTTGGGAGAATTGATCAATTTATGATATTCTAGCCATAAGGTTTTGATCCTGCTGAAAGTAGGTCATTCTGTGAACAAGGTTTTTACCATACAAGCAATTGAAAATGCCTCTACAAGAAATTAACAATTTTGGCTCCTTTCAGGATAGCGGTCTTCTCGTGGGTATTATCCATTTTCCTCTTCGCTAGCACTAACAATGGCTCATAAGAATCCCATGATAAAAGGTTTCCTTTGAGATCCCAACATGAAGGTAATCCTCCTCTGGCCCTTTTGTTGAATATGTTGTCAAACTTGGTTACAACTTTTTTAATCTTCACCAAATTCTTCTTTGCTGACTTCCTGCAAGCATTTCTTACAATCAACTTATTAATCTCCAGGACACATAATGTCTTGTCTTTAATTTAATTTTCTTCCAACTCTTGATCTGTTTTAGAATTGATGAAATCAATGAACTTCTTTTCCCATAAGGCCCTGTTAAGAGTCAAATTAATAGTTTTCAAACTACTTAATGACCCTACTATCATTTCAGATGGGTGAGAAAAAGAAATTTTAAATTGATCCTTTTCTAAGTCCATGGCAGTAAATAATCTAGTTTGGTGAGAAGTAATCTGGTATTCTACTTGTTCTTCCATAATAGCTTTCATCTTTTGATTCCTCTTTGCAATCTGAGCAAAAAACCTACTTGATCAAAGGGATTTGATCTTGAACATCTCCATATCTTGGAGGTGAAGCTGGTACATTATGTTCATCTCCTAATTGGAGGAGGAAACCAGGCTGAGTGCTTGGTATTTCTTCAGTCAGTATTGCCCTCTTCTAAGATATCTATTCCTCATCTTCAGAATCAACAACTGTTTCTTTACTCCTTGTGCCCAATTTATTTGAGATGACGGGGGTCTATATGCTGGAACTAACATAATCTGCAAAACATTTGTTAGCCAATTTTTCAAGTTTAGGCTTACTGTCATGAATGAAAGAAGAGTAGCCATTTTCAACCCTTTTGTTAGAAATCACCTTGTGAGGGTCATAGGCCCATTTCTCACCTGATAATAAGTGCATATATTCCAACATCCTATTGGCTTTATTAAATTCCTGCCTCAAATTTACTACAAATGAACCCACATACATAGGCATTTTAAACAAATGACCCTTCTTCATTGGAAAACAATGAACTTGATCTAAGTTCAAATTTTGTCTAATAATTTCCAATGAAAAAAACCTCATAGGGATAAAATTTGGAAATATATAAGGTTCTATTCCTGCTCCATATAATCTGATCTCTGAATAATCTTCATAATATACAAATCAATCCCCAAATTTACAAGAATTACTTAACTGGAGACATTCCTGAGCTTTGGTCAAGAAGCAAGGAGGAGGAAAACCATTTAAAACCTTATAAGAAATTGGCATAAAGGAGGTAGCAAAATCAAATATCCCTCCTTCATCTAGCTCATTTCTTACTATATCAGTCCAGAAAACTACTGACTTATTTTTCTTGTTTGCATCCCCTATATTCAATCCCAAATGTAAAAATTCCTCTACATTTTGATACAGAAATAGATAAGTGATAAGTGAGGGGAACCTGAAGGACCGGGTGACGGATAAGCTCAAGAGCTGAGTATTAACAGCCTCTTTCAAGTAAGAGGGAATATCCAACACTACTTTAGACTACATCATCATGGAAAATTATCCCAACATTGACCTGTCAACCTGAGCGGAATCTTCTTTTCCAAGAATCTTTGACAGAAATTGTAATACTCGCCTAACCTCTGCGTCAAAATTATCTAATTAGAATTATTTAACATCTACTGCCAATTCAGCTTCAAGAAGGAGATGACCTGGTTAAACTCATGTCCTACAAGATTATCATAGAATGCTACCAATGAGTCATCAATGAACTGAACATAAGACTCAGACTCAGGATAACACAGGGCTTGGTGAATTAACTAGGCTGAAACTTTAAGAACATTTTCACCTAAGAAATTCATTACAAAGAATTTACTGTGATACAACGCAAACACTAACCAACGCACAAATTTGGGAAAAATATACGTTTTGGGGATGCATGTAGAGAGAACACCAGAATTAGCCATAGCCAAAGAGATGGGGGAATTTTTCTCATTCAAGATTATTTTCTGGTAAAAGGGAAAATGTTCAATGGTGCAAATGGTGTCCTGAATATCTTGCTCAATATCCATGAGAGGGATAAGGCTAGAAGAGCTAGAAAATAAAGATTTTTTAGCCTGGAATAATGGAGGGTGGTGGACAATGCTATGCGAAAAATACGAAAATAGAACATTGACTAGAATGACTTCGTAGATGACTTGAAATTAGAGACTGATAGGAGAGAAAAACTTGAATCCTTTATATAGGTGGTGCGGATTTCAAAAATTAATGTTGAATTAATGTTTAAATGGACAAGTAACGGTACATATGACAATGATAGTTGAGTTTCTGCCAACTATATGCATACGTCACTGCAGGAGCACTCATGGGTACAGAGCGTTCGTCGGAGTGCTACCCCCATAGTGAATGAGAACCGTCGATTCTTGATCTGTTATTAGTTGGTGGGGTCAATTGCGGAGGCACCTCTCCTACTAGCCTACAGGTTTTTTTTGCTCATGGGTTCTCGTTGATCTTCATCAAATGGAACAAAATTTAATCCTGCCCGCCAACTCGCACGGGCATTAGGTCGAATTCTTGGTCCCACCTTCACATGCTTTGAAAACATATTATTTGATCAATATGCGAATTATAAAATGATTTTCAATATGCTTTTTTTTGTATTTTGAAAATAAAATAAAGGAGAATGCAAATGAGCCACAACATTTGGCTCCACTTGGGGATAATGGTTTTTGCCACGAAACACTAAGAACCGCAGATTAGTGCCTTCACATCAGGCATGGAGTCAAATATTGCTTGGTTTTTTATGAACAGTGAACAATCTTGGTATGTACAATGGTGACCACTGAATTCTTAATGCTAGAAATAGTGCTTCAGGTACTTCCTATTCACAGGCAGCTGTACTGGCTCTCCATCTAGGTCTTCCAAAATGAATGTGTTATTTGACCTTGTCTCAAAAATTCTGTATGGACCATACCAGAGAGGGTCAAATTTACCATGCTTTCCTTTTTCTTCTCGCCTAGTGTCTCACCTCAGTACCAAATCTCCTACTTTAAAAAGAACTTATTTTGCTTTCCTATCAAATATAGACTTCATCTTTTCTCGATAAGTAATTAAGCTATCCCTGACTTTGTTTTTTTTTCACTTAACTCAATTACTTTGATTAATCTTGTTATCAGAGCATTAGGTTCTTCCTGAGCTTCTTGAGCTCCATAAATCAGTTCATAGGGAGACTTACCAGTAGATCTTCTGGTAGTAACTCGAACTACCTAGAGAGAAAACTTCAACTTCATATCCCAATCCTTTTGATTATCAGTGATTTTCTTCTTCAAGACTCTGACCAATGTCTTATTTGAAGACTCTGCCAATCCATTCCCATGGGGATGATATGTTGTGGAATGTGATAAAATAACATTATATGTTTGAGAAAAATAATGAAATGAGCAGAGATGAATACCTAGGCATTATCAGTCACAATTTTGGCTGGACATCCGAATCTACTGAAAATATTTTCCTCCAGAAACTTCATCACTACTTGGTCATTCGCCTTCTTGGTGGGAATTTCTTCAACACACTTTCTAAATTAATCAGTGGAATTTAGAATCCACTTGAATTTCCACTTGATGGTGGATTTATTTCTCCAATAAAATCCAATCCCCATTGCCTGAAAGGCTTTTCAAATAATACTTGGATGAGAGGTAATGGAGAAAGTTTTTCTTTTCAGAAAATAACTGGCACTTGTGACAACTTTTGACCAGTCTAAAAACATCTGCAAATAGGTTTGGCCAATAGAAGCCTGATTTGAGAATCTTATGAGCAGTGACCTTCCAACTATAATTGTCTCCACACAAACTTTCATGATATTCTTTGGTAACTTCAGCAGATTCTGTTTCAGTCAAACATAGCAGCAAAATACCAACAGGATCTTTCCAGTATAATTTTCCTTCTACTATGACATATGGTTGAGATTTTATCTTAAGAGCGTTGTATTTTGTTCCACTTAGTGAAGTTGGGCAAGAAAATAAACACATGTAATGCACAACATCTTTATACCAATCAGAGCACAATAATTTATATTGAATACCTATCTTGGACTTGTTATGGTCTTCTTCATTGACAACTTCCTCTACTGGTGCCAACAGATTAATTCCGAGGGCTTGGAAATTTGTTTCTGTTAACAAATTCTCTAAACCCTATCCCTTGACCAACTTAGTGGGTTTGATATCCAAATCATATTCTTGGATTTTTTTCTATCCATTTTCCTCTTTTACCTTCAACATCACTTTGAACCAACACATCTTTCAGAACAAAATTAGGGATAGAAGATATTATTTGAGACTGTAACACATAGGTATTGAAGGATTTTAGAGCTTTGACCAAAGCATATACTTATTTATCCAAAATATTATATTTAAGCTTAGCATCCCTAAGAACTTTACTGAAAAATGCTACTGGCTGCTCCTTACTATCTTCATTTTTCTGCAACAATACAACAACAATAGTGGTAGGGGACACGTATGAGAATCGTTGAAAGGCTTTTTGATAGTCCGGGCTGATCAGAGCTGGAGCTTCCTGCAGCACTTCCTTAATTCTAGCAAATGTTTCTCTTGATTCTTTATCCCATTTCACTTCTGCATTTTTCTTCGACATATCCATTATGCTTCTTACAATATCAGCATAATTGGACAAAAATCTCCTTAGAAAGTTTATTTTTCCCAAGAATCTCTTGATATCCTTCTTGCTTCTAGGTAGAGGAATCATCTATATGGCTTCCACCCTTGCTGGATCAATTTTTACTCCCTGATTTGAAACTATATGACCCAATAATTTACCTCTTCTAAGGAAAATAAATACTTCTTGGGATTTAATGATAGGCTAAACTTCCTACATTTTTGAAAAGTCTTCTGCGAATGTTCAAAGTGTTCATCATCTGACCCAGAGAAAATGGTTACATCATCAAGATATATAACTATAAACTTGTTCCCCACAAAAGCTATGTCCATGGCCCTCTGAAATGTTGCACCTGCATTGATAAGGCCAAACGTCATCGTTGCATACATTGAGGTGCCCCAAGGCATTGTAAAAGTAGTCTTCTTCTGATCTTCTTTCTACATTGCTACCTAATTATAACCAGAGAATCTATCAATCATAGACAATCTGTGAGCTCTTGTCACTTTTGGTAATACATAATCCATTTTTGGAAAAGGATAATTATCCTTTAGGGATGCTCTGTTCAAGTTCCTAAAGTCTACACACAACCTTATCTCTCCATTCTTCTTCCTTACAGGAACCAGATTTGAAACCTAATCTGAATATCTGAGAGGGACAATAATTTTTACTTGCAGCAATTTCTTCACTTCCTTCTCAATTGGAGGTAGCAACAATGGATTGATTTGTTTGAGTTTCTGTCTGTGAGGTTTAATTCCTTCCTTCAACATAATTTTGTGCTGAATTTTACTTTTTTCATATGTTTTTAAGTCTTCATACGTCTAGAAAAACACATCCATATACTTCTTGAAGAGACCAATGTACTTCTCTTTATAATCTTTTGGAACACCTTTGGATAATCTCACCGTCTTTTGCTCTTGTTGGGTTCCCAAATTACAGTATTCCATCTCTCCTTCTCGATGTATATTCTTTGAATTGAGAGCAACATCATTGGAATCAAATAATATTTCAAGAGGAACCAGCCCCTTAGGAATTACATTTTCTTTTAATTTGATAATCTTCTATTCACCTATTGACTGCTTCAAAATTCTTATTTCTCCTTTCTTCTCTATCTTTTATTATTCTTCATCTATCTCAACATCTTCAAAACTTTCGACCATGGTCAAGAAGTGATTTATATTCTCATCATCTTTAAACACTTGCCAATGCTTCACATTGTCAGGGATGGAAGGCCTATGTCTGATTTCAATCTCATACCTCAGTATTGGATTTATAGGTGGCTTGAAGGTGCTAGCTGCTACTACCAATGAATCTGACAAACTATTCTCTTCCCTTAGAATAAATTGTAGATTGAAAGCTTCGAAATAATTTTCAATCAAATCCAGAACTTCATTCCTATATGATCTCAACCTTGGATTCTTAGTCTGAGATTGATTTTTAATCTGCCTTATAATTAATTTAGAAACACCAAAACATACATACATTGAATTCCCATTTGTTTGGCAATTTGTAGACTTAGGATCTGTTATCACCCAAAAAATGAAGCATCATTTGACAAGGTTAAATAGGTTCATGTGTCAAAATTTCGGTTGTAGGATTCATTTTTTATATGCTTGTTCAAGGGAAATATTAAATTTTTCTTGTTTAAGTTTACCCTAAGGTCTAAACCCACTCATTTTCAAGTTTCCTTATGTCACATCATTCATTATATTCTGATAGATTTCAATTAACAAGGTTTCTTTACTAAAAATGTCTTTTAAGCCAAGTAACCATAGTTTCGTAGTGAATTCAGTGTAAAATAGGCAGAAAACACTACGAAAGTGTTGAAATTTTCATAGCAAAATATGATGCAAAACTCTGTTTTTTTACTTTAATAGTCAACTTCAAAGGCGCTTTCTGGGAAAATAGAAAGGTATTTTAAGAAAATGAGGGAGGTTATTTTAAAACAAATATCAATTAAAAATAACCTCTCTCACTTTTCTCACAGATGTTATTAGTTGGGAGATACAAGTATTTATTTGAAGCCCTATTTTCAAGAAATACTGTTTTCCTGTTTCACACATGTTTTTCAAATGCAGTTTCTGGACAACTGGAGATGTGCTTCAAAACACCAAGATATTTTTTTATTCATGACATAATTACCTACAAAAAATGCCTTTATATTTGAAAAATACTTCATGGGTTAGGAGATATAGGCTCTGTTCCAAGACTTATTTTTCAGGAAAAAACAGGAAAAATCAGCAAGGATGTCTTAAATGTGAAAGGTGAGATTGACACCTCAAAACTCTTGGTTTGAGTTGGTTTATGGTTGATGGAGGCTAAAGACATGTTAGATATAAGATTTTGGCACTTAGAGGTTTCACATTTCAAAATTATACAAAAAAATCTGCATTTTTAGCACTTTTCAGCAATTTCGTAGTGCCTCTAGGATTGAAGGGCAGCAAAGCACTACGAAACTAATGTAGTTTCTTTTTTACTTTTTGACCAGTTCTAGAGATTATTAAGAGATTAAATTGATATGAGGGATGTGTTTTATGGTGATGAACCTTATGCAAAATGAAAGAGTTAAAAATTTTGAGGATAAAGGCTTGTTTTGCAGCGCTACGAAAGTGCCTTACTTTCATAGTGCACTGTATTTCAACCTTTTTAGTAGGTTTTGGAGTAGTTTTTGGACAGATGGAGGTTATGGAAGACTTAAATACCATGTCAATAAATTATTCAACACTCAAGGACCACAAATTGAAGATTGAATGACAGCCAAAATATTCAAAGAAGAAGAAGACCATTTGCCTAAAAAACAGTGTCTTCTTTCCTAGTTTTGAGGAGGTTAGTTAAGTGATCATAAAGTGATGAATCCCATCATATAAATTAGACAATGTGACAACATACTTATCAAATATGTAATTTATTTTAGTAGATAAGGTTGTTAAAGATAATAATGATTAGTTTGAGTCCTATTTGAAATAGGACTGTCAAGTAGGATATGTGTATGTTTGTCATAAAGTTGATGTTTTATGGTTATGCAAGGTGTCAGTAGGAAAAAAATCGATGTATCTAGCCTATAGGAAGATAATATCATGATATAAAAAATCTATTAAAGGCGATTTAGTCAAATTTTTCAAGGGTTGGACACTTTTTGGCAAAACAATAGGTTTATGTAATTGACTGTTTTCAGTAATATAGAGACTAGTTTCTTGGACAGACCTGAGATTCTCATGGGGATTTTAATGCTTTATTGATCTACATCTTATGTTTTACTACTTGTAGTATATTTCATTTCTATTACTCAGAATTCGTAACTCTATTCTCTGACTTCCTTTAGTAATGAGATGACTATGTTTTTCTATGTTTTATGAGTGAATTACCTTTCAACCACTAGGACTAGATTTCATTGATTTTACTCAGAATTCATAACTCTATGCTCTAACTTCATTTACTAATGAAATGAATGTGTTGACCCATGTTCTATGAGTGAATGGAATTTTTTTAAAGAACCCTATCTGCCTCAGCTTCCATGTCAACAAACCTTGCCACTAAACCTACTGATTTGTTAATTCCATAAGCCCAATGGTAGCAAGCCTTCATCTTTTCAACCTGCAAAAATAAAAAACCAATACAAATTCATAGAGTTAGCCATCTATCTCTATCATTAAACAATATCATAAATTCCCTGTGAGAGATCCCTCTCAGATTGAAGAGGTTAAGCTTCAGTCAAAAGCTGGTTTGAAACAATTACTCCATATTGACCATTGAAGCAACCCAAGAGGACTCAATTTGGTGATAACAGGATCAAAGCCTTGTATTCAACCACATTATTTGTTGAATCAAATTCTAACTTAAAAGAAAAAATCATGAGATTACCTTCTAGAGATATCAATAAGAATCCAGCTCCTATGCCATATTTTGAGTAGGCACCATCAAAATAGCATTTCCAAACATTTTTTGAATACAACTCCTTATGTACAATTGCTAAACAGAGCTTCCTTTCTGTGTATTCAACAAATTTTTCATCTTCATGCAGCAAAAACAAGAAAGATCTTATTTTTCCTGATTGTAAATAGGGGAATTTCCAACATCTTTCTTTGTGGTAGTTTTCACAAATTTTGTTTCTCTATACAACCTTCTTTCTTCCCCATTGAAAACAGGAATGATAGCATAAGTGAAGTCCAGTTTTAAAACTCCTCCCAACTTTTCTCCCCAATATCTTGACAAGAGCATCCCAAATATAGATGCAATATCTGCAACTACTACGTCCATCATAATACACTTCACTGGTATTGAGCCAAAGATACTACCATGTCTTTGATGAGCCCAATACACTTCACCCTATTAGAATCAAAAGAGTACAGGGCTCTGTATGGTTTAGTGATTTGTAAATTCAACTCTTTCATTACAGACAATGGCATAAGGTTGTGAGAAGCATGTGAATCTAACATGCAATTGTGGAGGAGAAAATCATGAAGAAGCAATGAAATGTAAAACGGAGGAACGGAAGAATCTACTTCTTCAACATGAGGAGCAAAAGTGACTACAGGTTTTTCTTCTTGCAAATTTACAATATCACCTATGTCTTCAATATGTGAGAGATTAATGAATTCAACAATTTATTTTTTGTAACTTGGTGTCTTAGCTAATTCAAGGAGAGGTACCTGAATCTTGACCTTCTCCAGTTCCTTTGATAGACTGAAATCTTGAATCTGCTTGATATTCTTCTCAGGTTCTTCTTCGATTCTTCTAGGATTTGAAACTTGTTCAGGTACATGAACTACCTTCTCCAAAATATTACTATCAACAGACTTGCTTTGTGAGGATTCAACTTGTTGCACTTCTGTTCTGTTCACTAAATTCATAGGCTATTTTCCTTTGTCTACTTGCACTACTGAGTTCTTTTGTGGTGGAGTCACCATTGGAGAAGGAACAAAATCTTATTTTTCACCTTCAACATCTTGTACCCTTTATCTTTTTCTAGATCTCAAATCATACTTCTTATGCAACTCAACTTCCATAAAATCTCTAAATTGCCCACAATACTCATCCATCTCATCCTAATCAAAAGACACCTCTGCTTCAGCATATTCTCCTTCACATTCTTCCTCTTATTCATATTCTCTTATGTATATAGCGGATATTTGATCTTTAGATTCTTTCTGATCATCCTCTGCTGACTATGCAGGTGTTGTTTCAATGTACAGTGGTTCTTGAACTTGGTCTTGATCTCTTCCCTCCCTCCGCAAAATTTGCAGGGGCTTTTTTTTGAACCGAGGATTGAATCCTCCTCTGTTTTGTTGTGCAAATCTTTGGGATTTCTTACTTTCTAACTCCATATTTACTAGCTTGTTCGACAAATTTTTTATCACCTTTGTCATATCATCAATTATTTGGTCCTGTGGTGATTCTTCCTTTGCTTTTCCCTCATCTTGAACTGAGTGCTTCTATTTAATTTTTCTAGTTACAGTCATGTTAGCCTCAATCTCCAATGCATCAGTCCGTATTTGTTCAAGAGTTGGGGCTCTTCTTTCTCTCAATGTAAAACTAAAGTCAGCTTCAAAAGCCCCAACAAAAACTACCTTTGATCCAACAAGAGTGGGGGGGGCGGGGGGGGCTTCATTTCTACAGCTAAAATATTGTACAATTTGTTAAATCTCTTTATAAACTCATAAATGTTTTCATCAGGATTACTTTTAATTGCATTGAACTCTGTCAATGAGTAACCATGATCTCTCTTTTCTCCCCATCTCCGAGTAAATTGAGTTTCCAACTCATCCCAGTTATTTATTGAAGCATTTTGTAAAATTTTGAACCATTTTCTAGCCTCTGCATTTAGAGACTACACAAATAGTCTCATCACAATGTCCAGATGTTCAAAATTTAAATTCTCTGCAAATGTGCAAAAAAAAGGTAAATGTTTTTATGTAATTACTTCATCTTCTCCTGTGAAACGAGGAAGTAATTTGAGGTATTCTTGAGGCATTACATTCATTGGTTGTGGAAGATTTAAAGGTGCATATTTATTCATTAAGAAAGTTGGTGTTGCCATATTGACACCTTGGTTAACTTCTCCTTGAGTGGTTGAGGTTGATGAAGCTGTTGTGAAAGTGAATGAAGGTGGTGAGAAGGTTGATATGGGAGTGGGTTGATGAACGATGGCAGAAGAACCATCTCTTATATTTGGTTGAGTTTGTGTAAAGGTAAAAGAAACAAAATTGAAAGAATGTTCTTCTATCTTTGGTTCTTGAAAATGAGTGGGTGTGGAAGGATAATATTGTTCCAAGAAAGAGAGTTTCTTGGAAATACCTTCAAATAAGGGACTATGAGAAATTCTTCCAGGAGTAGACAATGTAGGCTCAGGTGTTGAAGGGGTTTTTGGTCTTTGAACCTTTTTAGAAACCAATTTTTCTGGATTTGACAAAATAGGAACCTTCTGCTATGAGGTATCTAACCTCGTGTGTGGCCTTTTGAAAGCCAGAATTCTGAAAAGAATAAACACAACTGAATATTTCCTCCTCACTGAACAACTAGAGGAAATCGAAAGAAAACCCAGGGAAATGAACTTCTTCACTCCCTAGCAATGACGCCAAAAAATGTTGTATCTCAAGAAATAATCCCTTGGCTATGATAAGGAATCCATACTCAAGAAATTTTTCAAATATATGTCACAAAATTAAGATATCAGATGGTTTTTATTAAACACCTTTGGAAATTAATTATTTATAACCCTCAATGATCTGATATAATGAGAGACTTCACAATGCCATTATCTGTCGATATTACTTTAAATGGAAAGAAGAAACTGAAAAGGAAACTTAAAATAATATGTTGGATAACAAAATCTACCACTTTAAATCTCAGAAGAAACTTTATGAAGAGAGAATAGTTGGAGTGAAGGAGCGCACATTAAGGAAATTTAAATCTTAATTAAAATTCTAATAAGAGACCCACAACTACATTACTTCACCTCATTCACAAAAGAATAAACATATGATGAAAACGGAAAAACGCATCAACATCAACAGATGCAAGAAACTTGATCTTCTTTCCTTATTCTTACAGAAAATTTAGTCAAAATTTTATGGTCATCCAGAGGTCCAAAACTCAGAACCCTCCTCTTTATTTTTCATTACTTTAAATACAATGCAAAGTAGTTGTAACTGCTGAAAAATACTTGTAACTGTTCTAACTACCTAAAACTGCATAAACTACCTATTACATGGCAATTTAACAACTTCATTACAATATGGATTTTTTAAAAAGATAACTAAAAATAAAGCTTCAATCTATCTGCTGAATTTGAATTTGATTGGCTACCACTGTATTCTCTAGATTTCCTGACGTGTTCTCTTGTGACACTGAGGTGTCACCAGGTGGATAAGTTGTCCATGCTCTGCACTTCTTCCATATCTCGATGCTAGTTTTGGCAGAATAGATCAATTTATGATATTATAGGCAGAAGGCTATGATCCTGCTGAAAGTAGGTCATTATGTGAACAAGGTTTTTACCATCCAAAGGAATTAAAAATGCCTCTACAAGAAATTAACAGTTGTGGCTCCTTTCAGGATAGCAATCTTCTCATGGGTATTATCCATTTTAATCTTTGCTAGCACTAACAATGGCTCATAAGAATCCCATGATAAAAGTTTGCCTTTGATATCCTAGCACGAAGGCAATCCTACTCTGGCCCCTTTGTCAAATAAGTTTTCAAAACTGGTTACAACTTGTTTAATCTCTGCCAACTTATTCTTTTTTGACTTCCTGCAAGATTTTTTTACAATCAACTTATTAATCTCTAGGACACATAATCTCCTATCTTTAATTTAATTTTCTTCCAACTCTTGATTTGTTTTAGAATTCATGAAATCAATGAACTTCTTTGCCCATAAGACCCTGTTAAGAGTCTTTTGTTTATCTGCCATAACCTCTCCCTCTAAGTCTTTGATAATATTCTTTTCCTCTAACACTATTTTTAGGGACTCCCAAGCTATTCTCATAGCTTAAATGATCTCATTCCATACAATGTATTTTTCTTGGATCAGAGTTATATTTCCTTTCAATTTTTCCCTTTAAAATCTTGATCTCATTATTTTCTATCTGAAAATATGATCTGTATTTATTAACTTCTACTTCTTCAGCCTGCATTATCTTAGTCATTGTCTCAAAGTTTCTTTGAGCCTTCTTGAGATCCTTTTCTGCCTTTTACAACTCTGTGCTCAAATAAGATAACCTTGCTGCTGGGTCATCAGTTCCGGATGGCATGACAATAGTACAAGAATGAGAATCAATTTGAGTTTTCAAGTTAAGGAAAGACTCCTTTAACTTAGATACCTCCTCCTCTTTTTTTAACAACTGCTGTAAAAAAAAAATTTCTCATTCTCAAACTCTGCTACTCGTGTTGCCATTTTGTGTTCTCTGGTGGGAAACTTTAATTTCTTCTTCAGCACATTTATCTCTGACTCATCACTCTATGAAAAAATTTTTACAACCGACTTATCATTAGGATTCACTCCAATATTTAAAATAATCTTTTTCAATTCTTCGTTCTGAGTTGAAAGAGCCCTAGAATTGGCCTTCTCCAATTTCAACTGCTTTATCACTTTTCCTAGCATCTGTTATGCCTTTTGAGCAGCTGCACTAGACTTGGTTAAATCATTAACAGTCAATTTCATTGTCTGCATATGTAAATTATCTTTATCAGGTAAAGGAATTTTCTTCACATGAACAGTGAAATTAATAGTTTTACAACTACTTGATGATGCTACTGTCATTTCAGATGGGTGAGAAAAAGAAATTTTAAACTGATCCTTTTCTAAGTCCATGGAAGTAAGTAATCTAGTTTGGTCAGAAGTAATATGCTATTCTAATTGTGCTTCCATAAAGGCTTTCATATTTTGATTCCTCTCTGCAATCTGAGCAAAACCCTGCTTGGTCAAATGGATTTGATCTTGAACATCTCCATATCTTATAGGTGAAGCTGGTACATTTTTTTCATCTCCTAATTGGAGGAGGAAACTAGGTTGAGTGCTTGGTATTTATTTAGTCAGTCTTTCCCTCTTCTCAGCTCTCTGTTCCTCATCTTCAGAATCAACAAATGTTTCTTTACTCCTTTTGCCCAATTCTTTTGAGATTACGGGGGTCTATATGCTGGAACTAACATAATCTGCAAAACTTTTGTTATCCAATTTTTCAAGTTCAAGCTTACTGTCGTGAATGAAAGCAGAGTAGCCATTTTCCACCCTTTTGTTATAAATCACCTTGTGGGGGTCATAGGCCCATTTCTCACCTGATAATAAGTGCATATCTTCCAACATCCTGCTGGCTTCATTAAATGCGTGCCTCATATTTACTACAAATGGACCCACAGACATAGGAAGTTTAAACAAATGACCCTTCTTCATTGGAACAAAATGAACTTGATCTACGTTCAGAATTTTTCTAATAAATTCCAATGCAAACAAACTCATAGGGACAAAAATTGGAAATCTATAAGGTTCTATTCCTGCTCCACATAATCTAATCTCTAAATAATATTCATATAAAAACCAATCCCCAAATTTACAAGCCTTACTTAACTGGAGACACTCCTGAGCTTTGGGCAAGAAAAAAGGAGGAGGAACACCATTTAAAACCTTATAAGAAACTGGCATAAAGGAGGTAGCAAAATTAAATATTTCTCCCTCATCTGGTTCATTTCTTACTATATCAGTCCAAAAGTCTATTGATTTCTTTTTCTTATTTGCATCCCTTATATTCAATCACAAATGTAAAAATTCCTCTACATTTTGATATAGAGATAGATAAGTGATAAGTGAGGGGAACCTGAAGGACCGGGTGAGGGATAAGCTCATGAGCTGAGTATTAACATCCTCTTACAAGTAAGAGGGGATATCCAACACTACTTTAGACTGCATCATCATGGAAAATAATCCCAACACTGACCTGTCAACCTGAGCAAAATCTTCTTTTCCAAGAATCTTTGACATAAATTGTTACACTCGCCTGACCTTTGCATAAAAATTCTCTAATTGGAATTCTTTAACATCTATTGCAGATTTCTCAAAATTCGGCTTCAATAAAGAGATGACCTTGTTAAACTCCTTTCCTGCAAGATTATCATAGAATGATACCAATGAATCATCAATAAACTGAACATAAGACTGTAATATCCCCAAATGGGAATTGCACAGCAAGCCTGCCAAAATAATGCACTTCTGAGAATTTAGTGCACTGAAATGAGTTTGTAGCTCCTGGATCCCTTATATCAGCTTCTCTAAGATCTAAATCCAAAGTGAGGGCAAAAAAAAATCAAACTAGGCAGGTTAAATGGATCTCCCACAACCTAGTCTAGCTGAAAAACACCTAATGAGAGGGGTTGCAGCTATATGCAAAGGGCTGCTTTAGAAATAACACAATTCCTCTAAGTTAAAGTAGAATAAAAATATGGAGGTTGAATAATTACATGTACATTAGCAAAACAAATCTATAGTGTGGCCCATATAGTGTACAAGTGAGAAATAGAAGATTTACATGAAGAAACCCTGAAGATTAAGGTGTTGCAACAACATATTGAGACTGCAAATCTTGAAAACATTATTTTATGCGCTGAAGCAGATGTATATTACATTTTAGATCTAGAACATATCTGTGTACAAAAATATAGGTCTATATCAGATCTGTACACTAGATGAGTTCCTCTACAAATTCCCCTTAGGGTTTTGATCAAAACATGAATGTACAGGAGTAGATCTGAGATCTAGAATTACAGATCAGAAACAATATTTAGGAATTATGTAGTAAATAAATACATAAGTAAATAATATCTGAAACAAACATGGATTGGTTGGCCAATCCATGGATCACCACAGTGAAAGGGAGAATCCTATCACTGGAGATCTCTCCTCCAAAAAGAAGTCAAAACTCCCTGCAACTTTCCTCTTGAAAATAATGCAGTATGGAAAGGAAAACTGCATTTTCAGCTTCATTAGTGATTAGGCCTGATGCCTTGATCTGAAAATGCAGCTCTAATGATACAATAAACTCTTCCAGGAGGTTAAAAGACACACTCACTGAGAAGAGGCACTAGATTTTCCTAGATCTGAATATATCTAGCTTCCACTGCTGCACCTTAAAAGAACAATCAAACCCTCAATAGGATTTGAATTTTGGTTGAAATATGAAGCTTGGCCCAAATCCTGATAGTGGACAAGATAGAACAAGTCTCCTCCAAGAGCTGCTCTAGGAAGGAGGTGGGATTCCCGACCAGGAACACCCAAGTGCTAAACAGCACTATTCTCAACTAAATAGCTAGAGAATGAGGGATGTATAAACAGACAATATATTCAGCAATATCAAATGATCAACCCCCTCCTTGGTGTCCTCCTCTTTCTTTTATAATGTGGAAGTCTTGCCAAACTCTAAACCATCTTGATGAATTAGCTCCATTCACATGAGTGGCCTCCAACATGGACTGTGATATGCCTTTTGGAGATACATTGCACCTAAACAACGATGTTGATTTGGTCCTGTTGACCCAGTCAATTGATCTAGCCTCTTTCCCACTTAAAGATGTTTATGAAAATAGCTCAGATTTAGCTTTGTTCACATTGAGCATTGATTTATTTTGATGTTTAGGATTTTTATTGATCCTCTTTCACAATTTTATTCATCAACATGAAAATCAAAGTAAGACAAAGAAAAATTGAATATTCCCATTAGTTTGGGCTAATTGGGAATATTACAGTCCTCCCCTCCAAAATATTGCTTGTCCTTAAGAAATTGATAGGGTGGGTACTGCAACACTTCTCCTTCCCCATTGGTGACACCATCAAGGATCCGGCTTTCTGCATAAGCTAAGTGTTCACCAATCCATGCTCCCATGAGTTGTCTCTCCAAAATCATCATGAGATGTACATAATCCATCCCACAAAGTGTCAATAATGCTACTAAAACAATCATGGTTGTATCCCTACTCTCCCTGAAACATGTAGCAAAGAATACAAAGAGAGTCTCCATCCCATGTGGTACACACATGCCTCTTATTCTCCCCCCATAAAAATCCAAAAATAGGACAAGTACATCATCCATGAATGGAAGAAAAATTTCAATCACATAAACAGAAATTTGAACAAGAGGAGGTGGGTCATAGTCCCACATATGGTACCAGCGCAAGGCATCTCTTGCCTGCATCAGATCAAGATGTGGTAAGTGGTCCTCCCACCAGTTACTTGTTGCCCATGTTACCTCACTATGGCTGAGAGTGTGAGATAAGTTTGGTGCCTTAGGGAAGCACCCATCATGATAGAGAATCTCCCTTTGTTCATCAAGGGAGTGGCCAGATTTAGAAATTGGAGTGGCCCACTATTTTCCATGAGATTTACATGATATATCACTCCTCCTTGGAGCCATGGCCTGCATAAACATGGTGAAAGAATATGTATAATCAGAAAATAAAACTTGACTTACATAATCAGGTTCCTCACCATAAATATCTCTCATACACATGGAGTTGTGCATGGATCTTCATCCTCTTCCCAAATAATGAAAGGATGGCTGAAATAACCCTTATATGGAGTCATGTTGCTGCCCCAACTCCACATGCTTCATGCATCTTTGAAAATGCTGATAATGTTCTTCTTTCAAGCCTTTCCAATCAAAGCTTCTCATGATGATGTTGTAGATCTTCATGGAGTACATATGGCTGAAACATAACTCTTTGTAAGCTCTCTGTAGTATCTTCTGCTTGAGCTTGTAGGCTCTAGACAAGAAGACTCTACCATGATGATAGATGACCTCTTCTTGGAATAAATAGGCATCTTCATGCAAATGGTCATCAAGTATCATACATGTATGCAGATATTTGGAATACTCTACAAGCAGTCGAGATTTCCAATACAGATCTACATTGCTCAATAATGACAATGCTGATGATACATCCACTGGAGCGTCTGTCATATTTCTAATCTTCTCCTTGGCATTACCCATACCATAGGTGTGTGTTGTAAGGCTGATCCTCCCATTCTTCTCCTCCCACAGTGCAGATCCAGATAGGATAATGGATGGTGATGTTAAGGGAATAAGATCTCCCTTCTCCTTGAGCTCACCCAAGCCTCCCAGCGTTGTAGCTTTGTCTTCTAATGCTCCAATCCTCCTTGGACTCATGAATGGAGCATCAAGATGTGGGACACCTTTCACCAGATCTGAATCAGGTTGTCTCCCAGGTGTTTTTCCACAAGAAAATGAAGCCTCATGGTTCTCTCTCTCATGCTTATCAGATGGGATCAACATTACCTTTCTTCCACAGCGCAAGTTCACCTCGGATTTTTGTGTGGAAGTCTTCTGAAACTTGGACACCCCTATTAGTGGTGTAATAGTTCCTCTAATTGGATAATTTTCGCCATCTTCTAATAGTAGATCAGCTATGTGATCCATCCTTCATTATGTCTCATTGTCTCCTAGCAAAGACACATGCTGCTCATACCCTCCATATGGAAGATCCTTAGGAATTCCTTGCAAAGGTGCAAGAACTCCTCTAGTGGAAGACATTTCTTCATCTCCATCTCTAACTGAAAAATATATCTCCTCCTGATGTCACAGTGTTGGAGAATCTTCTCTGCTCTCCCTCTCCCTCCTCATCATGGTTGGAGAATGCTTCACCATCAAGAGATCCTTTTTCTTGATCTCTTAGTGAGGAAGAATCTCTCATGTCTTCTCTTTGAGAGAAAATATCTTGTTGTAGTGGGACTTTTTCCTTTGGAAAATTGTGTAGCAACTCTTCAACCCCCTCAAAAATGTTTAGAACTAGAGTTGGCTTCATGGAATCTTCCAACTTATGCAGAAATGCAGATATCTTGGGCTTGATTGGCTCTTCCCAATAAGTCTATGAGTATTTCACATCAAATCTCTTCACTAGTCTCCTAGTGAACCTTGCATAAGAAGAGATGTTTATCCCCTTTAAGGAAGAGGATTCAAACAACCACCAAGCATAAGCTTTCCCTTGAAGATGCAGGGCTGCTACTCTCAAGGCTTCTCTTTCTATCACTTGATGCAGCTGCAAGTATGTGTCAAGCTTCTTTACCCAAGAATTGGCTGAGTCTTTAGGTGATCCATCAAAAGTAGGTAGAGAAAATATACCCAAAGTGTACTGAAGGCACCCTTTCCTCCCACTGTAGGTGTTGGATCTTGCTTCTTGGAGTTGACAGAACTCTGGGAAATTGAAATGATCTTTGAACCTCTCTGATTGAGATTCATATTCTTAGATATAATCACCAAGAGACTCCTCCTTTGGTTCTCCTCCTTCTCCTCTTTCTCTTAACAAGAAATTTGTCATGTTACAACGTTTCACATCAGATTGTGTGGTTGAATGCTCACACATAACATAAGAAGTACTGGGGCTTCCTTCATGAGAAAAAATCCTTGAGGGATTTTCATGTCTTCCCCATCTCATTCCCCTAATTTCTTCCTTCATTTCATACATGGCTTGAGAAAGAGTATTAGAAAACTCTTCCCTTCCAATCCTTCAATAAAGGGGTTTCACCCTTCTTCTCTTTGTCCTCTATGTAATATTTCTTATGTCTTCTTCTTTGGTACCCCTCCTCCATGATAGTGAGAGTTTCATCCTCTTTTGGAGACATATTGGATCTGCAAGAAAGCACAGGCTGTGCCAAGAAAGAGGCTCTGATACCACTGTAATATCCCCAAATGGGAATCACACAACAAGCCTGCTAAAATAACACACTTTTGAGAATTTAGTGCACTGAAATGAGTTTGCAGCTCCTAGATCCCTTAGAACAGCTTGTCTAATATCTAAATCCAAAGGGAGGGAAAAAACAAATCAAACTAGGTGGGTTAAACAGATCTCCCACAACGTAGTCTAGCTGAAAAACACCCAATGAGAGGGGCTGCAGTTATATGCAAAGGACTGCTTCAAAAATAACGCAGTTCCTTTTAGTTAAAGTAGAATAAAAATATGGAGGTTGAATAATTACATTTACATCAGCAAAAAAGATCTATAATTTGGCCCATATAATGTACAAGAGAGAAATAGAAGATTTACATGAAGAGACCCTAAGATTGAGGTGTTGCAACATATTGAGACTTCAAAGCTTGACAACATTATTTTATGGGCTGAAGTAGCTATATATTACATTTAATATCTAGAATAGATCCGTGTACAAAAATATAGATCTATATCAGATCTGTACACTAGATGAGTTCCTCTACAAATTCCCCTTAGGGTTTTGATCAAAACATGAATGTACATGAGTAGATATGAGATCTAGAATTATAGATCTGCAGCAATATTCAGGAATTATGCAGTAAATAAATACATAATTAAATCAAATCTGAAACAAACATGGATTGGTTGGCCAATCCATGGATCACCACAGTGAAAGGGAGAATCCTATCAGCGGAGATCTCTCCTCCAAAAAGCAGTCAAAACACCCTGCAACTTTCCTCTTGCAGATAATGCAGTATGGAAGGGAAAACTACGTTGTTAGCTTTAGTAGTGATTAGGCCTGATGCCTTGATCTGAAAATGTAGCTCTAATAATCCAATACACTCTTCTAGGAGGTTAAAAGACACACTCACTGAGAAAAGGCACTAGATTTGCCTAGATCTGAATAGATCTAGCTTCCACTACTACAACTTACAAAAAAAATCAAACCCTTAACAAGATCTGAATTGTGGTTGAAAGATGAAGCCTGTCCCAAAGCCTGATAGTGGACAATATAGAACAAGTCTCCTCCAAGAGCTGCTCTAGGAAGGAGGTGGGATTCCCGACCAGGAGCAACCAAGTGCTAAACAACACTATTCTCAGCTAAACAGCTAGAGAATGAGGAATGTATAAACATACAATACCTTCAGCAATATCAAATGATCAACCCCTTCCTTGGTGTCCTCCTCTTTCTTTTATAATGTGGAAGTCTTGCCAAACCCTAAACCATCTTTATGAATTAGCTCCATTCACATGAGTGGCCTCCAACATGGACTACGCTGTACCTTTTGGAGATACATTGCACCTAGACAGTGTTGTTGATTTGGTCCTTTTGACCCAGTCAATTGATCCAGCCTCTTTCCCACTTAAGGGTGTTTATGAAAATAGCTTAGATTTAGCTTTGTTCACTTTGAGCATTGATTTATTTTGCTTTTTAGGAGTTTTATTGATCCTCCTTCACAATTTTATTCGTCAACATGAAAATAAAAGTAATACAAAGAAAAATTGAATATTCCCATTAGCTTGGGATAATTGGGAATATTACAAAGAGTCGGACTCAGGATAACACAGGGCTTGGCGAATTAACTAGGTTGAAACCCGAAGAGCATTTTCACCTAAGAAATTCATCACAAAGCATTTAATGAGATACAGTGCAGACACTAACCAACGCACAAATTCAGGAAAAATATAGGTTTTGGGGAGGCATGTAGAGAGAACACCAGAATTAGCCATAGCCGAATAGATGGGGAAATTTTTCTCATTCAAGATAATTTGATGGTAAAAGGGCAAATGTTCAATGGTGCAGATGGTTTTCCGAATATATTGCTCAGTATCCATTATAAGGATATGGCTAGAAGAGCCAGACAACGAAGATTGTTTAGCCATGGAATAATGTAGGGTGGCAGACAATGCTATGCGGAAAACAAGCAAATAGAATGACCAGAATGACTTCATGGATGACTTAAAATTAGAGACTGATAGGAGAAATAAAATATTGAATCCTTTAAATAGGTGGCATGGAGTTCAAACATTCATGTTGAATTAATCTTTAAACAAACAAGTAATGGTACATATGAAAATTACAGATGAGTTTCCGCCAACTTGATGCATATGTCACTGTAGGAGTGCTCGAGGGTACGAAGCATTCATTGGAGTGTTTCCCCTGCAGTGAACGAGAACCATCGATTCTTGATCTTCTATTAGTTAGCTGGGTCAACTGCAGAGGCACCTCTCCTGCTAACCTGTGGGTTGTTTCTGCCCATGGGTTCCCACATATCTTCATCAAATGGAACATACTTTAATCTCGCTCGCCAACTCGCACGGGTATTTGTTGGAACTCTCTATCCCACCTTCACATGATTTCGAAAACATATTAATTGATGAATATGCGAATTATAAAATGACTTTCACACATATGAAGGATTTTCGTTTTATCATATATGCTTTTTTTTTGTATTTTGAAAATAAAATAAAGGAGAATGAAAATGAGCCACAACAAAACCTTTGGTCATATTTCAATCAAGATTAAAAAATTCTTTACTTAGTTCTTCAAACTAGAGAAAGGATTGAAGCAAGGGTGTGTTCTCCCCCCCTTTTCTTCTTAATTGTTGCAAAATGATTGCAAAAAGTGATAGTGGAAGCATAAGGAATGGGGATTTTAAAGGGATACAGATTGTTAACTCCTTTTATGTCTTATAAATTTGTTATTTGTTGATGATATTTTAAGTTCATGTATTAGCTCAATCACTAATGTGGACAAATTAAAGGAGAATATTTATCTCTATTGTTTATCCATTTGGATGATCATTAATTTAAGAAAGTCCCTATTTATTTTCAAAATTTTATGTTGATGATAAACTTTATTTTGCTCAAATATTTACTTTTATTTAGGAAGATTTGGAATATAGGATTATATACTTAGAATTTGTTCTTAAATAAAATGACTATCAAAACAAGGATTAATTTTGGATTATTCAAAAAATTCAGCCAAGAATCTGTGTTTGGTGTAATAGGTAGCTCTCTTCAGAAGGGATGTTATTTTTGGTAAAATATGTGATTAAGGAAGCTCCTATTCACTACATGTCCTTTCCTTGTATTCCACTAGTAGTGCTTGAATGGATTAGAAGGCTCAGGAAAAATTTTATGGTTGGGGTGTAAGGAGAAGAGAGGCATCCCCTTGGTTAAATGACAAACATTAGCGAAGCAATAAGATATCGGAGGCTAGGTTTGAAGAATCTATTTATGTTTTCAAAAATCATTGTTGCAAAGAGTGTATGGGCATCAAATGGGGTAAAGGTATTTATTGTAAAGATATCGGTCAAAAATATATTATGTATGAATCATAATATCTTAGCCAAATGGAAATTTGTGTTATGGTATTTTCCAGTTATCTGTGAACTTTTGGTATTGATAGTTGGGAAGGGGGATAGGTTGAGAGTTGGATAATATCGCTATATGGGATGTACAAATTTGATATTGATAGGATTTTTTAATCTTAATTAGATTGTAGAACAATAAAATACCACCATCAGGTACAAGCTTGGATTTTAGATGAGGATGTAGGTTTCAAATATTTGCAATATAGCTTATGGGATCTATACACTAAAATTTATAGAATTATCCAAGTGGTGTTGATGGATGAGAAAGATAACTTAATTTAGTCTTTAAACCCATCTCGAGTGTATACTTTTAGGGTTGGGTACATAATCAGGATGTTACTACTTAGTATTAACATATTGTGCATATGCATATCACATTATATTCATATTAGGATATTAATATTGTGGGTTTGTGTGATGAATCCTTTAGGTTTCCTAGTCTCATGGAGTAGTTGAGATAATTCCTGCAATTATATTTATTGTTTTTATTTATTGCTAGTTCTTAGGATCCAGTAAGTAGCTCTCTCCTAGATTTCTTGATTTGGTTTTCTTTTTTTCAAGCTACTTAATCTACTATTTGGATTAATTAAAATTAGTCAAATATTTGTTTTTTTTTTTTGGGTAAGTCAGCACCCATGGGGGATTGGAACCAGTGACCTATCACATCGATTTCCTTAACAGTGCACCCTTTATCGTCGAACCAAAGCCCTGTGGGCTAGTCAAATATCTGTTTACTTACAATTCACTGTAGAAATTTATGTTGTAGGTTAGAGTTCACATTAAAGTTATGTTGTAGGTTAACATTCATTGACTTCACTACATTCCACTTGGAGCCATATCTTTTTGAAGATCATTCTGGGGTGTTTATATAGCAGGGTTTGTATAAAATCTGCCCACAAAACAATAAGAGAATTGACTCCTAATCTGACAATGTGCTGGATCTCATTGTTGTCGGGGATCTAGTGTAGACTAGCACTAGAGTGCTAGATTTTTCAATAACAACAACCTAATACTTACAACAACATTACACTTGGCTAAGTATGTGTCTCTAAGGTAGTTACCTTGAATGGGAAATACAATCATTCTCACACAATTTGTAAGGTAACCTCGTTATGAGTGCACTAGAGAGAGGTAGGTCTAGTGCTCTTGAGAAATGTAGGTCTAGTAAGATATAAAGAGATAGAAAAAAGGAAACCACAAGTAATGAAAATATAAATATAGAAGTGTGCCCAAAAGAAAAATGCTAGTCACAATATAAAAACACTAAAATTAAGTGCAGAGTTTGCCATTGGCTTTGGAGTTTCAACTTTAATCATTTGACTTCAACATTTGGGTAACTATTCCGGCAGTGCATTGGTGCCGATATCACATCTATCAGGAAATGATATGTGAGTACCAGAGGATTTGTTTAGGGAGAAGATAAATGGAAAATTTTAGAAACACTTCTTATATCTTAGATGTGCTCTTTTACAGTTGAAATAAAATAAAAACAATGATCTACAAGTGCACTTGTTTTCTCATGCTGCAAATTTTTTCTCTATTTATTTCATTAATGTCAAGATATATTCAACGTTTGTTCATTCCGTAAATTTTCCACTGTATTTTTGTTGTAATTTTTATATCCAGATGTTTGCAATAGATTTTTCTTTGCTGCAGTTTATTTTGAGAGGACAAAAAAATAAAATCACCCTTGGACATTATCAAAATTCCATAATAATCTTAGGTGGGTAACCTTGTTACCTATATATTCAATGTATTACCAATGAACTAATGATTGCACTTCATACAAAATGATACAATGTTGTTGAGATACCCCTTTAGTATATGTGTTAGAGTAAAAATAAAGTTATCCCTAATCCTAGATGCATAACCAATAGGGTCACCCACGAACAAACAATTGGGACCACAAGTTGACTAGAGGATAACTAACAAGATGGATTACAAGTTGGCCACTAAAGGGTCACAACTCAATATTACATTCCAGTAACCTTAATAGCATCAAATTTATTTATGTAGTGATTATCGAAATAACTTGGCACTGCAAAATCCTTTGTAATAGCTGAAAAGTGGAATAAGATTTCTTTCTGAGAGAAAAAGAAAAGAAATCACCAAGTTTAGGAGTCATGTAGAGCATGAAATTATGCTTTATAATGATGATGAAAATATACTATCATTTACATGTTATTTAATGGAGTTCATATACATGTTTTAGGTATTGATAATAGTGTACAATAATGTGATTGAGTCTTTTGCATGCAATGTCGGTTCCTGAGAATGAACACCAAAAAATGGTCTCTTTTATGTTCAGTCAATTATTTAAAATTTATTCCATGTAACAACTCAAGAAAATATGTTGATACTTTGATTTTTACTTTCCATGCAATTTAATTTTTTGTCATTTGGTTTTGAAAGTGAGTTATGTTGAGTTAGTGAGACTTGGTTGTTGTGCTTCCATAGGTTTCTTTCAGAATATTCTCCTCTAGTAAGGACACATGGGGAAATTCGTTTTAACTCTAAAATGAAGCCATCAACTGAATGGGTTGAATTTGGTTCTTTCTACTTTGTGGGTTGGGGCATATTGATGCCTATTTAAGTGATTATTGGTACATATTTGAGAAGGTTTGAATCTATGGAACTTGCATGGTTTTACCTACATGCCTTTTGCCAATCCTCATGTTCTATTCTTAGGGTATTTGGTTAGGCCACTATTCTTAATCCGGAAAGAAATTCTCTAGGTGTTGATAAAACACGACATAAGAGAATTTTTATGATCAAACAATAAGAATGCAAAATACAATTTTCATATAATTACTGAACCTTTTCTAATATTTGAAAAATATGGCTACCTTTCAAAGTACTTTCTGACAATTTTCTGCACGTTTCTTTTATTTTTTATTAGATGGTTTATATTAAACAATGATCACTTATATAGTCTGTGATGTTCTACAGATAAATTTCTACTTTTCCAGACAGTGTCATAAATCATAGTTGGGATTCTATGTTCATGAGGATATAAATATCTTCACAAAATAACTATCCCATCTCTCCCATGAGAATGAGATTCAAAGTTTAGGTTTCACTCGATTGCATTATTTCTGCTAGAGTGCAATATCACTTTATTTAAGTTTTGTACTTATAGGAAAATATTTATTATCTAGAATTATATAGTAATATCTAAGTAATAATAGTCTCACTTCTCATTTATAGAATCTTCACAGACTACTAGGTAAAAGGAATTTAGTAGCATGTGCTAGTGTAACATCTATTTCTCTATAAAGTTGATTTCTAGTAGGTTTAGCCAAATACATATATATTAATTCCAGCTATACTTCAGGATGAAGACATTTATCTCCATGTATTTTGTATTGTAATAAATGTTTCTTGTATATCCATTATTACTGTACAATAGCAATTCAATACAACCATTTTATAACATTTTTGTAGGCGTTGGAAAATTATTTCCCAGTGTTATCACTCAGATTGAACCTCAGACTGGAAAAGGCAATTCTGAGGTAACCACAAACCACACTTAGCCAAGTAGCTAGCCCTACTAGGCAAGGAGAGGGCTCTCTCCATATAGAACACAACCAAGATGACTGAGGAAAGAAGATATTAGGCTAGGTATAGTATCTCAGGGTTTTGATTTTTATTTTATAGGGTTGTGTTGGATCAGAAGGAGTCAAACAGTCAGGACAAGGAAATTAGGTCAAAATTTGCAGGGTGTTCTATGGGGAAAGGTAGGTACAATGTTTATCACTTTAGGATTTCAATGGGCGGCATGATCAAGATAGGTGAGGAGCTAGAAAGAGCGTGGTGAAAATCATGGTTTCCTTCTAAACTGAAGAAAATTACACACTGTGCATGTCTACCCAAAATAGAGCATAAAAATTATGGATTTTGTTCATCTAACTTGAAAACATTCACTTAATAGAAATGAAATGATGGATGAGATAAACAAAACATTCTAACATTTGAGCACAAAAGAAGAAACTAAAAATAAACACCATACGACACGGATCCCATAAAAATAGCTCAAATTTGATTAATATTCCTGCTCAGAACTGATACAAAGGTGTGTCTCTTCAAAAGCCAAGCATCCAACTGAGTCCAGCCCTTACTAATGAGAAATAAGAAGAAGATATAGACATCAAAAAAACTCATCCTAGCCTTAGGGAGTCGAATCCATAAGATGAGGATCAATTTCCATCAAATGCTAAACAAGAATCTCAAGACTAGGAAGAGCCAACAACTTGTTGTTGAGGTATAAAAGGTGTCTTTTTAACTCCTACTTATCCCACATTAATTATCAATCTAGGTACGATTTTTTATCTCAAGAGTGTACTCAGTCTGAGGCGGCAATTTAATCTAAGAGTAATGCTTTCGAATTTGCAGTACAATGTTTCAAATACAAGAGTAAACGAATGTTTGAATATGGAATCTAATTGCAATGACATGAAACTTAATGCTCTAAAACTCAATTATTCACTCAGCAAGCATCAGTCAAGGATGCAGTAGTAATAACTCCTTCCTCTATCAACTAATGTAAATGAAATCAAATATAAACAAGATCCTCAATCTAAGAACTTAGACAATGATAGCCAATGTCCTTTACAGTTGTTGATCTTACAGTCCACACTAAAGCAACTAATTAGAAATGATAACTGAGTTAAATAATGCTGCTAATGGAAATGGAAGAAACACGCTCTCTGCAATAAAATTCCAAAGCAAAACCAAACACTTGCAAGAAAGAAATGATCAGCAAAGCTATTTAATGGAAATGAACAGCAAATTCTAGAATTAATAGCGAAGCTTTATACTGGAAAAGCATATCAATACAAGTTATAAAGAATAATAATATTGTTATGGTGGAAATGGTAGCAATGCGATTCAATCATAGCTTATGCAATAAACTAATTCCATAAAATATTGAAACAGTAAGCTATCAAACATGGAATCTGTAAAGCAATGCGACTAGAGAAAATGAACATTAAAGCAAACCATCACACGACTGGAATTGTAAAGTAATGGTACAGATAGAAAGTGGATCCACCAGGGTCGGGCCCTTAGCCACTAATGAAGCACCGCCGAGATACTCCAGTATCAAATAATGGAACGACAACTGAATTATATATTAATCATATGTAACAAAGTTCACAGATAATCACACTCTATTTTAACCAACGAGAGTTGGTGATCAAAGTGAAAATACAAAAGGAAATCTGAATAATGATAATACATGTTTTCATTTCTACAAGCACTTTCCTTTTATAATAGCCAGGCGGACAAAACAAGAAATACAGATAAGCTTTGAAGCAACGATCCCTTAGGATCGAAAGATCTGAGGGATTCACTCTATCTTCTATCTCCAGTTATCATTTTGTCCTCTTGCGCTGAAGCCGCGTTGTTCCTTTCTTTTCTTTGACTGTGTGCTTCAATTTTGATCTTCTTGTTTAGATATGGCTTCCTATTGAAGGGATAGCAGTTACTTCTTCTTTGTATTTTCCTCCCGAATGGTGACTTCCTATTTCTTCTATTTTTGTATAGAAGAGAGGACAATATTTAGTTAATTTGCAATAATCACTAATCTCCTTAATTCCATTATAATTCTTCGATATATTACCATTTTAGAATACAAAGGAGTTATGATTAAAGGAAAAATATAAAGAAATAAATGGCAAATTCATTCCTTTTCCATCGCTCAACACTTGCCTCCAAAAGAGAGGAAACTGCTTCATTTGACCTCAACTAATGACTTACCTAATGTATCTACCATAGATAAAAGTAAAACCATGAATTTTACATTCATCTTGAACATTTACATTAGTAAAATTACATTTCCCAAAGTGAAAAGTCAAACTGGAGAAGATTTGCTGACGATTCTAAAAATTTGCAATTTTCTGGCAAATGCACAGCGCCCAAGCAGGGAAAATAGCCTATTTGGAAAGCTGGTTTTGAGTGCCTTCCTGGTGTCCAAATAAGCTTCCTGATAGCTCATTGGAAATATCCCTGAGTATAGTTTCTAGATCTTTTTTTTTATTTTTCAAAATGGTTTTGATTTTCCCTGTGAAAAAACCAATCTCCCAAGACTGGAAAACGCACAGTGACCAGGTCAAAAAGGAGGCAGAAACATGATTTTTAGGTGGTGTTTTGCACGTTTGAGGGACCAGTTCTCCTCAAAATATTCTAAAAATTGATAGGGTTGATGTACTCATTATTAGGAACCTACTGGTGGTTTTCATTTGGCATTTTTAGGCCCCAAAAAAGAGCACAACGTCCAGGTCATTGTGCCTTTAGCAAAATTTCTATGTTGAAAATTGCAAAAAATTACCGAAATGAACATAAGTGCAAAAATGTGCCAAAATTATGAGGTTAATTTGTCATTGAGTACTTGAGGCATTGAGTGACACCTCAGCAAGTATGTATAACTTCTATTTTTTCTTTTTCTTAGTCAAAGTTTTAATTTTTGCATAGGCTCGTTTGAGCTTAGCCTTTGCAATTTTGTCTCCTGTAGTAGTGTTTTCCATCCTCCTTTGTATGTCATTATTTGTTGTCTATATTCCTTCTCTGTTTGGCTTCCTCTCCTTTCTTTCTTCTTCCATAGTTGCTTTTATTTCAAAACACTAGGGAGGTGTGATGAGGTTGAATGTGATTTTTTAGGACTAGGGAATGGGATAGGCTAATTTAAGGGAGATGAGGATAGGGATTTATCACAATTGTAAGGAATTTGGAGCCTAGGTAACTAGTGTACCTAAGGCTTCGGGTTTTAAGGAAATGAAGGCTTAGGGAAAGGGAATGTCACTATAGGGGTTTGGGAAAGGGTAGACTGAAATGGGGGAAGGGTTATGAATGTTTAGGGAGTGAAATTGAAGTGTAAATTAAGTTTTGAGGGAAACTATGGTTTTTCATTAGAATAAAACACCAAATTTCTCCTAAAAAAACTTATGCATCCAAAAATACATTTGATGAAATGTATTGAATCAAATTTGTTACTTACTAGCTTGCTGGAGGCATGAAGAGTTGTTGTTGAAGGTTTCGAAGTGAATTTATGAGATTTTAAGGTCTGGCAGAGAATTTTTGAAGCAACTGGGCAAACACACAATGTCCCTGGAAAACACGTAGTGCCATTGATAAAAACACTGCAATTTCAATCAAACGAAAAACGTCCCTGGAAAATGCGCAGCGTCCCTGCAACACCATTTTGAAGACCACATTTGGAGGCTTTCTTGGTGTCCAAATTTTGCCTAGGATATCTAGTTGGAAATCCATTCAAGTCTAAATTCCAAATCTACATTTTATTTTCTGTTGGGAGTTGATGTGCCTTGTCAAAAGGCGATTTTCCCAAGACTGTTCAAAAAGTGCAGAATGAGGGTGCAGAAATGTAGGGTGCTGGTACAAGTAACCTTTGAATTCCTTCCACAACTCCAAATTGAGCTCCTTCTAGGTCATTGGAAATATCTCTCTGTCTAGGTATCATTTGACTCATCAAGAAAGTCATTTGGACACTCCAACTATGAGAAAATTCGATTTTACCAAGGTCACTCCAAAAGTGCAACAACTATCCTATGGCACCTATATTTTTGAAATTTATCAAAAACCATGACACCTGTGTAAAATTTGAAGGAGGTTTTTTCTTTATCTACCTATGAGGGAAACAACCTCTCTCAATTTTTTGAAATTCATCTCTGTTTGGTTAGAAACATAGTTTTAATAAAAACCTACTCTATGAGTGGAAAATGACTTGACTCTTGGAATGACTACACAAAAAATGATGGAGACATGATTTTTATAAGCTGAAATGACCTCATACTTAATTATATGACCTACCTTATGCCTCCTCTGCTCAAATGTATCATTTCCATAGGAAACCCTAGCTTAGTGGGACAGGAAATTAGGGTTTGGTGCTTATGAACAATGATGACTTGGGCACCTTTGGGAAAAGACAACTCCCTTTGAAATTTGAGCAATTGTTGAACTAAAAACTCTTTCACTTTGGAATTTCATGTGTTGGCATGTGGAAATCCGAGTTGGCAGCCTTTGGGAGACTGAATACTTATTACATTTGAATTGACATAAAATTACACGAATACAAATAAAATTACATCTTGGAATGAAACTCGCACTTGAAATCAAATTACAAGTTTGGAAACCATATTGGAGATCATATTTACATGGTAAAGAGATACTATTGGGATCAATCTCACACCTTCTGCTACCCTTTATTGAAAATGAGACAATGCAATTATTGGACCTAATTAAACCCTAGTGACCTAATGAGAAATGAAAGAAACTGACTCAATGAGTAACTTTGAATAAAAGTGGAATGAGAGCAGACTTGTTTTCAGCATGACGAAGACATGGAAGAGGGTCAGCAAGCCTATACTTGTGAAGGAAAATGGGATACTTGACAACGACGACCACCAGTGGAACAATTTTATATCATGACCTAATGGAATGATTGGAAATTCTTTAGAGTGGGACACCTAAGATGCACATGAAAAATGTGTTTTGATCCCTGGTGGATGTATGCAAATACTGACACTAACACCCAGCACCTACAGGAGCCCTAGAAATTCATTTTCCAGTGCCTACAGAAATCATTTTCTAGAGTTTTTTGATGCAATGTATTTTAGGTATAACATGTTCAAGGGTTGTGCTATAGTTTATAGTTCATTTATTTTTGGAAATGAATAGTAATTGATGTGACCCTTCATAGTTTTGCAAGGATACTATGACATCAAACCATCAAACTTAAGGTTCATGGAGGGATGGAAAGACAAATTGGAGATGACTCACATTTAGTTGAAAAATGCAGTAGAAAGGATGAAATATTGGGTAGATCATGATAAAATGAGGGTAGAGTTTTTAGTTGCAGACTTGGTGTTCTTTAGGTTAAATAGTGATCACCTCAAGCCACTGTCAAGTGAGTTGGAACTTCAAAAATGGTTCAACTCAAAAGTGTTTATTGGTGATGTTAGGTCATTGGATTTTTTACTTGTAAATGTTTCCTAATATGTTTCCTTATTTTTTTAGCTTGTCAATCAAAATGGAAAAGAAATGGAAGGCTATAATAGCACTTGAGGTGCAAGACCCTAAAGATAAAATCATATTTTCGGGTAAATATTTGGTCTAGCCTAAAGTATGTAAGGCCAACATGAGTTTTTATTGAGTTGAAAAAATTGTAGAAATTTGAATAACTATTAAATTATTCACCGAGATTATCCCGATCACACACTATTTGAGCTTCATGCATAATACATAACCTCTTCTACTATTGATCATCAATTTGCGGAAATTAAACAATCGCATGCGCACATTAAAACCATAAACAATCACACATATAAACACAGTATTTATGGGAAAGCTTAAAGCTGAAAACCCCCAACTATTTGTATATTATAATGATAGAGATCATGTAATAGTCATTGTAAAAACTCCTCACAAGCTCTCATTACAATCTCCAATTGTTACACACTACACAAGCTCAGATCATACAAAACACATGCTCCAATCTGATCCACCTGTTAGCCTGCCTCTACTGCACAATCCAATATGGATAATACCAAGATCTAGGTTCGAATCTCGCTAGTATGTACTGCGCAATCCTCATTGGCTTCTCCATCAATGTGTGTGAAAATCTCATGCACCAATATATTAACAACTGATAGTCACACTTTCTCTTTCACCTACCTCTTCACTGGTCTCCACTGAAACTGTCCATGCATTGCAGTTAACTGATGTATTCTTTAGTTGATTTATGAGTTAATAATTAGTGAATTAATTAATAATTAATTCACACCACTCTCACTAATTGTATCAATCAGTTAGACTAGATACAACTAGCTCAACTAAGTTAAGCTGAACACAACTCCATTAACTGTCTCATCAACTCCACCAAACTCTGTCACATGAGTTCTAACTGAAGTCAACCATGCAATAGCTCCACTAAACCCTAGGAATAGCGTAATTCCTTCTGTCAGCTGCATGTGCCACATCCAGGCATCAAACTGAAGTTCTCCAAGAGGATAAGATAATGTTTAGAGTCCAAATATTATTAAGAGCTAATAATATTCGACATATCTATTTTTAGACTGGCAATCTAAAAATAGATTCTGCCCAGTATGTCTAAAAATAGAAGTCCATCTATTTTTTCCCGACTTGACCAACCATCCACAAATAGCATCCTGCAACTCATAGAACATGATCCATATGTCTAAAAATAGACATAGTCTAAAAATAGACTTTGCGCCAAAAATACCCTATGGGCCCACTTAGTGAAGGTGACTCCTTTCCACTAAGCTCATCATCTTGTTGCAATCTCAACAAAAATTTCTCTACATAGAGTGGATGACTTCATTAAAGGAAAGGAAATGAATCCAGAGGCTCCATGTACCTTTACCTGACGAAAAGCCAAAACTTCAGGCTTAACCGAAGGTCCAAGCTTAAGGGGTAGTGTTCCCCTACGATGGGAATTGTAAGTATTTTAGAGATGCCTTCTTTAGATGTTGGTATTAATAGTGCTTTATTATTTTTCATATATTTTGACGTCTTAAAATTTGTTATGTAGTTATGCTTGATCATCTGGTGATCCAAGTGGATATTGGTGGCCACCCACCTATTCCACTTGGACCCCCACCATTGTTTCTTTCAGCTTTTCAGTTTCATTAAGTGTAGCACAATTTACTATTTTTGACAGTTTTTTGAGTCCTAAACTTTCAGAGTCGTTTTGAGGCCATAAATGACATTTCTTTGGAAAACTGGGATATATATTTCTAATGAGGTATCATGTGCACCAAAAAAATATCGTATGCCAATGTTACGACCCTCAGAAATTACTGTACCAATTTACCCCAACGAGGCCCATAGTTTGGTGTTTCATCTCCTAGGGTAAGGTTTTTGGATGTGGAGGTTTTTTCATTGTTTCACAATAATAAATAGGCATTTGAGCCTCATTGTAACATAGTTTAGAGGCTTGTAGCTACCACATTTCTTCTCAGAGATAAGATACCAGTGCCCTAGCTAGTTTATTTTCATTTTGTGTGTAATCATATTTCAGTTATTTGATATTAATGAAATGAAGCGTTATTTCTGCTGCATATTTGTATTTATAGTTATATTTTTATTTTGTTGTGTTCCTCCATAATTTTTCATCAGTGGTATCAGAGCGATCTACTCTTTTTCTATTTTTATTTTAATGTCACCAACAAGTTCAAGTATAAGGATTTAGGGCTCACTCTGGTTGAACACTTACAAGATCAACCTCGCAAACCTCGAAAAAATCCCATGGGGGAAGAAAACAAAGAGAAGGGAGAAGGATATCCTATCAAAATATTGCTCAAGGATGCCCTCGACAAACAAAGGAACACGATGTTGGATAACGTTTCCCAGATCCTTCAATGGTTGCTCACCGAGGGTGCATCTACATCTAGCAGCCACTCTGGAGGTGCCACTCCTTTCAAGGAACAAGTAAACTTCCACATTCTTGTATTTGAAGGCCAGGTAGGTGCATACACCGTATATAGATTGTTGAATTTGGTGGAAGGGTATTTCTCAGTCCATGATTTCTCCAACAGACAAAATATTACTTTTTCACTCCTCAAAGCCACTCTCCATGTCAAATACTGGTGGGAAATCTACTATGAACAAAAGGATGAGAGGGAACCCTCTCTGTTCTCGGCCGCACCCAGTTGGAATTCGTTTGGAGATGGAATCAGGGAACAATATTACCCTCTAGGGAGCTATGAGGAAAATTACATCCAATGGACCATGCTGCGACAGGAAAGGGACCAACATGTGCATGAGTTGACGAATTTGTTCCATAACCTGCGCACAAATTTGGGTATTAAATATTCAGAGAAACATTTGGTGCTGAAGCACTAAATCTATTTGCATAGATATTGTTATCAATGGAAAATCAGACAAGCAAAGGTGACATTATTTAATGTCGAGCAGAAGGATTTACAACACTGAAAGACATTAGAGAATTTGAATTATTTAGAAATATCTAAGGTCTAAAAGGAAAAATCATTTTGTGCACAAAAGGAACCAGTTAAATGCACCTTTGTGGGCATAATTCTTCGATAAGCACCCCTTGTGTGACTTTTCATCAAAAATCCACGCGGCTCTGAAAGTGGCAGAAGTCACTATCCGAGAGCACAAGGCACACTCCAATACATTGATCCCACACTTGAGGCCACCTAAGGACAACTGCCCAAGCCTCCTTAGGACCTCAAGGGAGCACACAATGGAATCACCCTCCTCCCTTGGGTCACCATCCAAAATGTACCAAGAGAGGGAAGGAGGATTTGAATTCTACTATAAAAGGCCACCAAGAGATGAAAAATATGAGAACAAATTGTTATGCTGGCCAAAATCTCCCAAAACAATATCAGCAGTGCATGATCTAGAGCAAAGATAGAGGGGACTCAGTTGTTGGCCATCCAACAACTCCAATCCACCATAGTAGAGAGAGGGAGACTTTGTGCCAAGGCAGCTCAGAATAAATCCTTGCATCGGGACTTGGAGCTCCATAGTTCCAAGGGCCCCTTGGAAAGTGGGTTAAATTTTTATCCTCATTTCCTACCAGCACTCAATAAGAGGGGATGCTAGCGTCGTCGTTTAGATTATTGAAGTTGTTTGACTCTATTTAGAGCTTTTGTTTTATTTTTTTTAGTTTTAGTTTATTTTTTATGTTTGAATATGCATGTTATTTCTCTATCTAGTATGTTTATGTTTTAGCATGTTCCACTAACTTGCTTAACTCCATCTATTTTCTTCCTGTGAACAATAGCTTAAGAGGGAAAAACCACCCCTCTTAAGCAAGTGTAATCTAGTACATTCATGTGCCAAACACACTAACACAGCGTTGGCGACTCCACTAACTTTTATTTCCAAGTTTATGTGGTTGTGCCTTTTTGCAGACCTCCATCTTTGCTGTGGAGTTGGGCTGGAGCAGCCCCCTTTTTCTCCTTCACTACCTGGTTCATCCCTAGTGATAGGCTGAAGCTGAAGAGATCCAAAAAATTTACTTTGTAGGAAAATTGTGCGACTTTCTTACAGACAGATGCGCCCCAGTGCACGCATTCAGAGGTGACTTACGTGTGGCCTTCGCGCCCATTTCAACTTTTTTCGTGCGAAAACTAGAAGTTGGATTTTTCCACTATTTCCATCTTTTCTTACTTCTAAAAAGTGAATGGCAACCCATAATACATCTACCAGCACTAGTTAAGGTGCCCCACAACTTTTTGAATCTCACTTTTAGCTGCTCTTAGTAGTTTAGGTGTTAGTTTTATTTCAAGTTGATTTTCACAAAGTTAACACATAGTTTAAGTAGGAGGAAAATCAACTTGCATTCCGAAAAAAATTATGTTTTGCGAATTTAGGCACCAAAACACCTAGTAAATTAGCCAAAGTAACTGGCCCAAGTCCATGCATGCATAGATAGTTCTCTTTCATTTTTCTAGTGTAAAATTCATTAGTTTAGTTCAATTTTTGCACTATGATTTCAGGACCAGGATCGAATTGTCAGTAGAAGAGCAAGTAATCTCTACTACCTTTGCACCCTGGGGTGATCCTAGGAAAGCATATGAACACTTCCTACTGAAAACTTACCATCTCCCTATATTTGATCATATAGATTAACTAGGAAAAATTGAAAGTAGCCCATATCCACGTATGTTTTTCTTTTGAGCAAGGAACAATAGAACATAGTTTAAACTAGGGGATTTTGAAAAGGATCATCACATATCCACACGTTCAAACTATTTGCTTGTTCACCTTTTGTTCACACACATCCACACCCTAAGTAAAGAAAAGACACCTAAAACTAACTTAACAAAACTCAATAAATTCTATCCACAGGGGCCACAAAAGAATTTATAATCTAAGTTAGGACCAAGGGGGTAGGCATCCAATAAGCCTCCTTCGTCAGTCTTCATATTGAAACGTAGAAGTTTACTACTTAGGGAACTTTCAAATCTTCCTATCCTCCCACAGAAAAGAAAACCCAAGTGCAACAGAGATCCGATTCAGAGGGAGTTAGGCTTAGGCGTAGTGCTTGCGGTATCAGTTGGGGCTACCTGACCCAGCTGATACTCGGTACTGGTAGCTGAACTATGAAGGAGCCCAAGACTTGAAAGCTCACGTGGGACAATGATGCTTAGTGGCCAAAATTAGAGCATCCTTTCCCTATAGGTGATAATGCAGGAAACACTAGATCCTCTACCCTTACCTTGGTGGATTTTCTTTGGTTTAGTAGGGGTGTCGCCAGTTCCTTCGGGACATTGTGCCAACATTCGCAAGATATATTCTCAAGGCCTAGTTACATTTGAGAATGTGAGGATGATTAGGTCTTCTAGGATTTGAGTATGATACGCAAACAACAAAAAACCCTATTTTTTGATTGATTGATCACATAAGATTAATCTAAAGGGAAAATTTATTTTATTTTCGATTTGTTTTACGTATACGATCATATTTTTTCTTTTATTATAGTCTCTTTTAGGGTCCTATAATAATAGGAATCATAATTTTGAATTGACTTTGTTAAGGTCTTGTAATATTGTTCATACTTTTTCTTTCTGCAAAATTGTTTTCCAATATTAAAAATAAAAAATAAAAAATGTAAAGAGGGTTAAGTCCTAAAATAAAAATCAAAGGACTGAAAGAAAAAAATGAAAAAGAATATATAAAAAATGAACCCCATAAAAAGAATAAAATAAAATGTTAGGTGTTAAACATTGTTACCGATGAAATAGGTAACCTGACCTCAAAACGAGAACTCTAGCCCAAAAAGACTCAAAAAACATGAAAAAACACCCCAAAAACAAAAAAAGTGTATTCCAAAACGCACTTGGTTTTTTTTTAAGGTCAAATTTCAACATTTTATAAAATGTTGCTAAAACCAAAATTGTTTCTTGAAAAAAGGATTGAAAAAACACCCTCAAAACAAAACCAGTTGATGCTGGCATAACAAAAAAAAAAATTGTGTCATAATTTTGACATTTTTAAAAATAGAAATAACATTTTTTAATTTTTAAAATTCAAACATTAAAAAAAAACCTAAAATTTAAGAAAAAGATAAATTTAAAAAATAAAAACATTTTAAAGCTTAAAATTTAAAAATATATAGGAATAAAAAAATAAAAATAAAAAACAAAATAAAAATTTTAATTCAAACATTAAAAAAAACCTAGAATTTAAGGGAAAATAAATAAAAAATAAAAAATAAAAATTTAAAGATTAAAATTTCAAAATATATAGAAATAAAAAAATAAAAATAAAAACACAATAAAAATATTAAATTAAGAAAAAAAAACAAAGAACTTATAAAAAATAAAATATAGAAATTAAATTTAAAAAAGAAAAAGAAAATGTTTATTAAATTTTAAAATAAAAATTTAAATTTAAAGAAATATATTAAATTTTAATAAATTTAAAACTTGAAAAAAAAAATTAAAAAAAAATGAAAAATTAATTAAAAAATAAAAATTAAAAATAAAATACAATAAAAATATTAAATTTTAAAAAATATATATATTAAAAAAAACAAATAAATTTTAAAAAATAAACTAAATTTAAGTTATAAAAAATCATATATATAGATATATATATGAACTTAAACTAAATATATATATATATTAGATTTTATTAAATTAAAAAAAAAATTGTTAATATTAAAATAACAAATTAAATTAAAATTAAAATATTAAATTTTAATAAATAAATGAATAAACAAATAAATTTTGAAATAAAAATTAAATTTTAAATATAGAGGAAAAAAAAAACATTGTTAAAATAAAAAGTTAAAAACTTTAAAAATCAATTAAAAATGAAAAATTTAAAAAAATATATTAAATAAAAAATAAAATAAAAAACAAATTAGTTTGAAAATATTAAGTTTAATTAAAAAAAAATCTAATTTTAAATACACAATTTTAATTGAAATAAAAATATATAAATTTTTTTTGTAATTAAAAAAACAATAATAAAAAAATTAAAAAATTAAAAAAAAATATTAAATTCAAATAAAAAAAAAAAATACAAAATTTATTAAATTTAAAGAAAATAAATGAAAAAACTAAACATAAAATTCAATAATAAAGAAAAAATATGAAAAAATTAAAAAAAAAAATACAAAATTTAATAAAAATTATTAACAAAATTTAAAAACAAAAAAATTAAAAAAAAAATGAATAAAATTAAAATTAAAAATATGAAAAAAATAAAAAAAAATTTAAATTTTGAATATAAAAATTAAATTAAAAAAAAAAATTTAAATTTTTTGAATTAAAAAAAAATAATAATAATTAAAAAAAAAAATTAATTTTTTTTTTTTTAAATTCAAAAAAAAAAAAAAAAAAAAAAATTGATCATGGTGGCACCGCCAATCGGCCTCCCACCCAAGTGGCGGCGGACGGTGATTCCGGGGAATGGCCCTCCTGCGGCAGGAGGCCGTTTCCCCAGAATCGGCCTCCGCCGCCACCTGGGCAGGAGGTCGATTGGCGGCGCCGCCATCATCAAAAATTTCTTTTTTTTTTTTGAATTTTTAATAATTTTTATTTTTATTTTTTTCTTTTAGTTTTCTTTTTTAATTTTTTTTTTTTAATATTTTTTAATTCCTAACATTTTTTTTAATTTTTAATATTATTTTTTTTTTTTAATTTGATTTTTTTCTTTTTCTTTTTAATTTTTTTATACTTTTTAAGATTTTTTTTTAATTAATTAATTTATTATTATTATTTTTTTTTTTTCAAAAAAATAAAAGATTATTTTTCTTAATTAATTTTTTTTTCTTTTTAATTTAATATTTTAAATCAATTATTTTTTAAAATTTAAAATTTATTTATTAAATTTATTAAATTTTAATTAAATTAAATTTAATTTTTTTTTTTTTAATCTTTTAGTTTATTTAGTTTTTCATTTTTAAAATTTATAAATTGTTTCATTTAAAAAAAAAAAAAAACAGTAAATTTATGGATATTTGTTTTTTAATTATTTGCACATGGTTTTTTAATTTTTTTTGCTTTATAATGATAGTTTTTTCTTTTTTTTTTTCTTTTTCAATTTTAAATTTTGTTTTTTTGTTAATTTTAAAATTTGTTTTTTTTTCTTCTTATTATTATTTTTTTAATTTAAATTTTTAAATTTTTTTTTTTTGTATTTTTTTTTTTAATCTAAATTTTAATTTTGTAATTTTAATTATTTTTAAATTTTCTATTTTAATTATATGGTTTTTTTAATAACTTGAAAAAATGTTTTTGATGTTTTTTTTTTTTTTTTTTTTGGTTTATTTTTGTTTTTTTCTTTAAATTATGTGTTTCTTTTTCAAATTTTTTTATTTCGTTTGAGATAATTTTTTAATATTTTTGTTTTTTTTTCTTTATTTTTGTTTAATTTTTTTATTTTTACGAGTTAATTTTGTTTTTGTTTTTTTTTTTTTTTTTACATTTTTATTGGTTTTTTTATTGTTTTTTTATATATATTTTATCTAAGTTTTGTGTTTTATTACCAACATGAAAATCACCACTCTAAAAAAAAAAGGTTGATGCTGCATCAATACGTTTCAAAATTAGCATGAAAATCACCGCTCTAAAAAAAAAAAGGTTGATGCTGCATCAATACGTTTCAAAATTAGCATGAAAATCACTAACATTTTAAAACAAATATTCATACTTCATAAATAAAAATATTAGAGTGTCAAAAATGTGAACAAAAAAAAGGGTGATTCTGCATCACCACTTTTCAAAATCGGGTGCTTTTTGTGCTACCAAAAAAAAGTAGGTAACAATGCGGTTACCTATTTCATCGGTAACAGTGTTGTTAGTTGCACAATAAACTGTTAGGGAAACTAAAGAAAAAGAGTAAAAGGTTTTGGAATGCATAAGGTTGCTAGCTCAAATGCACCTTCATCATGCTTAAATCCTTTGTTTCATGTACAAGAGGAAATATCAAAGAAGGAGGACATTCACAAAGGTTATATTACTTTGGGTATTTACCCTAAAGTTCTATGTAATCTTAGTTCTAAATATTAAAGCTCATTCACTAATTTCCCCTCATTCCCTAAACCCTTTAAATGTCTATTTTATTAATTTCCCTTCATTCATTTTTTCCCTTTCAAACTCATTCCCTAAGTTATTTGTTTCCTAACTTACCCCTTCATCATGTTTCATTCCATAATATTTTTCCCCTTCCTAAAAAAAGCTCTTTACCTAGTCAAAACTCACTCTTTTTACTGAATTCCCTTCTCCTTAATTAATTTCCCTTTTCCAATAATCCACTTATCCTAAGTTTGAAATAGTTAAAACATTGTTGGGTCCCACTGCTAAATATTTCCCGAGAATTATTTTAACAAACCCCCATTCCTTAGTGTATTTTAAATATCCCGCTTTCATTTCACTTGACCTATCTTCCTAACACATTCCAAACATTTTAGTTAAAATACATTTCAAACACCCGCTATCATATTTCACAAAGACCCTTTAACATTATGTTAACCCATAAGTTTAATATTATACCATCACAATATATAACAGACCCCTTCACATTAGTCATCATGGGTCCCACCTATCCAAATCACTTTACTCTTCAAACCATCTGATAATCCTCCACAAATCCAAAGACCATAGTTCCATATCACATTCCTGAATCATTCGATGTTTAAAACCTCAAGTGAGTGAGAAATGGGCAGTTTTACTCTTATCGAGTATTACCAGCTGTCACTCCCATATTCTATCACCCTTCTCCAAATACCACATAAGACTTGCTCCGCATGTGAAAAACATTAATTGTTTTGATTTGAATCTTATGAAATTGTGGCGGGAATGTAGGGTGGATTAATTCCAATTGAAATATAGAGACATGAGAATGTAGTAATATTTCAGAGCTACGGGTGAAACCATACTTGAGGTAAAATTATATAGCTACAGGAAATATGAAACTAAGGTTGTGGAATGAGATTCAAAGGTAAAATAGTTTTACAGTGACATATGAAATAAAGGGAAAATTTCATATGAAATTAATGTAGAGGTGAAAGTAAAAGAGTAAAGTGAGAATACTCTCCCAACCATACAAATCAACACATGGTTTTGCAAAACCATCCAGGTATTCTATAAAGGTAAAAGGAATTTACATGTCGTTAAAATGAATTTACAGAGGAAGGAGTAATAGAAACAAAACTACACATGGTTTTGTGAATTCATGGAAAGAGAAAACAAAACCACAGATTGGAAACAACACATGGTTTTGTAGAAATTTAATTATAAATTTCATTTAAAATATTGTGGAAATATTATTCAAATATATATATTATTATATATTTTCCAAAATATTTTGTGACACCAATGGACAATAAAATAGCAGGGTAGTCAGAGGATCAGTAAACAATTGAGTAAATTACTAAGAGAAAGAGAGATACATCTACTAGTTCATCTACCAACACAACCACAAATTTGGGTCCACATCTTACCTGCTTCCACTTCCACAACAACAACATTTGCATAGCATATTCCACCAAAACTATTAATCTGCAATAGTTGGATCTTTTTAGTTCATCTATAGTCTAAAAATTTCCTCTCTGTTAGAAACAACATTTATTTGAAACAATTTGTAAATTTTGTATAAATACTTATATTTTGTATTGGTGGTGTTGGTTGGGATTTGTAACCTCACCATTTAGAGTGATGTAGTTCACTGAGTTTAAGTAACTATTTGCATTAATAAAAGAGAAACTATTTAAGGATTCATGTGACATATCCATTGCTGAAGTTTTCCTCACTATATATGTGATTTCCTTTGTTTCCATCTTATTGTTTTCTTAATTATGAATTATCTAGTAGGATTATTACTGCAGAATATGTTGATATCATACACTTTGCCTTTCACTATTAGTAATTTACATGTTTTCTTCTGATATGCAGATCAGGGAATTCTTCATTGCTCCCTAGTTTCGATTGAACCTCTATTCTTATATCCAGATTATGGAATTCTTTAATGCTCCCTAGTTTCAATTGAGTCTCCCTTATTATTTTATTACATTTCATCCAAATCTAAAGCATCCAATAGTAATCTCTACCTTGCCCTGTTTCACTTAAACTTGATACTTCCGCAAATTTATCACCCAAGCCTCTTTGACTCCATTGCCTAATGGCCTTCCTCTGCATTTCCAACCAAACAAATTAAAAAAAAAAAACCAACTTTGTACTTATTAACTAGCCTAATATCTATTTCAAATAAAGCTAAATCTTACAGAGAGAGCCCTCTCTGAGGATTGGGAAGGCTAGATCCTAAAGCTTAAAAGTAGGTTTGTGGTTACCTCTAAATTTCCTTAACTAAAAAGCACAACAGCCCTGGGAAATTATTCGAGTGATAATAGTCTCTATCCTCTCAAATATTTCGAAAACCATACCTAGTTGACACCAGAACAGACCCAACGGGACTTCATCGATCTAGACGTCTTTTGGACCTCCCCCCATTACCGGGAGGAGTTCCAGGTATTTCGCCATTTAGGCGTCAAATATGGAACACAACCACCATTATTGGGGCATATTTAGTTGGGAACCCCAGTCGGTCCCCCAATGCCACACTGGTGAACACCCCTGTTGGTGTTGAAAGAGGTGACTTTTTATTGACAACTCTACTGCTTTCTCATTTAATTATCAATCCAAGGTGAGTCTTTTTATTCCAAGAGTGTTGGCACAACATATGCGAGTCAGTTCATCTAACATATGTTCCTTGTCACTTATGAGGAAGAATTTACTAACTTCTTGAGCTTGCTTATTCTATGAGGGGTGGCTTAGATAGGTTTTTAATCTAAGATTGAGCAACAAGATTTTGCACTTATCTAATGGAATTAAACAACAGTTTAATTGAACCAAACAATAATCGAGAGAAATCAAGTAGAAATTGAATTGAATTCGACAATAAACTGAACATCGATGGAATTGAATGGAACAACAGTCTAACTAACCTAAATATTAATGGAATCGAATTGAATCAATAGTCTAGCTAACACTAGTAAAAAATGATGAAATTAATGACTAGGCGACTAAAAATGTTAGTCGCCGCAATTATTTCAAGTGAATTACTACTAAAGTTGAGCAATTTTAAGTGATCGAACTAAAAATGACTAACTTAAATGACTAATTTAGTCTTGGAATAAAATATACGACTAGATAATAAGTGACTAAACTAAAAGCGACTAACTTAAATGACTAATTTAGTCTAGGGATAAAATATATGACTAGATAATAAGTAACCAAACTAAACACGACTAACTTAAATGACTAATTTATTCTAGGATTAAAATATATGACTAGATAATAAGTGACAAAATTAATAATGATTAATGTAAATGACTATTATAGTCCAAGAATAAAAATATGGCCAAGTAACAAGTACAACAAGTATATGAATTAGTCAATTATGTCGGTAATTTTAATTGTGTCACTCCATAAATGGAAAATTTCAATTTTCGTACGAAAGTGTTACATTTCACTATAGGTGTCTATGAATCCATTTGCAATGTTAGAATTTAGAGACAAAGGGGTATTTGAATTTACAATGTTAAAATTATGAATACCCTTTTGTCTCTAAAGTTTAACAATGCAGATGGATTCATCTACAATTCACATAATTGCATGTATCATCTATCAACTTTACACTAATGCCTTCATTATAATTTTAGCAATTAAGGTAATATTTAGATAGTCAAATTAATATTTATATTTATATTTAATATTTGGCCATCAAGTTTAATTTTTAAACTTCATTGATTTATGTTAAAAGTGTGAGTCATTTTAAATCTAAGGTTAAATCTTCATATTTACATTTAATAAATACATAAATATAACATTTCTTGTGTTAAACGTGTTAGTTGTTTTAAATCTAAGGTTAAATCTTCATATTTACATTTAATAAATGGATAAATATAGCATTTCTTATGTTAAACATGTGAGTTCATTTAAATGTAGTATAAAATCGTCATATTTACATTTGATAAAGACTAAATAGATAAACCTAAAATATATATTTATAGGCCTATTTAGTAAATAGGTATGAAAATTTATTAATTTAAGTATGATCCTTAATTAATTTTTTAATGATGTATGAACCTTTTTTTTTTTGTAAGTCAATGTTATATTCATGTAGGAAAAAAGGAGTACATATAGCCACTTAGAAAATAGGTGTTCTCACCCCGACTAGGTTTGTTGACAAAAAAATTGCATGAGATGCAAAAAAATACAAAAGAGAGACTAGGGACATTGTCCATAAATGGTTGGGCCAGAGGCGCCAAAACACATATAAAACATAAAGAACACCAAATAGCATACTAGGTGTCCAACGTGATGGATGCAGGGTTGTCCAGGGTTGTTCCTAGATGCGGTGGAGGATAAAAGTCACACTGACCGTGCCCTTTAAAGTGCATCAACCAAGTCTCCAACTTTTCTACTTTCTCAATGCGTTTATTTTGGCCTCACCAAACCACTACCAGTCTCTCCTGGACTTCACATTAGAAATAGTGCATTCAGTCCAATGTTTCCATATGTTGATCTGTATGCTCCTCACGACAGACTCTCTCAATTGTGTCTGTAGAAATTATACAATATGCATGTATATTACTGGATTCTCCTAATCTAACAATTTAATCCTTATGTTAAATACATATAAATCTTTCTACTTAATTCTTTGCGGAAATTAAATCGTCAATTGCAAACACATGAAGAAAAATCAATCACACATAACAAGATGTTTTACCGAGAAAGCTTAAAGCTAAAAACCCCAACTATCATATATTATGTATATCATGGACCATGAAACAATCTCATACAAAGCTCTAACTCCAAGAGCTCTCAGTACAATATATAATCGTCTCACACTATCATACAAAAATTGGTTCACACATGCACCAATTTACTGCTTCCTAATAGCCTGCCTCCACTGCGCAATCCCTAATGGTCAAGAACCTCTGAATTATTTCTCGATATGGCCAACCTTGACTGCGCAATCCTCATAAGCATCTCCAATGTGTGTGTGGCTGCATTGAATGCATCAATATAGTCACAACTGATAGTCAACCATGCCCTTTCACCTATCTCTCCACTGGGTCTCCACTGGATCTGACATGCAAGTAGTTAACTGCTGTATTTGTTCAGTTGCAAGTAAGACACTAATTGTGAATTAATTCACTCATCTTTCACTAGTGTATGTTCAGTTACAACTAGCACAACTCAGTTTAACTCAATGAACTGAGTTAAACTAAATAACAACTCACATAACTACTCTTCCAACTCTATTACAACTTGCCACTATCAGTTATAATGAAGTCCTCCATGCATGAGTCACCAACCACCTTAGGAATTGCGTAATTCCTTTAGCCCACTGATGTGCCACATCTGTCCACTGAAATAAAGTGCTCCAAGAGAATAAGTTACTATTTATTTTCTGATTATTATTAAGGGCTAATAATAATCGACATGCATTCTATTTTTAGATTAGCGATCTATAAATAGACTTCGCCCATCTTCTAAAAATAGAAATTCATCTAAAGATAGAATTTTCTCAATCATCTAGAATCAACATTCCACTATATTAGAATATGCTCATCCATTCTAAAAATAGACACACACATAAAAATAGCCTGTGTGGGCCCCACCTAGTGAAGGTTCTTGTTTTTCACTAGGATCAAGGAATGATGTTTCCGGATGCCAATTTCACTGTTTCTTGTTGCAATCTTCAACACTCCCTCTCAAAAATAAAGGAATGTCTTTGCATGTGACATGCAACTCAAAGCATTCGCCCTGCAACCTTTGCATGCAACACTTCCGAAACTGAACAACCTCCAAACAACTGAATCAGTATGATGCATCTGTCATCAAAGTCTTTTGACTTCTGCTTAGCTACTGCACATGTCTTCAAGAACCACTACGTTATTGAACTCTGCACCCATGCACTTTGCACTTGCTGCCAACTTTGATCTGTGCTCTAGTATCCGACACTGTCACTTTGATCTAACTGCATCAATCCAACTGATCCTGCTACTACTGCTCTGTGGGCTCCTCGTAGCTAGGTTCAATTCATGAGATCCACACCATCTCCATGAATCCTACCCATAAATTTCTTCTTAGGATTATCCATGCATGTCGCGCCACCTCTCACCTGGTGGTATAGCTGCATGCACTCCCTCTGCCCATCTGGCATGGAATTTATCTACATGAGTGGTTGCTCCCACTCCATGATCCTCATCTTGTAGCTGCTCCACATCCTGAGGTTCACTCTTACCTGCATGCAAATCTTGCTCCCTCTCAAGTGTTAATTGCATTTCTTTCTCGCACTTCCCAATAGTAGGAAGCTCCATAGAAATCCCATCTACTTCAAGTCTATAGAGATTCTTAACTCGAATCCCAACCTTCTTGGCTTGCCCTGTTGCTTTGTGTCGCAGGAAAAAATTTCCATCACTAAAGACAACATCGTAGCCTCTATCCTCTAACATTGTGACTGAGATTAAATTATTTTTTAAACTTGTAACATGCACAACATATTTTAAATGGAAGAGTTTACCTGATGCCCTTTGAAAGGTAATGGTACCAATGTCGGCCTTACTGTATCGTCCATTTTCACCCAACTAAATATGCATCTGGAGATCTTTCTCCTCCAAGTCACTAAAAATTTTCTCATCTCCCGTCATGTGAAAGGAAGCACCACTATCAAAGTACCACCCCGATCCAAATGCACTAGAAACCATGCATGCGATCAATGAGAAGTCAAGCTCAAATTGCGAGGCAAGAGCCTCACCAGCTGCTGCTCCAACAACCATATTTTTCTTCTTCTTATGTGGACAATTTGTGCCAATATGTCCATACCCGTGACAGTGAAAACACTTCACTTTGGACATGTTGTGCTCCTTTCCATCTTCACCGGCCTCAGATTTAGAATGAATTTTCTTCCCCTTCTTCTTATTCTCCTTGGAAACCAAAGCACAATCCTCTTCATCATCATGCATTGATGAAGAGCCATCTCTGGTGTTCCACTTGAACTCCTCCTCCAGTAGATCTGACCACAGTCGTTCCCAATCTGGAATTTTTTCCTGTCCGTTGACAGAGTCCTGATAACTGTGCCAACTCTTAGGAAGTCCCAAGAGAGGAAATCTCACCAAATCATCATCAACAAAACTTATTCCTACACTCCCAAGCTCATCCCCACATTGGACAAACTTTTTTAATTAGTATACCGAAATAGTGTCGTTCTTCTCCATCTTGATTTTTCTGAGTTTATCCTTCAACGTCAATTTCCTATGGTCGCTGCTGCTTTGGAAAAGATCCGTCAAAGCCTTCCAAATTGCAAATGGAGTGGCTTTCCCATGAATTCTTGAGAAAATATGGTCTCTCACACCTTCCAACAGAATCCTTCTCTCCCTTGCTACTTTCTTTTTCCATGCGTCAAGTAATGCAGCATCCGTCGAAGTAGGCTTAGGAACATCGCTATCGATGAACTCCTTCAGACCATTATCTTCAAGCACCGCCTCCATCTTGTCCTTCTAGGTTATGTAGTTCGAGCTTCCCTCGAGTGCATACTCCAACTGCAACCCATTGAAATCCATTTCAATTGTATACTCAACTCTCGCATCAAGAAATTATTGCAACAATTTCGAATTGTTTCCACCAGCACAAAACTCAGCACCGCTTCAATATTGCAATCTTTAGTGATTAACACTGTTTTGATACCATGTAGAAATTATACAATATGCATGTATATTACCAGATTCTCCCGATATAACAATTTAATACTTATGTTAAATACATAATCCTTCTACTTAATTCTTTTTGGAAATTAAATCGCCAATTGCAAACACATGAATAAAAATCAATCACACATAACAAGATGTTTTATCAAGAAAGATTAAAGCTAAAAACCCCAACTATAATTTATTATGTATATCATGGATCATGAAACAATCTCATACAAAGCTCTAGCTCTAAGAGCTCTTAGTACAATATACAATCGTCTCACACTGTCATACAAAAATTGGTTCACACATGCACCAATTTACTACCTCCTGACAGCCTGCCTCCACTACGCAATCCTTGATGGTCAAGAACCTCTGAATGATTTCTCAATATGTCCAGCCTTGACTGCGCAATCCTAATAATCATCTCCAATGTGTGTGTGGATGCATTGAATGAATCAATATAGTCACAATTGATATTCAACCAGGCCCTTTCACCTATCTCTCCACTGGGTCTCCACTGGATCTTACATGCAAGTAGTTAACTATTGTATTTGTTCAATTGCAAGTAAGACACTACTTGTGAATTAATTAACTAATTAATTCACTCATCTTTCACTAGTTTATGTTCAGTTACAACTAGCACAACTGAGTTTAACTCACTGAATCGAGTTAAACTAAATAACAACTCACATAACTACCCTTCCAACTCTGTTACAACTTGCCACTATAAGTTATAATGAAGTCCTCCATGCATGAGTCACCAACCACCTTAGGAATTGCGTAATTCCTTCAACCCACTGATGTGCCACATCTGTTCACTGAAATAAAGTGCTCTAAGAGAATAAGTTACTATTTATTGTCTGATTATTATTAAGGGCTAATAATAATCGACATGCATTCTATTTTTAGATTAGCGATTTATAAATAGACTTCGCCCATCTTCTAAAAATAGAAATTCATCCAAAGACAAACTTTTCTCAATCATCTAGAATCAGCATTCCACTATAAATAGAATTTTCTCATCCATTCTAAAAATAGACATACACTTTAAAATCGCTTGTGTGGGCCCCACCTATTGTAAGTGCTTATTTTTCACTAGGATCAAGGAATGATGTTTTCGGATGCCAATTTCATTGTTTCTTGTTGCAATCTTCAACAATGTCCACTCTTTCCATCAGGGCATTGATAAGTGCATGACAGTTCTTTAGGCAACAATGTTGGATAACCTGCCCCTCATTTACCTTAGATCAATCAAACCCACGATTCCCCTTGCCACCACGATCTACTCTCTCTCGACGAATCTGCTTTTGAACCCTCAAACCCCCAACTCGATTGTCCCCCCACTTAACTCCTCCATGACCCCCATGCACACCCACACTAGCAAGTCACGCATGCCCCGTAGTCTTTCCACCTCGACGTGGAGTTTCCATGATTATTTCTGAGTCTGCCACCTCCACAAGGCCATGGACGACAAGGGAGTGAGAACACCCACACCACACGGAGGGCTTCATAATTCGCCAAGGTCGAGGAACTCCGCTGTGTGTAGAGTCTAGATACTAGAACCCCCACCGTAGAAAACAAACACCACAAAAAAAGGAGCCAAATGTCGTCACCCACCATCGCAGGGAAGCACAGAGAAACCTCCCACTACCAAATAAATACTTCCACCACCAAGAAAACCAAATACCATCACCCACCAAACCAACACATGGAAAACAAATGATGACAAAGTAGTCGATGCCTAAGCGTAACTTACCCCAGGGCAGTGACCAGCCTCCAAATTCTCCACATAGAGACCACACACCAATCCACCAAACACTGTCGCACCCACATCGGAGGGCATGAAGTTTGGAAAAGAAACTGTTTTTCCGCCACCACCCTCGAGGTTTCCCAGACTGTAGATTCTAGCTTCCTCTCTTAGCACGAAAAAATAGGCTCACCAAAAGCCAAGAAAAATGGAAATGAGTGTGCTCACTTCCCTTCAAATTCCTATCCTCAACCCAGATGCAGACAATGGCTAATAAATTGAGCAATAGGGACTGATAGAACACATCGCACCAGCAAATGCCCACGACAAGCACATACAAGCCACTCCCTTTGTAAAACTTCATGCGACATTTACGCTTCCTCTATGGAGGAAACCATAAGGACCAACACCAAACCAGAGTGAGGAGACTAATGTCGAGCTCCCTCATCTTCCGTCGCAACATCATTTCACCATCTCTGAACTCAAATGCCAATTATTTTTCACACGAATTTCCAATGTGAGGCCAATAACTCTCCCGCTGCATGTGTTATGGTGAACATACCAGGAGTACCGTCCCTCAACCTCGCTCCACTTATATTTACTCATGCGAGATGCCTTCCACGTGTTGCTCAGAGCTCACCCCCATCGGGGAGTATTGTATGAGCCTTTGTTAATCTAGTTATGAACCTTAATTAATTTGTTAATGGTGTATGAAATTTTATTAATTGTTTGATATGAACCTTGGTTAATTTTTAATGGTATTATGAAATTTTGTTAATTGTTTAGGTATGAATTTTATTTATTTATTTAATAATATATAGAACTTTATTAATGGTTATAAACAAAGGTTTATATAACAACCTTGCCAACTTATTTAGTGGGTTACACATCTATTTCACATTTCTTCGTTGTCTTGCGAAGTGGTAGTGCCAAGGATAGGTTATGAACTTTGATCAAGGAATCTTCACTAATTAGTACCACTACCAAGTTTCCTTCATGCAACTTATCAAATGTCTTAAATTTACTTCACATAACTTATCATGGTGCTTACATTACTTGTCTAAACCTCTAATTGAGACTACAACCCTCCAACATCTCTAACTATACAAACTCTTCAACCCTTATTAGAGTATTCTTAGACGTGCACTCATGCCTGAATCAAACATAACAATAACATCCTGAATGTGCATGCTCATTCCCTCTTTTAATGCCTTATTGAAACCACATTATCACACTTCTTAAAATGAAATGTTTCCATCTTAAGGAAAATCACCTACATTGCTTATAACAACCTAAACCATGCGAGTGAATAGGAGAGAACTTCATTTTCTCAAGATCAAAACATAAGGTCTTACAACCCCATTTGTGCATAAATTTGAATATATTTAACCTAAAGAAGGATATCTATCCTACTCCTTCCACATTTGACATATGAATTTTAAGAAACTAACACTTGTTTTTAACTATTTTTAACATTTGTTGTAGGTTGGCTTAGGTGAAGAATGATACTGGCTAATTTCAAACTAAATGTGCCATAAAGTAGAGTAGATGCAAATAATCTTTACATTATATAATGATATGTTAGTGATCAAATGATGTTGATGTCTTTGGAAATAAACTACAAATATTGTCTTCACAAAAGACTGGATAATTGGATATACATTACCTAAGCATGTCATAAGAGATAACACATTATTGTATTATCATTTAGTATTTTGGCATATCAGAGGGTAATTCAGAGAAAGACAACATAATTTTTTTTGTTGTTGAACATAGGTAGGGATCACTTAGTTTATTGGATGGAAGTACTTAGTTAACATGATAGGATAATATTTGATCCTTTTGGGAGCTTGATAGATCCATATTTCAAATAGATCTAGGTTTATTTAATTATTAATAATTGTAGTTATTATCATTTCTTTATTTTTATTATTTTTATTTAATCTAACTGAGTCCAAATAATTTATTCTATTATTATTATTATTATTTATGTAATTTAGCTATGTTAAAATATTTATATAACATAACATTACAATGTCTCTTCCATATTGAGTTAGAGAGCTCCTCTTGGTGCAACTAGGATTGTGTGAAGGTCCATTGAACTTGAATGCCCTTGAGATAATTTAATTCCCCCAAAAATGGTTTCCATCCTCAACTCTTACCATGAAATTTGAACAAAAACATGGTGTGATCTAAACCCCACTCAAACCAACAAGTTTAGTCTTCACGATAAATTTAAATTACTAATCAATAAAAGTACAACTAATGATAACAAACATGTTTTCTTACAATAACTTTGATCTGATTTTATGATGGTTTAAATATGCAATTTAATTCCCCCGAGGGGTAGGTGTTAGGACCACCAGGTGCTCGTATATTGCAAGTATCCTAGCTTTTATTGACAACCAATATGAAATTTCTTCAATTACTATTACACTTGAATCCATATGACTCAACCATCAATCTTTTTGTTTTGGTAGTTACGTTTAGCTTGGGCTTGAGCTAAACTATTTATTAGATGGAAGAATATAGATCCGCCCATTTATTGGATCCCAGAAGACCAACCCACCTACAATGGGATGCTTATCATCGGGCAACGGGATCATGTGAGGATTTGAAAGGTCTGGACACCCTTTGAGAATTTAATTATCCAAAAGTGGCTTCCATCCTCAACCCCTCCCCATAAGGTTTCAACCTGTGACGTGGTTGAGACTAAACCCCAGGTAAAATAATTGGTCTACACCTCAAGGGTTAATCACCTAATATCACCGAATATCAAATGGTGATCTAGAACTTATAGAGAGAACAAAGAGAACACCTCTCAGCCATAAAATCTAATATGAAGGAGCAACCTGCCACCACAATAAGTGCATGGCATTAGTTTCCAATGGGCTGTATATATTATTATTATCCAATTTTAAGGTCACTGCAAACACCAAAATGGTGTAGGAGACCCCCTTGTATGTGAGACAAGGGACCCACCTCCTAGCAACCATTTGACTGCTAAGTCTACTAAGTCTAGGAAGACATACATACTCTATGCTCTCTTAGGAGAAAACACATGCTGTTAACCATTAGGCCCACTCAAAAAAATAGAGAATGCTAGTCTTTGCATACTAGTTACAAAAATAACAAAAAAAATGTTTTTGAGTTTCCAAAAAAAAAAAATACAATTCTAAAATACAGTTAATTATCAAGTGCATTACTCTTAATGCTAATTACATATACATGGTTTTTCACACTCTTAATGCTAATTCACATGTGCAGGGTTTTTTACACTATTAATTTACTTTCATAGAAATAAATTTAGATATTAAAAAAATATATGATAAATAAAATAAGGTTTCTAATTTTATAAAATTTGAAAAAAAAAATATTCTTCTATTTTTCAATAAATAAATAAAATAGCTATTTTAAAATAATTATCAAATTTATTTTTTAAATTTATAAAAGGTTTTTAACAATTAAATCTTAAATTTATATCATGTACATACATTAAAAAAAACATAACAACTTATAATTTCTATGCACATATATATATATAGGGGTGTAATATACAAAAGGTAAAGAAATACATTACGGGCTATGTAGAATAGTTTCCACATGTTACCTGCTCCAGCCCGAACACAACTTTACATAAAATATTAGAAAATTAATAAAGTTTTTAGAAAATAACAACCTAGAAAAAATACGTTTAGTAAACTTCACAACACATCACCATAAACGGTTATGAGAAAGTTTTAAACTTAAAAAATGGGCAAAAGACCCTCTGACGGGCATTTTGCCCGTCAAATTCCAACTCTGCCGGTGAGGGAAATCTGTGTTTTTTTTTAATAGGGGTGAGATTGGGCGGGAGTCATTTTTCAAATTGAAATTCTCAAATAACTATCAGTATCAAACAAAACAAAAGGTTGCGCGGGAGTGATTTTTCATCGTGAAATTTTCAAACGATGGGTTGCGCGGGTGGTGAAATTCTCAAATAGGTATCAGTATCAAACAAAGGGTTTAGTGTTTTACATTTTGTGGTTTGCTTCATCCAACTTGCAATGCAAGATCACCTGCTGCAACGAATTATACATATCAAATACAGTTTTAGGGTGTGGAATTAAAACCTGGGGAGGTTCACAGCTATGATCCTGGAGATGTTAAATATCTCCACTTATGGAAAGCAGCCCTGGGTCAGATTCAGAGTGCAAAAGAAAGTGAGAGATTTCTTCTCAATGTTCCTGTTGATAACAAGAAAATTTTTCTTGATGCACTTGCATACGGGAAATGCGACCAGTTTTCGCAGGATATTAGGCTTTCTAAACCGTTCAAGCTTTCGCACAGTTGCACCACAGAAGTGTCACACAGGTATGTTTTGTATCTATTTTTCAAAGCTTTGAAACCAGTTTTGTTGCCATGAAGAATTTAATTTTCCAGATGAGACCAACATTTCCTGTTTTGCAACTAAATCTAGGTGTATGTCTCTCCTTTCTTTATAGATGCTCAACATTGGATTTTTTTTTTTTTTTCAAAAGCCAAAAGCCTCTGATGATAAAATCATTGGAGGGAGCTGGGTCACATGAATCTGAGCTCTAATGGCTTCTTCCAGGGAGCATCATGCTCCGAAAGCAATAAATTAGAAAACAAAAAACACATATGTCGTTTTCATAATGGTGTTAAACCCCTAAATCCCAACTACCCATCCAATAAATATTTTTTGTTAGCATTTTTTAACTCCTGTATTTAGTTTACAATTCCGCAGGAAGCCTAAAATGTATGATCAATACGGAAATAATATAGTACCGTGTGGTCTATGGACCTTACCCTTGCGAATATTGAGCTTACGGAATCTCTTTTGGCACCATTGCAAATGATCTGTAATGATCCTGGACATCCTCAATACCCGGGATACTAATTTGATGTCCAAAAGGGCCATCAAGATCTCTATCCCTTTCCCTCTGGCCATAGTATCAAGCCTCTTTATCAAGCATCCCCTCTACTTTCAAGCTCTTGCACCTTCAACTCCTTATAATACACACACTTCTCCTCATGAAATGCAGGACAGTAGAGGCGTTGGGATCCTCTACCTCTTGATTTATGCACAAAAAATTCAGCATTTGGTGCTACACCAAACTACTTTTGTGCTGGTTAGACCTAAGAAAAACCCAGAATATCATTACGGATTCCTCCATGATACTAACCAACTGAGCTGCTGGTATTGTATTTGCTTCTGTCCCTGCTTCCTCCATGGAACCTTTGACCAAATCTCGGGACCTTAAAACTTTTGACCAAATCCTGGGACCTTCAAATTGATCATTATCTAAGAACCTCTGCAACAAAACTTGAAACTGCTGAAACTGATCTGCCAGTGGTCATAAAACAAATCTTGCTCTGATCCATACAATGTCGCAACCCGGAAATTTCTGTATTGCCAATGCAGAGCCTCCCAAGACAAGCAAGTCTGGCCGACATACACAGTCTCCAGGTCTTGTTGCACTCTCATCAAGGATTCGTGAGAAGCATGTGTGACCGCAGGATTGTTTAGAATATATCTCTTCAACCTGGAAGTCACCTCTTTAGGCTTTCAGGTTTCATGGCTCTGAAAAACTCCTAATGCATAGGTTTACTGACTGTTAATCTTATCCAAGCAGCGCATCCTCTCTCAGTATTTCTTGTTGAAATCTTCAATATAACCCTCTTCTGGCTCTGCTTTTCAGCATTATGATGGAGAATATGCCATTGAAGCTCCACTCTTGCTCTCCCAAACACTGGACTCGACTAGATCAGACTCGTTTTCTTCAGATATAATAGACAGATTTCCCACCCCGAATCTTTTTATTTCTAAACGAAGCTCCTCTATTAAAAAAAATTCATAATCTTCATCATCTTCATCGTCGTTTAGTGAGGGTTAAGCCTCATGATCTCTGTCCTCAATTCTTACATACTCCTAATTCTCCTCCATAGACGATGCATATTCATTAGAGTTGTCTTTAGTTGCAGAATATTCACATATTTCATGGTAACTATAAATATTTTTCAAACTAACAACTTCATCTCACCACCATGGCATAGAAAAAGATAATTGCGGAACCAATAAAATGACTGATAAATCCCAGTAATAAATTAATCTGATGCTTGCAAGCCCAGTGATGGGAGGATGATATTGTGATTGTCTGTATCATTATGCACTCAATGCCTTTGAGTTGCTAAAATTGGAACTTCCTTTCTGTATCCAATGCAATGTCATGGATGCTGTCAATTTATAGGGAGGAGAAGAGCTATGAATACTAACATCATGCCCCTTCATTAATACCGTGGGTGAATATGATGAAATAATAGGTCTATCTCCGTGAATACTGCGATTGAATGAAGAAATGACAAATCTATCTCTCTGATGATGTGGGCAAGGCGGTAAATGACACTGTTGATTTCAGAATCGAAGTCCTTCAGGTCTGTAGGAGTTGAAGTCACCGACGATGTCATTGGATTTTGCGGTATAGAAGCGAACAATTGAGTTGATTTGGGCTGTTTGCAGAAACTCTGGTGCTGCTGTTATGTGTCTGAGACGAGATTGGGCACGAGTATCGGTGACAGAAGGGGTGGGATTTTAGATTTTTCATGAATTGATGAATCAGTATCTAGTTCTGTCTTTGGATTCTGAATTGTTGGGGTTTGGGATTTCTCATTAATTGATGAATAGGTACCCGAATGAAAGGCTGATACAATCTACTATCGAGCTCTGGAGTTTAAAGTGTATGTGTTTGTGAATATGTCGGGTGTTGCTTCTATAGTCTAGTTAGAAGTTTCTGTTTTTTATGAGCCTTTCAGTATGTATGTGATTGAAATGCCATGGATAGATAAATTATTACGGTTTTCAACTAGGAGATGGGGAATAAGATTGGATATATGATCGTTTTTGGTGGGACCTACCTCTCACTCCATCAGCGATAAAGTTTGTGATCGAAAAAATGACCTAAAACTCTTTTGGATGGATGCTGGACAAACGCTTCGAACCGTGATGCACATAGATGGAAGCCCAAGATAATAATAGCTGCTACTTTTATGGAAGGATCCTGCGCGCCTCCTTGTTATGGAATGATCTTGCTTGCTAGAATTGAATCTGAGTCAACTCGATCAATTGCTTCTGAATCTCGATCAAATGCCTATGTCTGCCTTCGATCTTGATGCGCTTCTGGCATGGAGTGTAAGATTTGCCCCATGGATCTGTTTTTTCACGCCGTTCTATCCACACGGGATATTGACATGCTTCGATGACATTGTGATCTTTACGCCCTCCTTTATATGCTTGGATTCAATCTCAACGCACCCTCAAAGACAGAGTGCGCTGCGTTGTCCTCTCTGTTGGCGGGGATATGAACTTGCTTTCCCACTCCTAAAGCATGGTTTATGAAATGGATCCGTCCTTATAGATGCCCATATCAGAAAGGCCAGGTTACCAGGCCGACCACCGGGGAAGAGGTTTTGACTTCTTTTATACCTTTTATCTGCAATTACTACGTTTATTTATTTATTTCTTACATTTACTATTCATTCACAGAATTTCCACCTCTTTGACCTCGAAAAGGGGGCAGTATAATATGTATAGATCCCAACATAAAAGGCTTTCACGTATTTCCACTAATAGGAGAAGAATGACATATATAACTAACTGCTCTACTTCATTGTTAGCAGTGAGGGGATTGATTGTAGTGTAGCTGATTAGTAAGAGTAGAGCTTATAAATTTCTATGGATTTCTGATGGCTTGAACAATAGCATGACAAAGATGAAGTTTGATTTGATTTGAATTACGGATTTAATTGATATGGTCAATCCCAACTTTGTTCAATACTAGGCATAATGAATATAATACGAGATCCTAGAAGGGGTGTCCCCAAGGTTCCATAAGTTAGGTGCATTCGCTTTCCGATGACTCATTCCGGAAAAGGAGTGCAAGGCGGAGGAGCCACACCCATAACCAATATTTATGGGAGATGACTTGACTACCAAGATTGTCAGTTGATGTAATGTTCCACTGAGGTGGCATAATGGAAGGAGTTGGACAAGGCATGTTGCATATCCCAGGTCTAGCAAGGAACCTCATATTTGTGAGTAAGATGAATGATTGAGAACTGGATCTATCTCTAGCTCGTCTATATCCCCGAGATCTTCTCTCGAGACCTCCTTATATGTGATCTCTTTACCATCCCACCAAGACGGACCTACGCGAACCATCCCACCAACAACTACGAATGTTCACCTCAAGCCCTGGCTTTCTCGGCCCCTCCTAAATCTGAGCCTAAGCAGGGCAAAGGAGAACACTAAAAATTCTATAAAAAGAAAACACTCACATGCATCTACTTTCATAAGGAGGGGCATCTCTTCAAGTCTTTCCTTGCTCGTCTTTAGAAAATTGAAGGGCTTGTGATTCCCCTAATTTCAATGACGTAATGACATATATAATATAGAGAATTCATGACTGGAAGACACAAATGGTAGAAGTGTGCGAAATCACACCCTCTTTTCACACTTAAATCATGTTATCATCATGGTATTTATATATAAATTCCTATTAAGATATCTGTCGATCGATATTTTTCCATTCTGAACCAACCTGCAACAAAAGGCTTTGGGCTAATTCCTTCCTTTCCTTCCTACCTTACCTGTAACATGTCTGTCTCCCTTTCTCCTTCCATCGGGGTTCTATCTGTGGGCTCTCTCCAATGAAAGGCTTGGTCATTTTGAGTCTAAGTTTATTTTCAATTTTTGTTGACATTCATTATTTGTTGCTTAGATTTAAAAACTATCTAAGTAGGGTTTTTTTGCACATTTTCCAAACCATTTCCCCTACAACGAGCCCATTACTTAATAGTTACCCTTGCAATCACCCCCGCTTACGTGGCGATTTCCAGTTCATTATATGTGGGGAAGCAAGATATCAGAAATCCTTATTTATGCACCTAATAGCCCAAGTGCTGAAAGTCTATTTCCCTCTTTCTGCACTTAAAACAAATTTGAAGGGGCGAGCCATGACTACAATTTCCTAGTGTTTGACGGAGTTTTAAGGTTGAACCTCCTAGATGAACTTAGAAAGTGAGGTTTTTTATCGAAGAATGTCCCATTTCCTATCTCCGAGACGTGACCTCAACGACTGCTATTTCCTCGTAAGAGGAACTGAGAACATATCCATGGTGGAAAGTTCCTTAGCTCATGGTGAAGGATGATGGTATCTCGTAAAGAGAATAAAAGAGTAGAGCTCATATGGTTGACACTTGTAATGAACCCTGTTTCCACTACTATTTTCTCCTTGGTTGTATTGTAATAATAGCGGTGCTGGGTTTTCCAACATCAGTAGCCTTTACTGCGTAGAGAGGCTTTGTAAGAATGGCACTTGGTTGTTGTGGTACTTTGTGCCGCTCAACTGCTTTGAGTTCTCCTTTGATTGGAATTGTTGGCTGCTTGAAATCAATAGCTTTAGGCACTGCTTATCTTCTAGGAACTTTAGCAGCTTTGGGTACCTCTTTTCTTGTATTATCAGGCTATCTAGGTGCTTCCTCTCTTATGAAATTATAGGAGCTCAACCTTGGTTGGCCTTAGTTCAGACTTTATTCTTACCTCAGCCATTATGTTATAAGAGACCATCTGTAGCTGGACATGGAAAATATTGAAAGAATCCTATTCTTTCTCCCTTTGGTCTAGTGTGCTTTTAAATGCCCTATTAAGATTCAATTTAATCGAAGTCAACAGAGAAATTTCTTTAATCATTTCATTAATATCACAATTATATTTCAAAAGCCTCCAAACAAAGCATTATGTATTTAAGCGAGTGCATTACTTTCACTCTAAATATCTTGAATTCTAAATAAAGGTAAAGCGAGTGCAAGTTCTTACCAGAAAATCTTAGACCTATATCCACTTTCAGGGTGCATTTAAGTTATCCCCCTTACTGGTTTACCCTCACCCCTTGTTCCCCTCTCCCTATCCCCAATTCTGTTAGTTCGATGCTATCGCTAACTTCTGAGAAGCATCATCCAATACTAGGGAGGAAGGGGAGGTTTTGGTGGTTCGTTCGGTCAACTCACCCCTGCCTGTCATTTTCAAGGTAACGGTCAACTCGATACCCATTAGTTGTCGGTGAGAAGAAAAGGGAATACAAAGGTAAACGCCCTATTTCAGTAGTATGAGAAACTAAGGTCCCATGTTCAATGGTTGGCCGAAACACTAAAGTAGTCCAAGAAGTTACGGCATAAACCAAGGTCCCATGTAAAAGTGCTAACCTCAATGCTAAAGTGGTCCTAGGAACTAGTTTAGAAACCTAGGTCCCATGTATTAGTGTTGATGCTAACTCCCCAATGGTGGAATGAGCAAAGTTCGGAGGTTTTTTGAGTCAGACATGGCTCTGTATAGTTACAAGGCATAGGTTCCCCCCACTGGAGCTATCTCTTCAGCTTATTGATAAGCTGTTCAGTAAAACAGAATGGGTGGTTGATGAGAATTGGTAGTCCGAATCATGTCATCTGATCTGTATGTGGTAGCTCAGTTTATAACTGAAGGGGTTGGTGAAATTTGAAGGTTGTTGCTACCTTCTATTGTTGGTCACAGAGTCTGTTTGATTTACTGTTTTCAATTTATTGTGAAAAATTTCAATTTATTTGCATGCAATTGTTGGTTCAGAAGTCATTTTTTTATTAACCATGTTTGTGCCCAAATCATGTTACCATATATGGAATGGCAGGATATTTTTCCAAGAGATGGTCAAGAAGCAGAAGGCGTATTTAAAAACATCTATAATATTTTTTTAGAAGTACCATAATACACAATAACATTGAGTATTATCATGGGAAAGGAATGTCTGGATGTAAGTTTGGTTTCATTGTAGGAGGAAGGCTTTACTTTAGAGTAGCCTTGAGCTGAGTTTTTGATTGGATTGTATGGACTATATAGAAAAATAATTATTTTTTACTTTGTTTAGATTATACATGAAAATTAAAAATTCTAACATTTAATAAAATCACAAATCTCACGTTCTTTTGTACCAATTTTTGTTCTTTCAAGATTATTTTCCTAGCAGTGACTATTAAGTAGTCTATGGATGGTGGAGAATCGAGATTAGAACTTGAAGGTTTGAGTGCTAGGTGGGGAAGTTGTTGCTGTAGATTGTGAAGACTTGAATAATTTTCATTGTATAATGCGAAGTTGTCATGACTTGCTTGTAAATTGAAATCATGAAGACTCGACATATTGTTAGGATTGTTACCATGTCTTTCGAGAGGATGGATTAGAGCATTGACCATTAAGTGGATTTAAGATTGCAAATGGGAGGTTGGATGATCAAATGGTAGTTAGAGATACCATTGCCTATCAAAGTTAAAATCCCTAAATATTTGTACTATGTGGAGTAAGAATAGAGCTAAACATTAATGACTATAACTATAGGTAGAACCAATTCTCACTCGTTTGGAAACTGTGCTTGATTAGATTTTCTAGACTTGAAAATAACATATTCAAAAATATTACAGGTTCATATTAACATACATCAAAATTTCCAAGGAGCATGGCATGAAGTTGTGAACTAATATGGACAAAGTTCAATTTTTCCATTTTTAAGAGTCAAATCCAAAATCATGTTTCAAAATATGATAATACACAACAAATATAATAGCTTAGGAATAAGTGGCAAAGAAGGCCCTCATGCTTTTGTGCAGTGTTTCTCCAATTGCATGAACTTGTTTTTTTGGATACACTGGATATTGGGCCTCTTAATCTTGCTAAGTAGTCCTTTTGAGGTTGCATCTAGGTTGCCCATGTTAATGATAATAAGGTAGATGTCTAGTATGTGAAACTAGTCATGATTTTAGTTTGTTTCGTCGATCATAGTTGGTTTTTTCTAGAAGTGATTGGGTTAAGCATATGTGAAAAACCAAAATTAATCTTTTCAAGATTTCTTTTTAATTTGTTCATTAGGTATTGACGATATATACAAACACTCATAAATTCTAAACTAGTATTGGAAAATGAGGACATAAAACCAAACTGCCATTTTGGTGACAAACATAATGGTTGGGTTGAAGTGTGGGAGCCGTGGGATAACAAAAGGATCTTCTCTTTGCTAGAGGACCCTCTTTAAAATATTTGGGACAATAATCCAGATAAGAAAATTGAATAATAAGGAAACCTTTGGAGTATAGATACACTTCATAGTAAATTTTTTTCCAGTTTGAATAGATCCACTTGTACAGTTCTAATATAGGTGTTGTGAATTAGACTTCAATGCATGTGATTCATAGAAAGAGAGAAGGTTTGTGACCTCTTGCTCATAGAACTCTACCATTGTGACCTTTATAGCTTGGGCTCATAAGGAAACATGTACATTTAAAGTGCATGCTAATAGAGGCATTTATTTGCAACACGTTTTGTGGTTTTTTCTTGACCCATTAATTAATGACACTTATGATTAATAACTCTTTGGTAATTTTAAATATTGTAAACTTGATTACAAATTATAATTGTTGAAGTGGAGTGGTTTATTTGAGACCTTATCCTTGAAATAAATAGTCTTTGACGATGAAAACACATGTTTTCCCATCACTCCTTTTTCTAGGCACAACACCAAAATTAGAATAATGTCTTTGCATATGTTAGACAATAGATAATGGCCATCAAGTTGGTTTCCTGCAAACAAAGTTATTATTTGTCCACAAGGATCATATGCATGAGCTCTACTTTTTGCTTTTTATTTACGATAAAATCAAGAAAGTTCACCCAAAATATTAAGGTTTTCCCTATGATAGACTTGACAATAATTTGAAAGCTTGCTTTGATTTCAAAGCCCTCTCAAATTAAGGTCCCCTAACATTTCCATTGTTACTAGTTTTTTTGTCAAATACTTTTTGTTCAAATATTTTGTTGAACACTTGTCGTGCAACCTCAGGTCCAAAAGAAAGATTTTGTTTTTGGCCTAAGTGATCTTGATTGAAACGTGTTAACTACCGATCTATCTATGATTACATCCAATAATATTACTTTACCATACCCCTAAGAACACATCTAAGCCATTATTTTTGTGCTTGAACTACCATGTTAGTCCCTAAAGAACAATTTGGGTTCTTCCATTGCTAATAGAAACAACCATAGAGCTCTTTCCATATGAGCCATGTTGACATATTTTCAAGTTTCTTTGTGTATGTTAGTTCCTTCGAGCAAACTCAAACCAACAATAACCTAAGTGCCTCTGTTTGCACTACCTTTAATCTCTGACACTTTGTGATTACGACTTCAAGGCATTCGTTCATTGTGCGATGCAAGGGATGTGTTGACTAGTTAGTGAATAGTAAACACCCCAATATTTGTGGTGTTCTTAGCCTTAATAGCTTTAGTAGAAGGCTTAGAAATTGACCTTCACCTAGAGAAATAACCATAAAGCTCTAGGAAATTTTTGCAGTCACTCCCAAAGTTCCCTCTATGGCTCGAGCTCATAAGGAAACATGCTCATTTAAAGTCCATAATAATAGAGTTCATTTCTTTGCAATAAGTTCTATGTTTTTGTCTTGACCTCTTAATTAATGACATTTATGATTAATAACTATTTAGTAAAGTTTAATATATTGTAAACTTGATTACATTAAATTATAGTATTGGAGTGTTAATACTCTAATATTATGCACTTGGATAATTCATTATATTAAAAGGTACCCCTTCAATGGTATTTTAGGGATGCCTTTGAGAAAGTGGCATTCATGGGACACCTACCTAATGGTAAAGATGTGTCCTTGACCCACATGTGTTTGTATGTGTATGTGTGTGTTAAAGGGGTTTCCAATATGAGGATGAGTTGCATTACCCTTGAGATGCATTATCCAGTCACTTATAAATATGCACATTTTGATTGGGTTACTTGTTACATGGATGCATTTAGTTTTATTTGTAAATATTTTTATTTTCCCCCAAATTTTCACAACTTCATTGTGATTTTAACAATTTTCATTATAGAATAAGACAAATTTGTATGGTTAAACTGTATTTCACACACACATTTGTCATTTCCTCTGAAGGAGCCAAATTTATTGGATAATGATACATAGGATTGAAATGGAAATTTAAATGGAAAACAAAAACTGGCATCATTTGGACATAGCTAACATAAGTTTCTCTGAGACATGTTTTGATTTGCAAAGAAAAATAAGCAAGTGCTAAAAATGTTGTGTTATGTTATCTGTTATAACTTATTTTCATTTCCAACATTTGTACAAACTTTGTCAGTTGATAGGTACCCCAATAAGAAATTGAGGACAACAACATTAACACTTGCACATTCAAAGTGTATGATTATATTTTTTTGCATGAGTCATTCCTATTATCACTTTGTACTTCTTTTGATGCATGTGAAATAAACGTTTAGGTTGACCCTAAGTACCACCAATAGAACTACTGAATTTACACCATATGAAAATACTTGAATTCTATTGATGGAAAAATAATTGCCTCTTTTATTATTCGAAGCATCCATTGTATATATATAATGTTCATAAACATAAAATTTTATAAATTTGAGTGAAAAAACATCTTGCACAAAGAAATAATAAGATCATACTAGCAAGCCAACAACCTTCAAATTATTAATGACACCATTGCGCAAAGATGTAGATAATGGGCATTTAACACATGACTCAATCTTGATAGAACCTAAAATTTTAAATGATTGGTTTCATGTAAATGTACTCCACAACATGTTATGTTGTGATATGGGTCTGCACATATTTTCTCAAGCTCCACACAGAAGAAGGTTTGAGAACTAAGAACAAATATTTATGATGTTACCTGTTTACAAATTTGAGAGAGCCTCAAGGGTTACAATCAAAATCTAGAAATTTTGTTTCTTGGTGGAATGTGAGACATTCTTGGATTTGTATAACACTTCAATGCTTGTTTAGGATCTAGGTAAGTGCGAATGAATAGAAGCTTTCTATCATTGTTCTATATTGGATTCCCATTCTCTCTAAGTTATCAAAGGCAAGTTAAAACCTGATTAGACTAAGGGACAACATATTCCATTGCCAAACTTTAACCTTACAGGGAGGTGCATTACACTTGTTTGATACTTCCACACATTTTGAGGGCATGCCAATAGAAATGTCATTGTTGTTGGATACACTCGTGTTGGTTAGTTTTAGAATTTTTTTTTGTCAAATATGTTGTTTTCATGAAGTAATATTTCCAACCAAGAGGATAAAGACTTGGCATGTCTAGGACATATGGTGTTATTTCTTGCATGTATTTGTGATTTATTAGTATTCCACCACTATAACTTCATTATGTAGTTGTCCGTTTAGTAGTATATTACAACAATGATTTGTTAAAGGAAAATGATTCTAGTTTGTTTGAACGCCATAAATTGGAAGGAAATCTAGCTTTGAATTGGAAAAATGGAATATATTATGAAAATATGTTTTTTGATCAAATATAGGCCCATTGCCCGATCATTAAAAAAAAAAGTCACGACAATAAGCAATGATTTTGGACACGATGAATTACACAACTCTCTAGCTCAAAAACAAGTTAGCATATTCATTGTTGTTCGCATCAGAGAAAAATGAACGAGTAACCTTAAGTTTTCTTTGAATATTTATAGAATCATTTTAGAGATTTTAAATGGAAATTGCGTGTGCTAATATTTCTCAATTGATTACAGGGAAAATAAGGGGCATACATAATTTGTTGGCTTATGGGAATTGGATTCCTTTTCCCTTGGAATAGTACACTGATAATTGAAGATTACTATATTGAAGCTATATTCCGGGTTAGTATCAAATTTACAAAGTCTTGTCTTATTCTTTTTTAGTTTCTTGTTGTAATCTTGTGTCAGCAATACTTTGCTCCACCCATTAGATTTCTACTAACTAGTTTTATTGTTGAAGTGTCACTGCTTCTTAGAGATAACTAGAGGAAATGATACAACTACAAAAGTGGAGCATGAGACATTCTTAGTAGAAATCTCTAGCTTTGTTGTGTTTATTTATGACATTTATTTGCTTTGCTTATACAGGTCATTTGGCCACATAGTGGCCACTATTTCCCAGCTAAAGAAAACTTGTTTGAGTTTCTTGCTTTTATGGGGGAAAATGACATTAACAATATTGCTGATGTTGAGTAATATATCGTATAAATCCTTTATAGTCTACTTCAGTTTATATTCCAGTGTTCATCGACTTTCATGTCTTATACTCTACATTGTAACCTTTTTTGTTTTTTTTTTTTGCAGAAAATGGACTCAGTATTGATGGTAAGAAGCAAGGATTGAAGAAAGATGGGAACAATAACACTAGAGTGACAAAGAGAGAGAATTTAACTGGTCTAGTGGTACTCGTAGAGCCAATATCTCACATACGACACACATAAATATTGATGGTCAAGTTTTCAGAGTTGGTGAATTCACTTGCAATTTCTTGGCAAGATAATGAAATGTTTTGAAGTGATGAACAATATTTTATCTGTAAATTGTACTCCAACCAATATTAAGTTGGAAACTCATATTGTAATACTTGAAATTTTATATAATATAATTTATGTGGTTGGAATTATTTATATTTTCACATATTACTTGGTATTGTAATTAACATATGTAACTTTGCGTTTTCATATTAGATGAACATGTAAATTGTATGACATTTTTTTTTAAATTTAGTTGCAAAATCATACTAATTAATTTATGTTGATTGATAATGAACACATAAAATCAATCTAAAATTGTTAAAATAGTAGTTTATATTGATTAATGATGAAAACAAATAAAATGAATATACTACTAAATTAGTCATTTATAATGATTATTAATGAAAATAAATGAAATGAAAATAAACTACTAAATTAGTTGTTTATATAATGAGTAAATGACTACTTCAAATGATAAATTTGTGACTACAAATGATGACTAAATTTTACATATATACGACTATTAGTAGCTAATTTACAGTATCTTATAACACGACTAAAATTTAGTCATATTTCTTCGGTCATTAATTGGTTTCAAACGATGACTAAAATTTGCATATATATGACTATTAGTAGTTAATTTACAGTATCTTATAACACGACCAACATTTTGGTCATATTTTTTTGGTCATTAATTTGTTTTCTCGGGTGATCATATAGTAATATATTTTGTTGTATATTTGGTCATTAATTGTCACAATTAATGACCAAATCACAGATTAAATCAATGATTAAATCAATGACCAAATTAAGGACCAAATCAATGACTAAATTAATGATCAAATCAATGATTAAATTAATGACTAAATCAGTAACTAAATTAATGACCAAATTAATGACCAAATATACAACTAGACAACAAAATTGAGATAACTAATTAATGACTAAGCTAAAAACGACCAAAAGTTGGTCGCGTTATAAGATACTGTAAATTAGCTACTATTGGTCACCGACTGAAAAATAGTCGTTTATATGCAAATTTTAGTCGTTTTTTTAGTAACTAATTAGCCATTTTGTACTAGTGTAACTAAGCAGTAATGGATCAACGGTATAACTAGATAAGCCATAATGGAACAACAGGATAACTAAGCTGAAAAGTAATGGAACAGAAGTATGACTGAAGTGAATTAAATAAATCGTACATCAATTAATTAAGTAATTTTGCAATGGAATTCTCTTTATGACTTAATTAATCAACATTGATCAATGTTTGAACGCTTTGTTATGCTAGAAGAAGAATACAATTCATAAAGACAGATAATATTGAAATTAGATTATTCTACGATCTGTAATTCAAATACAAAGGTATAAAAATAATTGGAACTATCTACTGATAATAAAGTATTGTCGTAAGTCAGAAAATATGATTGCGATTGTCCTACTTCAAGAATGCAATTTATAACAATCCTGAAGAAAGAGAACTGTAATTGTATTGAATGGAATATACTTTACAACTGCATCAGATTCTTAAGCATTTGTTTTGCAACTACATAGAGTATGAAAACATGCATAGAACTTCCAGAGGTTGGGCCCAGACAATCGGAAGCCCTAGCGCAATAGAAACTTCAAAATATTATTGTTCAAAGCTCTATATTACATCTAGTGATGTTACAAAAACACAATTAGACAGAGTGTTTCTGGTGTGTCTATTACAGAATGAATCTCCTATCTTGTCTTCGACTCCCATTATCATTCGTCCTTTGCCCTTTTAAAGGCAATTTCAAAAATGTAAAAGTATTTTACAAACGACAGCCTGCTGCGCGTGGTTGTCATTTGATTTCTTGGGCTCGAATTCATCTATCTACCTTCTTCCGGCCGCTGGGAGTTACCAGGATTTCATATGCTTACATTCGTTGGTTGGCTTCTCTTTCCTATTGGTCCAACCATTCTTCCTACCTGCATGCGGAGATAAGAGAAGTCAATTTTATATTACAAAAACATCCTTTTCATCATTAGTCTATTTGTTCTCGTTTTCATAATATTTTATTCTCTTTATTGTTAATATGAAGAGGGATTCCCCCAAAATTATAACATAATTTGAAGTACTTATAGGGTGAGAATGATACCTTAATTTGGGCCCAACATACTCCCCTACATACCTAGTTTCATGTCCTCATGCAAACAGATGATTGAGATGTAGATGCATTAAGGAGTAGGTAGGGTAGGCCTTTTCGTTGTATGCTCTGAAGCCTTGTTTTCATTTCATGAGTGTAAAGGCAGCGCCTGTGGCTCCCTCTGGTAATTTGTAATTGTGATTATAATCCTCAGGAGGATACCATAGGAGAGGGTTTCTGTATCTGCATCCCAACCAAGCAGGCCCCATGATATAGACCAAGCTGCTGTATGAAAGGAATCTGCAGGCAGCAGCCTTGAAATTCCTGTAACTGAATGGCTCTCTATTCTTCACATTGTTCATGGAGGTCATCCATATTTTCTTGGCTACTACTAATGCCGCTTCACGAATGTCCCCAAAGTATTCTCATGCATTTTCTATGATATCCTTATGTATGGGTCCCAGTCTAGTCCTCACACCTTTCCTTCTCATGATTTTTTTGTTATGGATGATCATTTGCAGGGGTTTAGTAGGCTCCCCCCTCACCCATAAATCTATACTATGCTCTCTTTTTTGGAAGATTCCGTAGGCTTTGGTCCACCTAATCTAGTTTTTAGCAAATGAAAGGAAGGCCTGTAGCTGCACATCCCTTATGAAGGGGCTAGGGTTGCTGTCCGTGTCTTCTTCTAAGAAGAATTTATGCATGTAAAGCTCACAGAAGAGGCGTTGGACCTACTCATCTTGATCGTTACAACATTGGACAAATTCTTCTCATTAGAGAACTTTTGAGGTCTAAAATGGACCTCATAAGAAAAATGTACAACCAAAATAAACTTTATAAGAACCAATAGGATTTAAAATGATAATGTCAACCATGGGGGATGATTCACCATTTTTGGGGTGAAAAAGTAAAAATATTAAAAAACAATAAAATAGTAAAACTACTTTTTGAACATGTATTTTCAACTTATCTCCCTAAGTTTTTACTCAAATTTCAAGTGGGAGTACTTGTTGGATGCAAAATTTAGTTCCTAATCCAAGGAGTACCCATGTTGCATACTTTCGATGGACCCTACTAAATGAAAAATGAGAAATACATGAAAAACGTGATTGCAATCACATTTTTCATGTATTTCTCATTTTTTGTGTACTAGGGTAACTTGAAAGTATGCAACATGGCCACTCATTGGATGAGGAATCAAATTATACATCCAAAGAGTGTTCCTGCTCAAAATTTGAGTAAACCAATAGGGAGATAAGTTGAAAAAGTAATTTTTATTTTTTTCCTTCTAAAATTTGGTGTTGTAATCAAATATAACTTTATTATTTCCACTGTTATTTTATAATTTCCTTAGGAGGCCCATTTTAGACCTCAAAATTCCCCTAATGATGGTCCTAAAAGTAGTGGGTTTTCCTGCCCTGACAGCTTTAACTTTCGAGAGTAAATACCATTCTGTTAGGAACAAGGCATAGTTGGTTGCCGGAGCTCTGCATGATAGTGCATCATTATATAGAGAGAAAATTGGAGAGATTTTCTTCTTAGCTTGCTCCACCTGATCTTTTACCACTTTAACCTTTTCCTGCTCTCCTCTAAGCTGGGTGAATGTCTCATCTTCTATGGCGAAGAGGTCAGTGAAATTTTTTAGCGGTGCCTGATATTCTTGTAATGGCACCACCTCCTTTCTACATTGTGTTAGTTCATGCCACACTTGCACTAGTTCATTTCATAATTTCTGGTTGGCAGCTTTCTCTACTAGATGGGCATAGGCAAGGGCTTCCTCTGTTTGGGTCCCCTTTTCCTCTATAACCTTCTGCTTAGTTTGGGTGGAGGCTTCGATGGTGTTTGCCAGTTCTGTCTACACTTCAACCTCGGTGGTGTCTGCTAGGTTGGTTTGTATTTCAGTTTCAGTAGTAGTTATCAAATTGGTTTGTGTTCCAGTTTCCATGGTGTCAGCTAAGCATGCTTTCATTTCACTTTCAACAGTGTTTACTGGTTCTGTTTGAGTTCATGCAATAGAGGTTTCTGTCTTTGGCTTCTGGGCCCTTCTTTCTCTTTTCAGTTTTTTTCTCAGATATTTTACCAGTTTCTTCACTCTCTTGCAGGTCCTTCTTAGTTTCTCACTTCTCCTTTCATCTGAATCTTCACCTGTCCTTATTTCAGCAGACAGTAGGGGAGCTGAATTCCCCTTTTTAGGGATAGCGTCTAAAATGGTGTTTCTGATTACGTCTTCATAATTTACCTCAATGTGAGGATCCTGACTAGGAGGAGCAATGCTACCTCCTAGTGACAAAGGGGCTGCCTTTGTGCATGTGCTCTGCTCCACAAGGACAGTGTCAGCTGAATAATCATGTGATTCCAATCTCTCCTCTACCTATCCATCACTATACACTTCATAATTATCAATAGGAGACAAAGCCTCATCATCTCGCAGTTCCCCTTGGTCAGGTAGAATGTTAGTGTGACCAGAGCTACTGGGGGTGGTGGATTTATCAGAAAGTTCCTCTTGCTCCCCTTCTTCCAATGGGTTTCTCAATTCATAGTTTTTCCTTATTTGACCTAGGACTCGGGCCATTTCCTCCCCGAATTCTTGCAAGGGTGCATGGGATGGTTCTGCTTCCTCCATGAGGTTCGAGGCTCCTTGGGGTGTCTTGGACCCTTTTTTCCTGCTTGGCTCTGACGTTGAGGTTCGGGTCCTTTTTCTTCTTGGTGGATTTACCCTAGGGGGCTCAATTTCGGTTCCGTCGGGGTTTACTTTTGGTTCCTATGGCTCAGAGTTAACAAAATTATCCCATGCTATCTACTGCCTATCTAGCTCATGAGTGACAATTAGTTTTATTAACCCCTGGTGACTAACCACTGCTTGGGGATTCTTGGCTTTCCTCAATCAAACAGCAGTATCATGCAATATGAAATTCAAAAAGGCAGGCAGATTAATTGAATTTTTTTGTTTAAGTGCAACTAAAATTTTGAGCTGTCAAGGTTTTACCACATCCCAACGTCCTTCTCATGTAATAAAATTTTGGATGAATGTTGCTAGCTCCTACCATGGCTGGTGTAAAGAGGCAGGGTTAATCCCTCTATTTTTTCACTCCAATAGTTCATCCGGGTCCTGGTATGCTGTTACTGCTTCTCTTAGGAGGAGATGCTTCTCTGCCCATATTTATTGTTTCACTAGTATTCCAGAAAGTTTCATGATAATTCCCTTTGTAACTGGTATAGTTCAGCCTTTAACTCTGGTTTTCCCTTCCTGCAGATTTTGTAGAAATTCGATTGCAATTCTCGTGTTGAAACCTTGTATCCTGTGTACATATTTCAGCCATCCAGCTCGCTAGAGGATGGCACTCACTGCCTCTAAAATTGGAAAGTTTGCAGGCTCACTTCAAAGAGTATTTCCTCCCATAACTGATATGCTCTTTTCCTCTGATTATTTTTCTTCTTGGCTATGTTGTTTCGACTGGATCTTCCTTGCAAGTGGAAAAGAGATTGTGGCTCTGTGTAGATAATCTTCATGCATTAATTGTAGTGTTCCTCTGGTCTTATCAATGCGTCTGATGAGATTTGTTCAGGGATTTCACATGCTTGCCGAATTAAGGCCAATTACACCCCCTACCTCAAAGAAAGGGTCCCCATGCCCTCAAGTACAGGAGAGATTTGGTAGCTTATGAATGCAGACAGGGGAATGTCAGAATTTGGTAATGATAATCTGTGTGAAGGAATGGAAGGTTGAGTAATTACTAACATATGCGGTAAAAAGGTTAGATTTAGAAGTTTTCATAATTGTATCTTGAGCGGAAGTAACCGGAAAGTGAGAGGAAATAGAATAGCCATTATTGCGATATGATGTCCTTGCATGACTGAAAAGTTATGACGGAAGCAAGACTGAGTCAAGTAATGATTGGTGTTGTCATTCCGAAGTTCAAAATATGTAAACATATCTTTGTTAGTTATTCTTATGGTAGGTCATGATTATTACTAATTCAAGTAATAGCTTGTGGTTGAAAAATGGAAAACAAGGGGTATATAAAAGAAATTGGCTATTGAAGGAGCATAATTTCATACCACAAGTAGAGCCACTGCTTCCACCAGGCATTCATAGCCTCGATAGGGTTGCTATTTTAACTTGAAAAATGAGCCAAGATCCTTATGTAAGAATAGTTGTTTTTCCAATTTTATGGAGAGATCACCATGCTAGTATGGTGGCCAAATAACCATGGTGCCACTCACTAGAGTTGTAGAAAAGTGATCAGGTCAGCTCGTGATGAGACCTCCTATCCCTCAATTCATTAATAAGGTCATTACCCTAGTGTGGTGGCCATAATGGGCATGCCACTTGCTACACCCTTATAAACATGGTAGGCTGGCTCGTGATGAGACCCCCTATCCTCCCTTAAGATTTTCATGTAAATGTAGTAATTCCTTTTGAATTTTAACATCTTGATCTATGAGGAGGTCACTGTGCTGGTGTGGTGGCCATATAGTCACAATGCCAATCACTAGAATTGTAACAGAGTGATCAGGCTGGCTTGTGATGATACCTCCTATCCTTCTAGTAGATGAGAAGGTCATTACCCTAGTGTGGTAGCCATAATGGGCATGTCACTTGTTAAACCGTTATGATCATGGTAGGCTGGCTCGTAATGAGACCCACTATCCTCTTAAAGATTTGCATGAACACATAATGATTATTGAGGGAGGCTCATTGACTCCTTAAGGGTGGGGAATGGTGAAAGAAGCAAAAAAAACCAATACCATTAATACCCCTTGTTCCATTTCTTCATGCTGTAGGGACATATTACTCAAATAGTGCAAAAAGATATATCATCATAAGGTCCTATATTATTTGATATCATATTTGAACTGTGGGTGACTTAGCCTTTCATTTCATGTGTGCATAATGCCAGCTTCTTGTCTAAGAATTATTATGCCAAAGGGCCATCATATTTGTAATTTTATCATTTTCCCTCTCTCTTCCAACTACCATTCCCTAATCAAGGTTACTCAATTACAAAAAGAATGGCTATTTAATTTCGTTAGACAACAACTATTCAAAGATTGAGTAGTAGTTGTTCAAAGATTGCTCGGCATTAAAAATGCTCAAAAATGGTTGTTCAAATCGAATGAACAACAATTGTTCAAAGATGGAACAACAGTTGTTCCCGAATTGAATAACAAAAATAAAAACGCAGCAGTGAATAGCTTTTCAGTTCGACCGAACAACAACCTTAAAAACGTGAAATGAATGTTCAATTGTGGTTGTATCGATAGCCATTCAAAGACTGAAAAACAATTGTCCATGAATTGAATAGCACAACTAAAAATACTAAAAATGGTTGTTCAATTCGACTGAGCAGTAGCCGTTTAGAGATTGAAAAACAGTTATCGAAGAATTGAACAACAAGATTAAAAACATAGAAAAAATCTGTTCAATTTGGTTGAACCGTGGCCATTCAAAAATTGAACAACAGTTGTTCTCGAATTGAACAAAAAAATTAAAAAAATAGCAAAAAGTTGTTCAATTTGGTTGAACCGCGACCGTTCAAAAATTGAACAAAAGTTGTTCTTGAATTGAACAACAAAGATAAAAACACCAACAAACAGCTGTTCAGTTCGACTGAATAGCAGTTGTTCATAGATGGAACAACAATTGTTCACAAATTGAACAGAAAAGTAAAAAAACATAAAAACGACTATTCAATTTTGGTTGAATCAGCGGCTGTTCAAAGACTAAACAACAGTTATTCCCGAATTGAACAGTAAAAAATAAAAACACCGCAGATGGCTATTTAATTGAGCAACAACCATTTAGAGATTGAAAAATAGCTATCTATGAAGTGAAAAACAAAAAATAAAAACACAGCCAATGGTTGTTCAATTCGACTAAACAAAAACCGTTCAAATATTGAACAGTAGCTATCCGCGAATCGAATGGAAAAAATGAAAAAAAATACAGCAAATGGATGGATGTTCAATTGAACAACAGCTGTTCAAAGATAGAAAAAAAGATATTTTCAAATTGAATAGCAATAAAAACACATTCTTACAAGGAAAATGAATTGCAAATGGGAATAATGTACAACAAGACAAAACGATTATATACATTATTTACAAGTGATGATGTCAAACCTCTCATGTACTTGAGTTTGTGGGGTTATCACCCCCTTGCACCACAACTTGGATGGTGGGATTGTTTCGTGCCTATTGACAGAAAGATTCTTTCATGAGAGGTTTGCAATAGAGGCATACTCTATTCCCGTTAAATCAAAATGTTGAACCAGACCCATCTATGGTGGTCAAGGTGAAGGTACCATTTCTATGTACTTCCTGAATCTCATATGGACTGAGCCACCTTGTTTACAGTTTTCCTGGAAAGTCTTGGAATCTAGAGTCATAGAGGAGTGCCCAATCTCCTTTTTGAAATACCTTCCTCTTTATTAGGTTGTCATGCCACTTGGCTCACTATTGTTGAATGATCGTTGTGCGTTGCAGGGAAAGTAGTTGAATTTCATCCAGTTCATTTATTTACTGAAGTCTTTTAGCTTGAGCTTCTATTAATTCCAATCCCACTTCCTAGGTTGTTCTCAGAGTTTAAATTTCAAACTCAATAGGGAAGATAGGTTCTCTCCCAAATACTAGATGATATGGTGAATATCCAGTGGTATTTCACTAGGTTGTTCGATAAGCCCATAAGGCTTCTGGTAGTCTCGTGGCCCAATCCCGGTGGTGTGCTGCTACTGTCTTGGTAAGGATTGCCTCTAGGATTTTGTTAGTGCTTTCGACTTGTCCATTGGCCTATAGGTGGTAAGGATACATAAATATATGAACGATATGGTGATTTATTAAGGTAGATGTGATCTTATTGCCTGTGAATTGTGCCCTCCCATCGATTATCACTTCCCTTCGAAATTTGTATCGTAAGAATATTTCAAAGATAAAATTAATTACTGATTCTTCTGTGGATCTTGACAAGGCCATTGCTTCTACCCATTTGGTGAAATAATCCGTGGCAACTAATATGTGGGCTTTTTGGTTTGATGGTGGGTCGAATGGCCCAACGAAGTCCAACGCCTATTGTTCAAATGGTTCCACCACCAATTGTGGTTGTAGCGGCATTTCATCAACTTGGCCTGGGCAGCCTATTCGTTAGCAGCTATCGCAGGCCTGGACGTACTTCTTTGCGTCTTTGAAAATCATAGTCCAATAATAGCCTAATTGCAACACTTTGTGCCCTGTCTGTCGTTCTGCGAAGTGGCCACCACAGGGTTCATCGTGACAGGCTCATAAAATTTCATAGGTTTCATCTTCCCTTATGCATCTGCATATGTGCATATCAGCCTTTGTATGGAATAGGTATCCTCCAATCCAAGAGAATCTTGCACTGCGTTGTACAATCAATTTGCGTTCTCTCGCCGTTAAATGTCTGGGTAGCTTCGCCACTGCCAAATAATTTTCCACATCTGGATACCATGGTGTTTTGACCGCTACAACAAACATGTGTTCATCAAGGAATTGATCGTCAACTGTTAGCGTGTCGTCTATCTTGGGGACTTTGGACAGGAAGTCTGCAACCACATTTTCCTTCCCTAGACGGTCTTTGATCGTTATATCGAATTCCTACAACAACAGTAGCCAACGAGTTATTCTCCCATTCGTGATTGGTTTATCAGCTAAATATCTAATAGTAGAGTGGTCAGTATACAGGAACACTTGATATACGGTTATATAGTGCCTGAATTTATTGATAACATAAATGATAGCTAGGAATTCGATTTTGGTCACTGTATAATTTAATTCGGCAGGAGTAAGGTTTTTACTAATATAATAAATAGCATAAGGCTTTCAGTCTTCTTCTTCGTCAAGGACTACTCCTATTGTTGTATTAGATGCATCAGAAGAGATGTGAAAGGGGAGTTTCCAGTTAGGACCTCACACGATTGGTGCTAGTGAGACCAGCCTCTTCAAGTCTGTAAAAGCGGTGTCACATTTTTCAGTCCAATGGAATTGAACATTCCCAATAAATGCATACAGAGGTGCAGCTATCTGCGAGATTTTTTTTATAAATATGCGATAATATCCTACATATCCCAGAAAACTACGTACCTATGTTTGTGTACAAGGTGTGGCCAACAGAAGGATTACCTCTATTTTAGTCGGATCTACCTGTATTCTAGCTGCAGAAATGTAGAGACCTAGGATTACCCCCTCAGCCATCATCATGTGGCATTTTTTTTTGCTTAGACATAGTCTAGTAGCAATACATCATTCTAACACTTTTTCTAGCATTTCTAGAGCTTGATCAAAGTCTTCCCCATAGGGTGTAAAATCATCCATATAGATTTCAAGTCCTTCATTTATTAAGTTAGAAAAAATGCTAATTATGGCTCTCTGAAATGTTGTTGGGGCATTACATAATCCAAACGAAAAAAATTTGTAAGAAAAATTGCCCCATGGGTAGGTAAAGTTTGTCTTATCTTGGTCTTCGGGAGCTATTTGGATTTGATTGTATCCGCTGAATCCGTCAAGAAAAGAGAAGAACCGTTTCCCAGCCAATGGGTCAAGGACTTGGTCAATGAAGGGAAGGGGGAAATGGTCTTTCTATGTTGCATTATTTAATTCTCTGTAATCTATGCAGATTCTCCACTTCCCATTATTTTTAGGGATGACCACCAAAGGGGAGACCCATTTGCTGTCTGAAATAGGATAAATGAAATTTACATCTAATAATTTTTGCAACTCCTCTTTTACAATCTCTTTTAAAAGTAGGTTTAATCTTCGTTAGGGTTTTCTAACAGGGTGCATTTCCCTATCAGTATAGATGTGGTGCATGCACAGTTGTGGGTCCAAGTCCTTCATGTCTTGGTAATCCCACACAAATTCACCTTGGTGCTTCTGGAGGACTTCTATGAGTTTATGCTTTTGGTTGTCATCCAAGCTGCCATTAATATTTAGAACATTTCCTGGCTTGATCTCAATAGGTATGCTATTAATAATAGCAGTTGTGGAGATATGTTGAGTCTTGAAGTCCATCACAGGATCCTCTCGATCTTCATGTTCAAGGACTGTTTTCATCATTTGGCATTTCATATTTTCAGGCTTGGGTGATTGGTTCATAAATTTATTAATCACATCATCTTCAGTTTGATCCTTGAATTCGAGAGCTTCTACTAGTGTCAGAGGTGGGCAAATTTTTTTCTCCCAATATGTATCTGAGTGTTTATGAATTTTTACCATGGGCAGGCTTGGTTTGGCAGGTGGATAAATAATGATATTGTTTATAGAGTCTCATGTAGTGATAGTCATGCTACTTGCTCGACAGCCTTTGTAAGCATCTGATGTGGCCAGCCAAGGCCGCCCAAGAATCAATAGGTGCCCTTCCATCCTATTTTTTGGATTAATGACTAAAAAAGCATCTAGGTATTCCCATGATTCCACAGAGACCATGATGTCTTGCACTATACCTTTCGGTCTGATAATAGATCTGTCAGTTAGTTCCAGAAGTGTGGTCATAGGTTTTAAAGCTGATATGCCCAAATTTTCGCAAGCTCCTGTAGTTAGGATGTTAATGGCTTCCCCCAGATCAACCAATGTGTTTGGAAATGAGTGTCCAGAAATTTTCACGGTTACAATGGGGGTCTTCATAATTTACAGGTGATTCCCTACCTAACAAAAAGTCAGATAGCGTTCCTACCACATGAACGGTGGGTGCAACTATCATCTTCTTAATTTGTTTTTTTCCACATAATTCTTTGATTGTCTTTGCATAGATGGTAATGTCTTGGATGGCATGGAGAAGAGGAATTTTGATGCAAAGTTTTCTTAATTCCCCCAGGATGTCAAAATCTGGAGTGATTATAGGCCTCGGTAGATTTAATCCTCAGGAAATGGAGGCGGAGTCACCCTAAGTTCTTTAGGTCTTTGTTGATCAATTGTGTTCTTATCTTTACTTTTTTTGTTATATTCGTTAGGCTAGGCTCTGTGGAGGTTTCAACTTGGGACTAAGCTGGAGTTGTGGCCTCTATAGGTAATATGGTACGTCCTAATATTGACCTCAATTCATTGCATTGTTTCTGTTCGGCATTGGGTTTTGGATTTTCTATGATCTAAATTAGTTGAACTGGTCTATTATTGGCATTAGGATTGGGTTGGGCAAGAAATTAAGGGCATATGGCAAGCTGTTGGTTATGCTGAATTGGGTAGGGAGCTGAAAATTGTTGGGTTCCTTCTCCTATGGGCAGATTGTCCATTCTCGTAGGTCACTTCGAGTTCCAATTGGTGTTTTGAGTAGGAGGGTTTGGCCATTGGTTTTGATACGGGACATTCTACTAATAAGGGGGGGAGCAAGGGAAGTTCTGCCAATTACTCCCTGATGGGGGTTGCATAGGCCAAGGTGGCATAGGAAACGCTTGGTTTGGCCAAGTTGGGAAGGAGTTTTGAGTATGCCAAGTTGTTGCATGGTTTTACTAGCTGAACTGCGGCAACAGAAAGTATTGAGGTAGGTCTTGTGGTATGCCAGGTCGTGCTTGCCATTACCGATTCTTCATTAAATAGACTAGCTCTATTTCTTCTTCTTCTTCCTTGTAGATGGCTTTCATCTTGGGAAGTGAAGGACATTGGTCTATGGTATGATCCTTAGTGCAGATAACACAATTATGAACCATGTCTAAAGGACCCTCCCTCTGGCTGTGCTTCTTCCGACATCTTGGGAAAAATATGGCTAGGTTTTTTTCTGCTATAGCTTGTTTCTGCTTGGCTTGTAAAACATCAAGTTGCATTGTCAAAGTACCCAAGATGTCAATTTTGAAATTTTCTAACAGATTTCCAAATTCTGCTCTGGTTACATTGCCATTGGTCTGCTTAAGATCCTTCTTCATAGAATCACGGCCAATAGGTCTATTGCGTGAGCTACTCCGGGAGCATCTCATACATAGGGAAATAATATCGTTGTATTCTTCCTGGTGAATATCTCCCTTGCCCATTATGTTAAGCATCTCAACCCATTCTTCCTTCATCCCTTTAAGCATCGTGGCTTTTAAAATGTCATTGGATAGCGTGGTACATGGGGATCTTGGTAAATTGTATTGAAATATTTCTACGTATTCTTCTAATGTTTCATTTTCTTTTGCAGACATGTTAAAGATTTCATATTTTAGGTCTCAGGTTTGACAATAGTCTTGGTATTTGGTAAGAAAGATATTCTTCATTTGGTCTCAGTTGTTTATATTTCCCCCTCCTAATCCCATGAACCAGCGGAGTGCAGTTCCTTTTAAGGTAGAGGGAAATAGTTTTAGTTTTTGGGGATTGGTGGTGTAGTCATATCCTCTGCATAAGACATCAAATTCAAATAGGAATGCATGAGGATATTCTATGGTTAACCCATGAAAGGTGGGGATGTTGTGCAAGGGAATGACTTTCATAGGGGCATTGGCAACATGGTCAACAATAGGGTATTCTAATGTTGATGTCTACCTCTGATTCTTATTTTGGTTATTTGCCATCTCATCAAAGAGGTGCCAAAAATCTTAAGGAACTTCTTGATCTGGAGGAGAGATTCTAATAGGCTTGGGGGGTGAATGTAGTGGGGTTTTACAGAAATTCCATGATCTGGGATCCTAAGTACTTCTATTTCGATTAATTCTTTAGGAGACTTAGGTTCTGATATTTCTATGTGAATTTATCCACTAGTTTCTCCCCCTCCTTATTGTAGGTTACAAGAGCCTCCCTCTTTTGAATGGTCAGTGCCTATATGAATGGAATTCTGTAGGCTTTTCTCAGACCCATCTATCTCATAGTGAATCTTGGCATAGGCTATAGATGGTGAGGCTGCTGCCTAAGGGAGGGCATTAGGACTTTGAATGGAAACAGTTCTAGGTCCTATAGATGCCTGAGATTCAGCTTTCCTAATGATTTCATCTATATATGTTGTTCTTTCATGGATCACCAGTCCTTTGGATTGTGAGGATGGTTGTGAATGATTTCATATTGTTTTTATCTTTTTCTTCCTAGACATAAAACAAGAACACCTATCCTATGGTTCTTTGTACGACTCGCTGGTGAGCCGGCTAGAGGGCAAGCATGTTGCTTGCCGATACGTAGGTTCTTACCTCTCGTTTTCAATACCCAATTTTTCACAGCAATGGAGAAAGATGAATAAAGGAGGTGACTCTTAACACTCTCCCCGACAACGGCGCCAAAATGTTGGTGCTGAAAGAGGTGACTTTTTATTGAAAGCTCTAGTGCTTTCTCATTTAATTATCAACCCGGGGTAAGTCTTTTTATTGCAAGGGTGTTGGCACAATATATGTGAGTGAGTTCGTTTAACAGATGTTCCTTGTCACTTATGAGGAATAATTTACTAAATTCCTAAGCTTGCTTATCCTATGAGGGGTGGCTTGGATAGGTTTTTAACCTAAGATTGAGCAACATGATTTTTAATTTATCTAATGGAATTAAACAACAGTTTAACTGAACCGAACAACAATCTAGAGAAATCAAGCAGAAAATGAATTGAATTCGACAATAAACTAAAAAATGATGGAATTGAATGGAATAGTAGTCTAACTAAGATAAAAAGTAATGGAATCGAATTGAATCAACAGTCTAGCTAACTAAGAAGTAATGGATCAGCGGTATAACTAGCTGAGCCGTAATGGAAAAATAGGATAACTAAGCTGAACAGTAATGGAACAATAGTATGACTAAAGCAAATTAAATAAATCATACAGAAATTAATTAAGTAATTTTGCAATGGAATTCTCTTTATGACTTAATTAATCAACATTGATCGATGGTTGAACGCTTCTTTATGTTAGAAGAAGAATGCAATTCATAAAGACAGATAATATTGTAATCAACGTATTCTACGATCTGTAATTCAAATGCAATGGTATTAAAAGAATTGGAACTATCTACTGATAACGAAGTATTGCTGTAAGTTGAAAAATACTATTGCGATTTTCCTACTTCAAGAACGCAATTTCTAACAATCCTGAAGAAAGAGAACTGTATTTGTATTGAATGGAATATACTTTACAATTGCATCATATTCTTAAGCATTAGTTCTGCAACTAAACAGAGTATGAAAACTTGTGTAGAAATTCTAGAGGTTGGGCCCAGACCACCGGAAGCCCTAGCATAGTAAAAACTTCAAAACATTATTTTTCAAAGCTCTATATTACATACAGTGATGTTACAAAAACACAATTAGACAAACTGTTTCTAATGTGTCTATTACAGAATGAATCTCCTGTCCTATCTCTGACTCCCCTTCTCATCTATCCTTCACCCTTTTAAAGGTGATTTCAAAAATGCAAAAGTATTTTCCAAACGAAAGCCCGCTGCACATGGCTGTCGTTTGAGTTCTTGGGCTTGAATTTGTTTGTCTGTCTTCTGCCAGCTACTGGGAGTTACCAGGATTTCATATGCTTGCGTCCATTGGTTGGCTTCCATTTCCTATTGGTCCATCCATTCTGCCTTCCTACATGTGGAGATAATAGAAGTCAATTTCCTATTACAAAAACATCATTTTCATCATTAGTCTAATTGTTCTAGTTTTTGTTGGGGTTCCCATGTTTTGGCCAGATTGGCAAGACCAAAAGATGAGACAACATCAAACCACTTTCAGACCTCAGGATCTATCCCTCCTGGATCCAGAGAGGGATCTCTCTATGATATGTCAAAGGTATATGACTTTAAACCTTAGAGTTTAAGATGTAAGGCTAGTTATAGGCACAAGGTTTGTTTTGATTTGGTTGTTGGGAATCAGGAAAGAAGGATTCAATATAAGAAAAGGCAAGGAAAAGAAGATTTTAGGCAAGGAGAGATAAATTCAGATAGTATCTCAAGACCATTGGGCAAATGGAGTCAGGAAAGGGTTTACTTGTTTCTCGATATGCAAGCTTTCAGTTGGGCTAGTCATCTAAAACATTGGATCCTAAAAAGATAGGTGGAGTGAAACAATCAGGAAAGAAAGTGAAGGAATGAGGCTAAACCAATTTCTATCTATAGATCAGGTCAGAGGTCATTTAACTCCAGACCTGCTTGGACATACTCTTAGGCTACTCTCAAAAAGGGGCAAGGGACAATTTGAGGGAAACTTAGATAGGTTTAATTAACTGAAAAGGATCCTAGTGAGACAAAGATAGAGTTCCACACTCCCAGTGTTGCCAATTAATTTAATTGAACTCTAACAAGAACATCTAAGAAGCAGAATCATTAACTCATACATCATCTAGCAGGCAATAACATCCACTATGCTAGTTAAATTAACTGAAACTAATTCTCAGATAACACATTTAGAAGAAAACATTAAGGCAAGGAGAGTAGAAGCATATGGTGCCTAAAAAGGGAAAATCCTATGCCGGATTTTTTATGAAAGCCAGAAGAACTGAAATGGAATGAAATAAAACACAGAGACAAAAAAAACATCACCGCAGCTTTAGATCAGGATCCAAAGAAATGTGCTTGTCATATTAAGAGCAACACCAATCAGGTACATCATTTTCCAATAGCTTGAAATTCAGTTTGAAAACATACTCCTCAGCATATCTTACAACTTTACACAATGAGCATGCCTCAAGAGAAAGTTTTCAATTCTCAGATATCTCATCAACAACCTTTACAATATTTTCTTCATGAGTTTTATAGCTGAAGAGAAGTAGAGGAGGTACGTAGAAAACTAAATACAGCATTGACACTCAGAAGATGAAGAGGGCCGAAACCCATTCTGTTTTAAAATTTGAGCATTAATTTCTAGCACTTTTGGAGGAAAAAATGGTCTCTGTTAGGCTTCATTTACTCCAGGTGTGTCTATGATGCATTCTGGTTTGCTGTACTCTGGTGTGTGAATAGAAAGGTAAATAAATGACGGAATGGTCTACCATACTTGTGAAGTAAGTGCTTTGATAGCCCGGGACTGTACTTCAGGGTGAAAATTTCTTCAAGGAACATGGTATAGACTGAAAACAATATGGGCAACCTGTCCTTTCCTGGGAAAAACATTCTGCTGATGTATCTACCCTGTACTTTGTTGAAAGCAAGTTTCCTTACCTTCCTAGGTCCTTTTCTACACTATCAGGCTCTCCAACCTGTCTCGCTGAGCTCAAAAACTATGAATCATGGTGGCGTTTAATGCCTGCATCCTGCAAAACACGCAACTGGACTAAAGAAATCAATGCATATGAGGGCGGATGGAGTGGAGGGTGGAAGAAATGATAGCGCGGCGGTGGCGATTTTTAAATGTAAAACAATGAAAATGCATTGTAATGGTGAAAACAATGAACAATAGGGTTTGGTGGTAGAATGCAGCGCAGACCGTTAGATCGTGGTTCGGGGACCAAGATCAACGGCGGAGATTGACACAGCGGAATGGCTTTGCGAAAACGGACAAAATAAACATGTGACATTAATTTTAATGTAAGTACGGAACTTTGGTTAAAACTGGAAATACACAGGAAATGGAGGAAAATGTTATGAAATGCGTGGAGATGAATGTATGAGTGGGACCCAGTGGAGGCAGAGAGAGATTCATTCTTGACCGTTAGATCTTAGATCCAACAGATGGTGGATATTACTTCGGAGCATCGCAATCGAGGAAGGGCAGGAGTGACACATTCACAAGTTTTCGATTGCGATTAAGGAAGGGAAGCGATGATCGTTGGATCTACCCAGAGATTGACAGTGGAGATACGGATTGGGAGATCACAATCGGAGGGGACACAAAGGATGACACAAATGAACTTTCGATTGCGATTGGTGGAGACGAGCGATAACCGTTGGATTGACACAGGGATCAACAGTGGAGATCTGTTCGAAGGGCAGAAGGGGAAGGGAGATGGGAGTGAAGCAAGAAGATCCGGGCCGTTGATTTCAAAAATGGATGAATGGCTGCGATTGAGTTGGGCAATCGCAATTGGAGGGGGGAAAGGGGTGAAACATATCGAAACTTTCAATTGCGATTGGGCGGAGAAAGCGATGGCCGTTGAATCGGCGAGGGGATGGACGACTAGGATGAGATCGGGGAGATCGAAATCACAAAGGTGGAAAGTGGCATCGAACAGAAACTTGCGATTGAGATTAGAGTGGGGAGCGCGATTAGCACTAGACTATCTAATCCGGCAGGGAGATCGACGGTCCAAACATGATCGGAGCGTCGCGATCGGAAGGAACGGAAGGGGTGACACAAGAAACTTGTGATTGCAATTAGGTGGGGGTTGCGATTAGCTCTCCACCATCAGATCTTCAGGATAGATCAACGGTGTGGAACGTGCCGTGGTACTTTAAACAATCACATCAGACCTTTTCCATGTAACAAAGGGATTGGTTTCCTCCGACGATCCCGATTGCGATTGGCACTCAAGACTTAGGCGTTTGGTCTTAGCACAAGGGCATGTGTGGGGAAGTGGTTGAAAGGGGCTTGCGGGAAAAGGGGCTAAGCCCTATTATAAAGTTTGAAAGTGGGTTTTTGCCCATTTTTAATGAAATTTAATGGTTAGGGAGAGTAACGATAGGAGGACAAAGGGAAAATTTGGCAAAACAAAAGGTAAGGGTATAGTTTTGAGGGGATTTTGAGGAGATTTTGAGGAGATTTTGAGGGTAAAAGGAGGGACCTAGAGGGAAAAGGAAGGACTTTGTCACAGGGGAAAAAGGGGTAAAATGGGATATTTTGCAGAGGTACAAGGGGCAGATAATGGCCTTTTTGGAGCCTCATTCTTTATCAGTTAGGCTCATTGACACCATAATAGCAGAGGGGAACAGTCAAAGGCAGGGAACATAAAAAGGCTTCAAGGATGATGTGTTTTCAAGGGAAATGCATTCCTTGAAGGCTCATAAAAACAAACTAGCCCCTGCTTGCTTGTCAAGGAATTCATAGGGAGCTAACAGTGGCTCCACATGGGGATGGCTTCTTCTTGAAGGAGTCAAGAATTCAGAAAATGATCTCTGGTGTAGGCCAGATGCCAGCTGCTTAAGCCACCTTTCTTCTTCGATTTTCAGCTGCCACAAATATGATAGATCAGCAAAACATTAGCAACAATCTACCTACCCATTCTACAGTCCTAGAATTTTTTCTTTTAGGGTGCATTTGAACTAGCAGACCCTTTACATCATTTATTTTTATAACAGAAAATAAACCTATTCTAAATATACCCTTATTACTCCATGAGGCTAGATTGGACTGTTGGCCTCGTATGTTTCTCTACCTAATCTAATATCTGTTGGGATTAGAATGTCCAGCAGATTTCTTCTCTACATTCTGCAACATAAATTTAAAAACAACCAAACTAGGATTAAACAATCTAGTTTGCTGTAAATCCAAGGCATAAAGACAGTTGCACATGGACAAAAAATTGTAGAAAAGTAAAACAAAACTTTGAAGGCTTGAAATCTGAATCTTGAAGTATCATTCTCCTCTTTGTGACCCAAGTTTTGAGCATGTTAGATTCACTTCTTTTCTTCATTTCATCTCTAGTTTTGGGCATGATAGAGCTAATTCTTGTTTCTTCTTTGCTGGTCCAGATTTTGAGCATGTTAGGACCAGTTGTTTTACTTTCTTGGCTCAGGTTTTGATCATATTAGAGCCAATCCTTTGCACTTCAGAGGTTCATGTTTTCAACATGTCTGAACCTCTCTTTCTTCTCTATTTTTTTGGATCATTTTCTCTTTTTTCTTGAAAATAAAAAACTGCAATGGTATGTATAATGGAAATGGAAACTAGAAATAGTAAATCAACAGAAGTAGTGTTTGAGCATCTTGCCATTGACAGGACCCCCAAACAGCTCTGTACCATCTAATTTTTGTAGAAAAAAGGAATTAGGACCCACAGTGGCCTGGATGATGTATTGGCCTTGCCACAAGCTGTCGAACTTGTCGTGATTTCCTTTATCCTCTCTCCTTGAGTCCCACTTCAAAACTTTATCCCCAATTTTGAAATCAGCAGCTTTGGTTCTCTTGTCAAAAAATCTCTTTATGTTTTCCTGAACTTTGACAGCTCTGTTATAAACCTCTTCCCTTGTTTGCTGGAGATGAATTTTCTGATTCATCCTTCTCACCATACTGTCTTCTTCTGTTTGAATCTCCCGGACCAGCTTAATTATCAGTATCCAAAGGCTAGTAGGAAATAATGCTTTTGTACTGTAGAAAAGCTGAAATGGTGACATGCCAATGGATTTCTTTGTTGTAAGCCTGTCATCCCACAAGGCATGCACCAACCTGTTATGCCATGAATTTTTGTTCTCTTCTAATAACTTTCTGATGATGGCCACGAGGCTCTTGTTTGATGATTCAGCTAGGCCATTACCTTGTGGGTAATAGGCAGTTGAATGACCAAGCGGTATTTGATACCTGTGACAAAAATCAACCATTTTCTTGGATCCAAAAGCAGCAGCATTATCGGTGATTATTTTCCTTGGGCAACCAAACCGAGAGAGGATATGACCTTCTAGGAACCTAATGATGACTGAATCTGTGGAATTCCTAGTAGGTATGGCCTCTATCCACTTAGTGAAGTAGTATGTGGCTGTTAAGATCCATTTTTGTTGTGGAGAAGAAGCAGGGTGGATTTCTCCAATAAAATATAGGCCCCATTGCATGAAAGGACCTTCAGCAGTGATGGGTTGTAAAGGGAGGGGAAGGAGTTTTCTCTTGCCTTCAAAAATCTGGCATTTGTGGCAGGAAATTACCATCTTATGGATGTCATTGAAGAGTGTGGGCCAATAATAACTAGCCCTGAGTATTTTGTTTGCAATCGCCTTCCAGTTCAGGTGACCTCCACACTCTCCAGCATGGAATTCTTGTTTGATCCTTTTTTCCTCTGCTTCAGGAAAACATTTAAGAAATAGGCCATTTGGGTTTTTCCAATATAAGTTTTCATTCAAAATTCAGTAGTTTCTGGATTTTAATTTTACAAATCTGGCCTTAGTCTTTGATAGTTCAGGTGGAGCATTAAGGTTGGTGAGCACATAAAGGATATCAGAGTACCAAGGAGAGTTCTGAAACTTCTCCTCAACAATGGGATCAGGCAATCCTTCTTTCTCATATAAGGGAGCTACCATGTTAATGTCAAGGGCTTGCAGATTTGATTCAGCCATTAATTTGGCTAAGCCCTAGCCTTTGATCAGCTTGGTGGGTTTAATCTCAAGGTCGTATTCTAAAATCACAGCAATCCATTTGCCCCTCTTCCCATCTGGGTCTTGGGACATAATATCTTTGACTATTATGTTAGGCACATAAGCTATGGTGTGGGAATGCAATATGTACACCCTAAAATCTTTTAAAGCCTTTACAAGAGCATAAGCCTGTTTCTCCATTATGTTGTATTTCAAGGGCGCATCCCTTAGTGCTTTGCTGAAAAAGGCAATTGGCTGTTCCATCCCCTCTGTGTTTTTCTGCAGCAAGACTGCAGCCACTGTATGCTCAGAAGCAAATGAAAAAATTAGAAAATCTTTTGAGAAATCTGGGCTGATTAGAACAGGAGCTTGGGTGAGTGCAAGTTTTACTGTTTCAAAAGATTGTTTAGCTCCAACAGTCCATTTAACTCCTTCACCTTTCTTTAGCATGTTAGTCATATTCCTAAGGTGTTTAGCTAGGATGGGAATAAATCTCCTACGAAAGTTAATTTTCCCAATGAAGGACTGTAATTCTTTGATGTTTCTCGGGTGTGTGATTTGTAGTATCCCCTCAACTCTTTGTGGGTCTATCCTAATTCCCTTTTCCAATATAATGTGGCCAAAAAGCTTTCCTTCTTGTAGCCCAAATATAGTCTTTTTGGGGTTCAATGATAGACCAAACCTTCTACACTTTTCAAACACTTTCCTCAGATGTTTTAGATGTTCTTCTTCAGTCTTGGAATAGAATTTTATGTCATCCAAGTAAATAATAATGAAATGTCCTATCTCATCTGAAAAATCTATATCCATTGCTCTTTGGAAGGTTGCACCAGCATTCATCAACCCAAAAGGAATTTTTACATACATAAAGGTGCCCCATGGAGTGGTAAAGGTTGTTTTTAGTTGATCTTCTGGGAGGACTAGGACTTGGTTGTAACCTGAGAAACCATCTAGCAGGGAGATTCTCTCAGAGCCTACTACTTTCTGAAGAATGTGTTACATTTTTGTCAGAGGGTAGTTGTCTTTGAGTGAGGCTCTATTAAGATTTCTGAAGTCTATACACAACCTGATCTCCCCTATTTTCTTTCTCACAGCCACTAAATTCGAAACCCAATCAGAGAACCTTATGGGAACTATTATTCTTGCCTCATACATATTTTTAATCTCTTTTTCCACTGCAGCCAACTGTTTTGGATTTATTCTATGAAGTTTCTGCCTGAAGGGTTTCTGATTTTCTTTTAAAGGTATTTTGTGCTGTATGATGCTTGTGTCATAAGCCCTTAAATCTTTGTAGCTCCAAGCGAATACGTCAATAAATTCTTTGAATAGGTCAATGTATTTCTTTTTCATCTCTGCGGGTAAGGATTTTTCCAATTTAATCATTTTGGGCTTATCTTCTGTGCCTATATTGCATTCTTCTATGTCAAAGTCCGCGTGCTCTATGGTGATATTTTTTGCTACATCATCGAAGTCAAAAAGGTCTTCTAACGGTGCCAGATCTTGAGGTATGTTCTTATCTTTGGCCTGCAGCACCTCTACTTCTTCTCTGTCTACGTTTTCACACTTTGTGGTTGAATTTCCAGTTTCTTCATTTAAAGCATTTATCTCTATATTACAGGGTGTCTCTTCCTCATCTGAGGATTCTTCACTTGGGCAGCTACTGTCAGATTTAGAGTCTGAATTAGGAAATTCAAACTCATTCCTGCCTATCAGGAAATCTTTAATCTGTTTATCCCCCTCAAAGACCTGCCAATATTTTTCATTTTCTGTCACCGCAGGCCTGAATTTGGTCTGTATGATGATCTGCTGGTCATTTGGAGTCCTAGGGTAGGAACTAGCTAGGCAAGCCAATTCGTTTGCAATGGCGTTCTGGTTTCTAGGGACAAACACTAATTCATATTCAACAAATGTTTTCAATAAATCCATAGTGTCATTCCTATATGCTCTCATCCTGGGGTGTCTAGCTGTGTATTCACCATTTACCTGTTTTATGACCAGCTCAAAGTCTCCCCTCACGGCTATCCTACGGGCTCCTATTTTCTTCAACAGATTTAAACCTAGGATAAGGGCCTCATACTCTGCAATATTATTGGTACATTTGAAATGTAGATTGCAGGCATGGCTCTCCGCGTAGTTGCTTTCTGTGTTATGTAGCCATACCCCCAATTTTCTGGCAGCTTCTCTTGGTGCCATGACCTATCAAAGTTCATTACCCAATGTGTTCATTTGTTTTATCATCATTCCACTCCCTACAGTTGGGATCGCCATTATGTTTCATTATAGGAGCTGCACTAGGCTGTGGGCTGTCTAGTTCTTCGCGTGGTGTAAGATTTTTCTAGGGATGACTAGTTGGCTGATTGCATTTTGTTTCCGGTTCACTTTGCGTCATTATTTCAATGCACTGTTCAAGGTTTTCTACGTCTTCCTCCTCCGAGTCTAGGGTAGCCATTATGTTTAAGTCCACTGGCTCTGTTTCATCGTGTGTATCTCTGCCTGTACCTACATTTGTGGATTATGGTTCTCCCAAAGATTTATCATTGCAAAGGATAAAGGAATCCAGGTCTATATGTACAGAGTATAGAGGAGAATTTTCAGGCTTTTCGGGGCTACTAACCAGGAATTTCATTTGTGCTTCCCTGTACAGTCTTCTCAGTTGGCCGAAGATTGGGATTGTGGCATAAGCTCCATCCATCTGCATTGTCCCCTGCAGCTTGGCGCCCCATGATATTGATAATAACATGCCATACTTGGGTGGCACATCTGCCACCACAACATCCATGAACATACACTTTGCTGGAATCTGGGCAAGGCTCACACATAAATCTTTGATCAGGCCAAGACACTTTACTCTGCTAGAGTCAAATGAATATAGGTCTTTATAGGGATGGGTTATCTCCAGGCCTAATCTTTCCATCACTACTTTAGGCATCAGGTTGTGTGATGCCCCATAATAATGCATTGCATTGTGGAGAATCTTATCATGGATGTTGAGACTGATATAGAAAGGTGGTACTACCCCTTCCTGAAACTTTCCTTCTATCTTTGGACCAAACATAAGGGCAGGTTGATCATCACTCAGATTTACAGTGTCACTGTTCTCACCTAAGTTTAATGCTTTCAAAATTTGGCCTTTATATACATCCTGAGTGGCCAGCTCAGAGACTGGGACAGAGATTTTAATTTTTGCAAGCTCACTCTCCAAATTGAAAGTGGACTGACTCTTGGAAATGTTCAACTCTGTTTTGTTTGCCGTTGTCTTAGTGGCTGAATCAGTAGGTTGATCCTCGTTATGTACAGGGTTAGGTACTATTTTATCAGGAGCACTAACTGTCGTGTTAGTGCTACTAGTGGGTTGGTTTTGTTTATCACTCTTTTGGTTGTCTTTTTCTTTGTTCTTCCTAGAACTCTCAGCTACTAATTTGTTACTTTCAACAGACACTTTAGAAGTTTTCTCAGGCCTTTTCTTGATGGTAACCTCAAGAGCCTTAGTTTTGGAATTGTCTTGTCCCTTTTTGCTCCTAAGTTCATATTATTCTCTGACCTGCATAATAGCATTTTCAAATCCTAATCTGTAGTCCTCGGATTCAAACCATTCTTCATCCCAACATGAGAGTGGAGGCTGATCTTCCTCTGTGGAACAGTTGTGGATTGAGTTTTCCACTTCAAACATCTTTATTGTGTTTCCCTCAGACTCTTCTATGATTCCTTCATCTTCATCAAGAAAGTTCACTTAGAATAGGGGAATAACTTGTTGATCTAACTCTCTTTGTCTACTGGGAGTGGCATTGTTTCTTCTAAAGTTCTGGTTATGGTTTTGATTTTTGTTTTGGTTACTAACAGTGACAACCATTTTTTTCACCATTTGTTGTAGCTCTTCCATGTTTTTGGATATGCGGTCATAGTTGGGATCAGATGTGGAAGCTACATTATCATCTCTATATGTTACCCTCTTCTCAGCTCTCAATCTTGCTCTCTTCTCTATCAGATTTGCCTCTATATTCATTGCTCCTTTCTGCATGTCATCCAATGTGTTGTACTATTTATCCATAAGCTGATAGGCCATGTCAACATCAAAGCCTTAGGGATATTTTGCTAGAGCCATACCTTGGGGAGGTTTCATATGTGGAGGGAGAGCATTGTAAATACTGTTGAATCTTGTTGTGTAATCATGGGCACTTTCTCCTATGTTTATTTTAAGGCTCATATATTCTGCTAGGAGTTGGCGAGGGTTGGCCTTAACCTCCCATTTGTTTATGAAGGTCTGATATAGAGTCGGGAGGTCATTGATGCTACCCGGAGGTAGGCCCTTAAACCATTTCTTCATATCACCCGCTAAGCTCTGGGCAAAGATTCTCATTTTGACTGTATCATCATCTATCTCCATGTAGTCAAAATAATCTTCCATCCTATCTACATGGTGTTGGGCTGTGGTAGATTCTTTTGCAGTGAAGTGTGGGATCTTCGATTGATAATCATTGGGTAAGGGTACTAGAGGCTGAGGTAAAACCAGAGGTGCATACCAGGCTGCCATAATGATGTTTTGATGAGGTAAAGGGTTGACTTGGGCAGCTGGTATATGGATGACAGGGATACTAGGACCAGCCGAGGTTTGTTGAGTAGATTTAGGGTGGGAGAGCCCCAAGTTTTGAATGAAGTGAATATCAGGAGGTGTAGATGGAGGGGTCTATCTATTCCCAGGGTGTCTACCACCTTGGGGTGGTGAACCAGGAAGCTCAAGGTCTGGCTGGTCTAGGACACTGAATGACCTAGTTCTTGGCAAACTATTTTGAGTGCCTAGGTCAAAAAGTGGGTCTGATAGAGCTGTAAATTTTTCTGGTGTAGAGTTAGCTCTATGGATGTGACTGGGAATAGTTGATCTCTTATGTGCAGGAGATCCCTTCAGGATGTTCTCAGGATTGTCAACTATTTCAGGTGGGTCTGGGTTAGGATAAGCTCTTGTGTGAATGGTTATTGAAGCCAGAATGTTGTTTTCTAACCAATCAGCTTAACCCTACTTGTTACTTGTACTGTGGTTGATGTTGCTATGGAGGCTGGTCTCCCAGTGGAGTCTTATGTGAACCAATATAATCAACAGGCCTACTGATCACCACTAGAGTCTTTAAACCGTTTAGGGATTATGGAGTCACCAGGTGGAAGGTTTAGGATGTTTTGGGAGGGTACACTGTCCACCACAGTGCTTGTGATATGTCCCCTTTCAAGGATATCTTCCAAACACAGCAAACTCTAACCAGAGATTGAATGGGAGGGAATTTACCATATATGTCACCTCTGAAAGAGTGTGAGATTTGGAGGCTATCTGGCCCTTTCCAGACTCTGTCCAAGAGTATGGGAGAAACACAACAAATGGTATAGAAGTTGATGTGTGAATAGGATTGTTTAACTGCCAACCTAACTAGAGATTGTAGGTTTCTAAGGCTCTTGTGATGTAGAAGGTGAGAAATACTTAGAATTTCCCTAGCGGAGTCGCCATTATGTTGGGGTTCCCATGTTTTTGCCAGATTGGCAAGACCAAAATATGAGACAACATCAAACCACTTTCAGACCTCAGGATCTAGCCCTCCTGGGTCCAAAGAGGGATCTCCCTATCATATGTCAAAGGTATATGACTTTAAAGCTCAGATTTTAAGATGTAAGGCTAGTTATAAGCACAAGGTTTGTTTTGATTTGGTTGTTGGGAATCAGGAATGAAGGATTCAATATAAGACAAGGAAAGGAGAGATAAATTCAGATAGTATCTCAAGACCATTGGGCAAATGGAGTCAGGAAAGGGTTTACTTGTTTCTCGATATGCAGGCTTTCAGTTGGGCTAGTCATCTAAAACATTGGATCCTAAAAAGATAGGTGGAGTGAAACAATCAGGAAAGAAAGTGAAGGAATTAGGCTAAACCAATTTCTGTCTATAGATTAGGTCAGAGGTCATTTAACTCTAGACCTGCTTGGACATACTCTTAGGCTACTCTCAAAAAGGGGCAAGGGACAATTTGAGGGAAACTTAGATAGGTTTAATTAACTGAAAAGGATCCTAGTGAGATAGAGATAGAGTTCCACACTCCCAGTGTTCCCAATTCATTTACGGACAAAATAAACATGTGACATTAATTTTAATGTAAAATTGGAACTTTGGTTAAAACCGGAAATACACAGGAAATGGAGGAAAATGTTATGAAATGCACGGAGATGAATGTACGAGTGGGACCCAGCGAAGGCAGAGAGTGATTCATTATTGACCATTAGATCTTAGATCCAACGGATGGTGGAGATTACTTCAGAGCATCACAATCGGGGAAGGGCAGGAGTGACACATTCACAAGTTTCTGATTGCAATTAAGGAAGGGAAGCGATGATCATTGGATTTACCCGGAGATCGATGGTGGAGATATGGATCGGGAGATCGCAATCGAATGGGAAAAAAAGGATGACACAAACGAACTTCTGATTTTGATTGGCGGAGACGAGCGATAGCTGTTGGATTGAGACAAGGATCAATGGTGGAGATCTGTTCGGAGGGCAGAAGGGGAAGGGCGATGGGAGTGAAGCAAGAAGATCCGGGCCGTTGATTTCAAAAATGTATGAATGGGTGCGATTGAGTTGGGCAATCACAATCAGAGAGGGGACAGGGGTGACACATATCAAAACTTCCGATTGCGATTGGGCAGAGAAAGTGATGGCCGTTCGATCGGTGGGGGGATGGACGGCTAGGATGAGATCGGGGAGATCGCAATCGCAAAGGTGGAAAGTGGCACTGAACATAAACTTGCGATTGCGATTAGAGCGGGGAGCGCGATTAGCGCTGGACCGTCCGATCCGGCGGGGAGATCGACGGTCCAAACTTGATCGGAGCATCGCGATCGGGAGGAACGGAAGGGGTGACACAAGAAACTTGCGATTGCGATTAGGTGGGGGTTGCAATTAGTGCTCCACCGTCAGATCTTCAGGATAGATCAACGGTGTGAAACGCGCTGCGGGACTTTAAACAATCGCATCGGACCTTTTCCATGTAACAAAGGGATTGGTTTCCTCTGACGATCCCGATTGCGATTGGCGCACAAGACTTAGGCGTTTGGTCTTAACGCCTAAGCCCTATTATAAGGTTTGAAAGTGGGTTTTTGCCTATTTTTAATGGAATTTAATGGTTAGGGAGGGTAACGATAGGAGGACAAAGGGGAAATTTGGAAAAAAAAAAGGTAAGGGTAGAGTTTTGAGGGGATTTTGAGGAGATTTTGAGGGTAAAAGGAGGGACTTAGAGGGAAAAGGAAAGACTTTGTCACATGGGAAAAAGGGGTAAAATGGGATATTTTGTAGAGGTACAAGGGGCAGATAATGGCCTTTTTGGAGCCTCATTCTTTATCAGTTAGGCTCATTGACACCATAATAGCAGAGGGGAACAGTCAAAGGTAGGGAACATAAAAAGGCTTCAAGGATGATGTGTTTTCAAGGGAAATGCATTCCTTGAAGGCTCATAAAAACAAACTAGCCCCTGCTTGCTTGTCAAGGAATTCATAGGGGGCTAACAGTTTTCATAATATTTTATTCTCTTTATTGTTAACATGAAGAGGGATTCCCCTGAAATTATAACATAATTTGAAGTACTTATAGAGTGAGAATAAAACCTTAATTTGACCCCAACAACCCCCACAGGGTCACCACACACCGCTCCTCCTACAACCCCTAGCGGGTAGAGGAGTGCTACCCATTCAGGAAGCCAAGTGAATGCACAGCAGGGTAGGTCATAGACAAACCCTATTCCTAACTAGAACATTGTGTTTTCACAATTCGTAATGGCTACAACCTCTTAGTCACCTTTTCTAGCTTCGTTAAATCTACCAGATTTAACCAAGTTAACAAATGATCCCATTGCACACAACCTCATATGGCCTGCCATGCCCACGAAGCTCCCTTCAGACATTCAAAAGTTTGAAGGAAAGTAAGCAGAAGACCCATGAAATCATGTTATGAATTTCCACCTATGGTGCTCATCAAACGACATCGTTGATGATGCTATTCGACTAAGACTGTTTCAACGCACTCTAACTGGAGTAGCAGCGAAATGGTATGTGGAGTAGCCCTCTGCTACACATGGAACCTTTAGCACCCTCACTCCTACATTCCTAATCTATTTTCAGCCACCCATCCACCACGATTCTGAAATGGAGTTACTGACCCACTTTAGGCAAATCCCCGTTGTCCATTTCATGGACCATCTCCACGAATGGTGGTGGTGTCGTAGTTTGTGCAAATCCAAACTCGACGATCGAGTTCTGTTAGACCTATTCCTAGAAACTCTCACCGCAGAGATTTCAAAGGATGTGGCATAACAAAAGCCCATATCCAAAGAGGATGCTATCAGTAAGGCCCAATAGCTCAAGCTGATCTATACACAGTTAGGGTATATTTACAATATCTTGCTGAATGCCCCACACCTCTAAACTTACAAAGAATTACTAGGCACTTCGAACTCTGCAGATGGTTTAATTGGGTTAGTGACCCAAAATCACCTAAGCAGCAGCGTTCAATACCCTGGTTACATGTATCATTCTACCCAGAACATACCACAGCCCGGCTACCAAAGTAATCACATGCCTCTGCAAAATTTGACCTGTAGAGCGTCATCATACCACCATCAGCATGGAGGACCCTATCCTCTGGATCAGGGGACCCAATATGCAGATAGGCATGCTGATGGAAGAGCTCCCCCCCAACAGCCATTTACAAACTTGGGACCGTAATATGCCCAATCTCTAGCACAAGACCCGCCCATGCAGAATAATACATAGGTGAACTTTGTGCAACCATCCCAAAACCAACTGCGCCAACCATACAACTAGGAGAATCCAAATTATCCTCTTAATGCGGTTAAGAAGAAAGGAAAATAAAATCCTAAAGGAAACCCTGGACAAGGGGGCAGCAATCAACAACACCCTCCACGATCTAAAACTAGAGGCAACTCCAACCGAAATCAAAACCAGGAGACAAGAAACCCCCAAAGGCAGAACAAGAGGGAAATTCTTCAGACTAACCACTCTTGTTTGATCTATGGTGAGTACGTCCATTACACTCACCACTTTCCCGACTTCCCTGAGCTGAAGAAGCTGCAGAGTAACTGTGGACAAGGGGGATCCTCCCAGCAGACAATAGTCATGGAGGAGCCTTTCCCCCATCAAGGGACAATTAGCATGCAGAAACAAACTCGTCGATTCTGCAAAAAACAGCCATGAAATCTACATGACTGGAAAAGAAATGTTTTTTCAAACATGAAATCAAAATTACGATGCCCCACCAGAAACCATTGTGTGATGGGCTAGTACCAGTGCACCAACAACACCCTCGACCATATCAAATATGGTTATTGAACCTTTGCAAAAAATGGCTAAGGGACGAACTAGGCGGGCAGGAAACTATTCCAAAGCGGCCCATAACTACAACATCATGGATGATGTAGCTCCATCTCCCGCTACTATGTTAGCTTCAGAGGTGTTACAATCATGCTCAAAGCAGCATAAAATCCTTACTTTCTACTCTAGGTGCCATTGTTGGAACAGGGTCCCCTAAAAGCTCCAAATTTTGTACAATTTTGTATATTTTTGGTCTTAATTAGTCTAATGTAAGGGTTTTGGGGTGGGTCAAAGCCCCGAATGCATTATAATGGGTCAAGGGTACACCAAGAGTCCGTAAACCATGGTTTGTGGACCATTGGAAGCGTAGGCTAAGTCGATATAAATAGATGAACATTTTGAGTCTTAAGGTAGGAAAGAACTAAGTCTGATGCTAAGTGCGAATTGTTAGATCTGTCATTGGGTCGTTTGGGTAAGGACTCCTGTTGGCTGTGTGCACGGAGATCCTCAGTCCTGCTGTCTGTGGACCCTGCTAGCTATGTGCGTAGGCTGTGTGTGGATTGTACTGGGTTTTGATGCTAATATATGTGGATATAGTTAAAGCAGCTCTATGTTATCAGATCTGATATGTTATTGTTGATGCGAATCTTTGGGATCTGTTAGAACTAAGAATACAATTGTGTTATCTGTTACCTGTTATGCTGCAAATCTGTTTATGTTATAGTGTATTTTTAATCTGTTAATGGTGCATTATGATATTATGTACTGATAACTACTGATACGCACATGGATGCGAAGGTATTGGCTAGATTTGTAGCTTTGTTATAGTGTGGATTCTGTTGTTAACAAAACTGCGAATAGATCTGTGTTGTGCGAACTCGATAAGCTGCGAATGCAGATCTACTTGACTTACCTACTCTCTCTCAGGGTGCACAAACCTAGTTCCAGCACCCTCCCATACTGCTTCGGGTGATACTTTGGCCTACACAAGCAAGTCACTGCTCAAAGGGCTAGTAGTATAGGGGTTTGTTGGTAAACCTTAACCTTCGAACCTGGGTCAGGACCCCTCAAGCCAACAGATGGTTCCATTGTCGGGACTGGGAGAATTTTGAGAGAGGGATTGGGTAATGCCAAGGGAACATTAGAGACATGAGAAAAAATAAATTGAAGAGTGGTTTGAAAAATAGGTTCAGGAATTTCCAGTAAAAGAGAATCGCAGCACAAATTTGACGACAAAGGAGTGGAAGAATAAGTAAATTTTCTTCGTGAAATTTGCAACTGAGCTTGAGGAGTGCCTCGCAAGGCTTGTAGATTTCTAGAAGTGTCGGAAGGATGAACGGGTCACGCAGTGGACTCCAGAGTTGATCCAATAGTTAGAAAAGGCTGATAACACCATCACTCGTACAGTAACTCACTGGGTAGATAGTGTGCTGGGAGGATTTGTGACAGAATTTGCAATCGATCAGTTTGTGTCCTATACTGAGGCAGAGCGGAGGTTATTCAAGGGTTTCCAAGGTAAGTTGCTGAAAACCTTACCATTACTGATTAAGATATTATTGTGTGAAAAAAGAATCTGTGTAGCCATATAGAATGAATGAGCTCCAATCAGAGCGAGGGTACAACATGGAGTGGAAAATACTACAGAACTAATCAAGAAGGAGATAGATCTATCTACAGTCTAGTAAGGGGTTCGGTTGTGCATAGCCCTCCAACTACACCACCTTCAAATCAACATAGGGGCAAGAACTCACCCGTACCCCCACCACCAGAAGACGAGATGGTCTCACACATGAATCTACCTACCTTTAAAAGTGTAGGGGATGAAGATATGGATCGGTTCTAGTTTGTCGCAGAGTCGGTATGGATTGCACAAAATGTGGCCAACGATGCTATGAAAAAGGCATAGCTGTCCCTTGCCTTTGAAGGAAGAGCCCTAGACTAGTATATGATATATGTATCTCAGCATGCGAATGCGACCATTCAAGAGGTTAATAATGCCCTAAAAGAATAGTTTCAGAAGCCTAAATCCTACTCTCAGATAGTGAATGATCTAAAAGATTTCAAGCAAGGACCCTTTGAGTCTGTGTGGGAAGTTGACTAGCAGCTAAAGAAGGTAATCAGAGAAGGCGGATTTATGTATAATGATAGACAACACAAGGAATGGTTCATTTCCATGTTACTGCCTCACTTGTATGTACCTATGGGTCAGAAAGCCATTGAATCATAGGAAAAAGCCTTGGATATTTCTATGAAGTTGGAAGCTGCTCCGAGAGATGATATCCAGTTGGGAGTACAACAAATCCAAGAGCAACTGGGGGCAATGCACATGGAGATCTAGAAACTACGAAAGGACCGAGGGAAATAATCTAGTCCAAACATAGGGTATCTGGGCATACCAAGTTTCAATGCCCACTACTGGCAGACTACCTACAGGTGGGGGGACCCAGTCCATTGCGCCCAGGACCAAGTGGACCAGTGTTATGGTGCGATGATTGTTGTGTAGCCAGCCTGCATGATACTAACCGTTGCCCCTGTCTAGGTGTGCATGTACCAGAACTGAAGCAACAATGGTGCAGGTTTTGCTGATCAGTAGGACATGATGATCAAAACTGCTGAAATTATGATCTAATGATAGATCGAGGGAACCTATATAGGGTACAATCGGACCCTTCTTCACCAAGATTCCCCTCAGGTATAGGTCGCTCGCTAGCTAGGGGCAGGGGAGGGGTTCAAGGTGGAAGCGCATATAGGGGAAGAGGAAAACTAATCTACTATAAATGTGAAGAGGTAGGGCACTTTGTGAGGGACTTCCCTAACCCTGCAAGACAATCCTGCAGATACTATAGACAACTGGACCATGTGATTGAAGAATGCCCAATTCTGATAGCCAAAATGCAGGAAAAGCAGCAAACACCTACGCAAAATCTACAGAGGGTTAAGGCAGAACCTCGAGATGAAGGACCAAGTGTTAATGTCATAACACGTAGCAGCATGGCCACCAGGGGAGCTAAGGAGAAAGTTGAGGTGAAGCCTCTTATCTAAAAAGCAACCATCAAACAAGAAGGTTTGGACTTATAGAAGGAAAAGAAAACCTTTGTCCCACCTCGCCAAGACTTTGCTAAGACTGAGGCATCTACTTCTCAAGACCCCGTGAGCCTCAAAGCAGATGATGAGGTCAAACCATTTCTACAGGCTTGTATGAAGTTATTGTGAAACCAAAAGGCCATATAAAACCTCCAAGATTTGATAGATAGCTATGCAGAAAGAACAACGCCACCCATGGAAGTTAAGGATGTGCACAAACTGTAGAAGCATAATAAACACACTGGTAGGGAAATGCGGCTAACCGTGCATATTGGTGATTATGATATGGATCAAGTTATTCTTGTCCTAGGCTCAGATGCAAACATACTGCCTAAGAAAACTTGGCAAAGAATGGGAGAACCAAATTTGGAATGGTCCAATATCCAACTGCGCATGGCCATTCAACAGAATATCATACCGTTGGGGAGACTATCAAAGATTGTGGTAGATACCGCAGGAGTTAAGGTCCAGGCCAAATTTGAGGTCATTCAGATTGTATAAGGTGCAGATCCCTATCCTGTGCTTCTAGGATTGGACTGGGCCATAGATATGGGAGGTACCATCAACTCAAAGAAACGAAGCATGGTGTTTGAAATTGAAGGTACATGGGTGATAGTAACATTAGACACCGTAGAAGGAGAACGGTATACAGAGCCAGCGCGTGAAGAAGAATATGTGGATACTATTTATAAGTTAAGTGTGTGGGACAAATTTTGGATCAATCCCATAGCCGATGGCATACTCTGATGGGAAAAGGATAGCGAATGGTTCTCTCACTTTGACGGAGAGATGGAAAATTTGCAAAGTCGGTTACATGATGCATCTGCGCTACAATGCCTCAGGATTACAAAGGATGCCTTAGGATTACAAAGGACTTCTGATGCATTTCCTCTGAGGTAAGATAACTACCCTACTTTGATGGATCTACTAGCATTAAAGAGTTTTTGCGAGCATTTGAAGCTACGGTTCCAAGAGAGCCAAGGTTATGGGCCCTTAATTTAGCTATGCGCACAACACCTGTGAGGTGCTGGGACACGCATAAGGGGGCATTCTAGGACTGGGAAGAGTGTCGGGATATGATGGTCCTGCGATTTGAACTTCTGGTTCACTTGTGCGTAAAGACATTCCTTAGGCCAGGGGACCTGTGCGAACATTTGTTCACTTCGATGGAGAAGTGGTGTGACCGGACTATGGAAGAATGGGTTCACCTGTTTATTCATGCCTTGGGACCAATTCCTACTGCATGGTACTTAGATGCAGAGCTACATCAGTGCACCTGCCACTGGGAAACATTAAAGGATGAATTTGTAGGCAAATTTGGGTTAACAGGGGGCACGAAGGTGCTTGATGAAGCTCTGCAGGATATAGATACCTTCGTATTTGATGAATCACACCCTTCCACAACACTTGGGACACTAGCATGGGAAATGAAAATGCAAGATATTTTCAACTGTCGCAATATATCCATCGAATAATGCAATGAAGATCCATGAAATGTCTCTATCCCAGAATCAGAGGGAGAGCATGCAGTTGAGGGACCCCCGCTACACACTATCGATGTTACGAAGCCTCTAAAGTTGCGAGAAGTCAACATTGGCATGAAAGAGAAACCTAAGTTGGCTAAAATTTTGGATTAGTGGGATGATGATACAATAGGCAAAGTTGCAGAACTACTCACACAATATCTGGACTTATTCCCAATGAATTTTTCGGAGCTTAAGGGGATCACAAGGGACCTAGGGGTCATGCGCATCACGTTAAAACAAGATGCACGCCCTATGAAGTAGTGCCCTTATCAATTGAATCCTAAATATAAGCAAAAGGTTAAGGAAGAAATCGATAAAATGCTCACTGCAGGTATCATTGAACCGGTTGAACAGTCGAACTGGGTAAGCCCGATGGTGGTTCAGGAAAAGACGAAGGGAGAAATACTGATCTGTGTGGACTTATGCAAACTAAATGATGACTATGTACATGATCCCTTTCCCACGCCATTCTCAGATGAAATCCTTGACAACGTGGGAGGGCAGGAAGCGTACTGATTTACGGATGGATTCTCGGGCTACCATCAAATCAAAATCGCACCTGAATATCGTAGAAAAACTACTTTTTCTACTGAATGGGGATCCTTTCAATATACTGTCATGCCTTTTGGGCTCAAGAATTCCCCTGACATCTTTCCATGAGTGGTGGTCGCAGTATTCAAAGAATTCATCTACAAGTTTCTGGAGCTGAATGTCTTCGGCTTGGTTAAGAAGCACGTCTCGAACCTGTGCATGATTTTGGATGCCTATAGAAAACACCAGATTTCCTTGAATATCAAGAAGTGCATATTTTGCGTACCCTTTGTGTTGGGGTCTCTGTAATTTGCAATATTGGCAAGAACAAATGTTGCAAAGCCTACATCAAAACCACTTTAGAATCCTAGGATCTAGACCTCCTGGATTCAGAGAGGGATCTCTCTATATGAGTGTTTTCAAAGATATTTCTTCAAGGCTTAGTTTATGATATTAGGCTAGTTATAAGGCACAATGGTTTTTTTTGTTTTGGTTGGAATGAATATTATCAAAATGAAGGAAGTCTTTTTGAGGGGTAAAGGTGTAAGCAAGTTGATAGAATGGTTCAGCTGATAGGATAAGTAAGAAACAGTGTCAATCCATTGGGCTATGGAGTCACAAAAGGATTTAATTGCACAAAAAGTTTCAAAAGTGGTCCATGGGGCAAGTCATCTATGTCAAAGGATTCTTTAGATTGATTTGTGATATGGAAACATAAAATTTTTTGTGAAAGAAACAAACACACAAGAAAAACAAAGGATAGTCTAAGATCAGGTAAGTACTTTTAAACTAGCCTGCTATTGACATGCACTTAAAGGAAAGACGCAAAGTAACCTAAGATCAAGTAAGTACTTTTAAACTAGCCTACTTTTGATATAATTTTAAAAGTACTTTTAAACTAGCCTACTTTTGATATACTTTTAAGGGAAAACATTAAAAACAAATAATAGCTTAAGATCAAGTAAAGACTTTTAACTTAGCCTGCTTTCAGCAAATTCTAAAGGAAAATAGTTTAAAACAAAGAATAACTTAAGATCAAATAAGGAATTTTAACCTAGTCTGCTTTCAGCATATTCTGAAAGGAAAACAATTAAGATGAACATAAAGATTAACCTAATATCAGGTAAGTACTTTTAAACTAGCCTGCTTTTCACATACTCTTAAGGGAACTTTTCAAAGCAACTGTTGAAGATAAACTAGAGGATAGGGCTAACCATAGACTTCCCTAGTTCAAATTTACTTAGTGTTAGACTCCTATACCAATAGGTATCATATTTCATGATTGACTTGATGGGATATGTAATATGTTCATACCTTTTTCTTGTTGCAAAGGTTTTCTAGATTGTCAAAAAATCAAAAAAATTTAAATAATGTAAAGATGGTATACCGTAAAAGGAAAATCAAAGGGTGAAAAGAATAAAAATGGCCAAAAAAGTAAAAGAAAATGAACCCCACCAAAAGAAAGGCCAAGGAAAGTGTGCAAGTCTAAATGCCACTGCTTTTTTCTCTTATGTAATAAATAAAACTGTGTGCAACTTGTATTTTATGCCACAATTTATGAACAGTCAGACAGTTTAAACTTGGCTAGTTCATTTTTCAATTTTATGTTTTAGAGATAGAGAATAAAATCTGATCAAACTGTTTAATCTTGGCAGATAAGAGTTAGGTAGAGTAAATAAAAGGAGCTTAATAGTTTAATCTGAGCCCTTGGATGTAATAAGGTTAGAATTAGATAGATTTTCAGATGTAAAAGAAAAAGTATGATAAGGGTTTGCCAGTTTAAGTGCACCCTAATAAAGAAGAAAATTGGTAGGGTAAAGTAGGTAGGGTAGTTAGATGTTGTTGCAGAATTACATGTGATGAATAATCGCTTTAGATGTGTTAAATATTTACTTTCATCACAAGTGCAAAGGCAGACAATACACTGGAAGAATTTCAAGAAAAGCAAAGTCAGATTATTAACTTCCCTTCTCATTTTTCCCTAAAAATTTCACTAATTTCCCCTAAGTACTAAGGTATTTGAAAATTGGAGGGGCTCAAGGCGTTTCCTTGACTTTTGGAGGGACCGGACCCTCGGCCCAATAATTGGAAAAAACCTAAGTACTTAAAATTATTCAACATGATATTCATTCACCTCTAAGAAACCTTTTCCTAAGTAAAATCCCTTTTTACTTAGGAAAATCATGCAATATTTCACAAAAACCCCATTCATAAAAGCATAAGTTAAATACATTACCTTAATGTTTTATACTTAGCGCTTCCGTTCATTTTTTTCATATTAATTTCTAATTTTATTATTTAAATCCCCATACAAATAAACCCTTTCCCGTATTATTTTTATTATATCCCAAAAAATTAATATCTCGCCCCTTTTGGTTGAAATATAACCTTAATACTTTGATTAATTAAATAGAAATAAAAATCTACATCCCCGCCATATCAATAAGGGTTAATTAATCCTCATGATTAATTAATAATCTGTATCCACCAATAGAATTGCCCCCAATATGATTAATTATATTAAATCACATTGGGCCCGCCCTGTTATCTTTCCGCCATCTTCCTTTCCCGAGGACCGTCTGATCAACTCCTCTCAGATCTACGATTATTACTCATATCACTATCCATCCACGTTCGAACGATAACACGTGATGGCCAAGCGGTTTTCTGGATTGTACAATACCATGCATCATTCATCGTATGGAATCGCTCGCCCTCCGCTAAAAACCGTCCTCCCTCAAAAGCAGTGCGATGGAAACCGCTTGCCGCCTGCCTCCCCTAACGAAACCTTCGTACCTGCTAATGTCATCCATTAAAAAATTAAAAACCCGCCAACCTTTTGAGTTTGTGAATAAAACAAATGTGCCCATGTCATTTTCATTATTTTGTGTAACGACCAGAGTCTCATGCAGAAAATTCCAAAATCAACTGTCGAACATCATCAACTACCACCTTGCTAAGGAAAATTGCAGCCGAGCATTTAGAAATCATCTTCCATAGCTAATACATGTTCCAATTATTGTTCATTTCCCGGAAAACAGGTATTTACCTCAATTCCCATCAAACTCTGTAAAATCCTGGTTTCTATTTTGAATTCCACATGAGAAACTAAAGCAGAGTTCAAAATTGATCTTCATTTTATTCCTCAAATCCCCGGAACTGCAATTATATTCATAATCCTGTGATTGTGACATTTTTTTCATAAAAAACCCCGAATTCATTTCTGAATCCACAAGAACCAGAAATGGAGGTTCCTGTGGCTCTGAATGTCACACCGCTCAATGCCCCTCACAGAGATTTAGATTATCTACCTTTAGTAGACAGAGATTTCCAAATTAAAGACTTGGTTCTCAGTGAAAATCCCCTTCAAATCTTCTGTCACTGCAGAGATAATTACTTGAAAGGTTCTGACATTTTTGGATTATGGGAATCCAATCTTCCCATGTACCTTCTCCCCTCAGTCCACATTTTCCCTGAGATAATCCATTACTGTCATGTAAACTATGATCCTAATCAAAGAGCAGTTTTGTCCCCGAGTCAGACTATCCTTTTTCCTGTAACTACTTAGTCTATCAACGAGATGTTGCAATTTCAACCTGGTCAAGCCCTCACTCCCCTGTCCATGGGAGAATTACTTGAGAAATCTACCAAATTATCCCATGAAGAGTTAAATCATCTCTACTAGACTTTCATGTTACCAGAACATCAGCCCAAAGGCTCTCCCCCTTATGGTTATACTTTATTCACTGATGTGGGTAGACTTATTCTAAATATGATATCCTCTATAATGGGTTTCAATACTAGTGAGTATGTTGATCAATTAACCCTAGTATTGTTGTCTATTTTCACCCCTGGACAACCCCCTGCTGTCAAGTATGATTTTGCGTCCTACATTGCAGACAAAATCATGATCAGTTCATGAGATTAGAAAATGAAAGAGTGTTAAAATACTCTTCTGTTATTTATCATCTCATACTTTATTACCAATCTGGAAGTTTCCCTTTCCATGTTAAAATTATTGATGCCAAAGGAAATCCTACGTCTGTTATCTTTTGGTCTGCCATTACTCATAATTCCCCTGATTCCCCTTATTCCTACAATGATTTTTTTGACCTTTTTGTACACCCTGCAACCACCTTGTTGACAGGAGTCTCCCCTCCTAGGCTCAGTAGTGAAATCAAGAAAATTCTTCAGCTCTCAAAGCAATATCGGATAGGTGACTGGTACCTATATCGAAATCACACTGAAATCATAATCTATGGATGTGAATTATGCCCATTCAAGTTTCCAAAATATGTCCCAATGAGACTCTTTGCATTAGAGTATTTCAGGCAAATGATCAATTCAGATATAGTTCATTTTTGTAATGCAAAGAAAAAGGCTCAACTCAGGATTAAAAGTCAGCTAGGTCCCTTTGTTTGCAACTCTAGAGATGCTGGGAAGGTAGCTGAAGGAATCTTAGAAGATTATATTAAATTACAGAAAAGTTTATATTGGGTACCTTATGACCCAAATAGCTTCATTTGTGATAGAATAATGAAAAATAAACTATCACCATACATTCATCAAAGAAACCCAGAAATTGAACAGTATGCCAATATGGATGAACGGATGGAAGGGACATTGGTAGAATAGGATAGTGAGTAGGTCAAAGTTGAAAATGTAATGAAATACCTTGAAAAAATACTTGACCTAGACTCTTTTGGACAGGTACAAATACCAGGTATTGGTTCTTCTTCTGCAGGGACTTCTCAACAAAATCTACAGGAAATCAATGTATTGGCTACAGTAGCATCTAAAGGAAAAGAGAAAGAGGTTGATATCCAAATTACAGAAAAATTTACAATGAAAGAACAGCCTCATACTTCTAAAGAACATGGTCAAGTATAGATTTTTCCTACTCAGACCAATGTAGCAGAAGTATCAATTTTACAAACTCCTCTTAATATGGAAAAGGGTAAAAAGAGAGATGCTGAAGCAACTACTCCTGTCACTGGATCTTTTGAACAACATGATTTTAAAAGACAAAACTTGAATCCTCTTCTAGAATCGGAATCTGTTCATGAAATCCCTGTCAAACACAAGAAGAATTGGGTAGTCAGCAAATAGGTTCAATGAGTGGGACATCCACTACTTTACAAAGAAAGGAGCTACAAAGGCAGCAAAGTGGAGAAGTGTCATCTTTCAAACCACCAGTAAAAGATGCCTGAGACATTAAAAGAAAATTCATAAATATAAAGGCTAGAAATGATCCACTAAGACTTCATGTGTACAATCAATGTTTGAAGATGGCCCCTAAGAATCAACAGAGATTGATGTCAGCCTATGACATTCAATAAGGTAAAATGATAATGAGTCACTTCAAACCCAAAGTGCAGCAACCTCAAACCGCTGCAGATTATATCAAGACTGATTTTGAAGTCTTAGCAAAGGATAGTCATCCTTTAGATCAAATTGAGTTGCATAAACAGACAGGTGAGATGATTTATTCTACTCTGGCAGATAAATCAATGATGACCCATAAGTTGTAGGATTCTTTGGAAAATACTAATGCTCAATTAAGTCTTGAAAAAGCCTCTTCTTAGGCTAAGGACAACAGGATTAAGAATTTGGAGGAAATTATTATTATTTTGTGTCATAATCCCAAGGATGTCAAAGGTATAGAAGCATTAATCAAGAAAAAAGATGATGATATTGCAGCTTTGAGAAAACAACTGAAGTTACCAGCCTCAAGACATCCTCAGACTGTAGAAATTATAAAACAAAATTCTGAAAAAGAATTTATGGACTTGCTCTTGAAAATGAATGAGCAACTTAATGAAATAGAAAAAGAGCTTGAAAAGGCATTGAAAGACAAGCAGTCTAATACTACATCCTCTACAGCTGAAATGATTGCAGATACTACTACAACAGGTCAGCCAACAGAATTGGCACAAGTACATACTTTCAATTTAAGTACTGAAGGGTTAATAAAGAATATGGAAGAAATGAAACTCCAAGTGACAGAGCTACAGAGAACAAAGGCACAACTCACTACTTTGGAACAGAAATATGATCTCTCAAAAATGAATGTTGCAGATAAAACAAGAGAGGTCAACAAATTAGAAAATTTGGTCACCAAGTTGGAAAAGGATCTCAAATTAGAGAAGCCTTTAAAGGAAATAAATGAAATTCTTTGGGACAACATCATCCAGAAAATAAGAGATGTCTGGCCCTCAATTCAAATAATGCATGAGCAGAATGATTTAGTCAAATTGGCTATGGAAGAAGTCCTAAGAGCAAGAGAAGAATTGGGAAACAGGCCTGATGAAGCCAATGAACTTATTCGTTTTTTAAATACTCAGAACAGGCAGCAACTTGAAGAACTTGGCATTCAAGATAGGACAGGAACCATCTTGGAAATAAAAAGAGTTTTTACCAAAAGAAATCTGATGCAGAATCTAGAACAAAGATGTTATGATATGCAAGAAGAAATCACTGCCTTCAGAAAAATATTTAATATTTTATTGAATAAAGGATTTCCCAGTCCTTTAGTTTCAGAAGATAAATTGATGGACCTTAAAAGTTATGCTGAAAAACTAGACAAGCATGCTGACAATCAGGCCAGTACTTCAACTAGTTCATCAACAACAACATTGCCTACAGGAAAAAGTCTTCATGACAGATTGGAAAATTTGTTTTATCTTGAGCATTAAGTAAAGCATTTGTTCCCTGTTCAACATACTTTCTTTAGGTATATAGATACTGATGAAACTTTCAGAAAGCTACAAAGGAACAGGATACCAGAAGATAAATGGTGGGAAGAAATGCTAGAACTTTTGTAAAAACTATCCTTATATGAATTTTTGATTATGTACTACATGGTAAGAAGGATAAAAGGATGAATAAAGGTCAAAGTTTATCAGAGCAGTCAAAGAGTATCAGTAGAACAGAGCAGCCAACCCAGAACTATCGAAGAGGACAACAACTAGCCAAATCATAGGGCCTGCCTCCAGCACATTCTCAAAAGAAGGAAACAACACAACATAAGTTATCATTTTTTCTTATCTACGAGACCATCTGTCTCTAGTTTATTGTAATATACTTATGAGTCATCCTAGATTATATCTCAATTTGTTATGAGATATGTTTTGTAACTTTTTGTATAAATACTCCCTCAATCAGAGTATTAAGCGTGGATTTTTTAGACTTTGCTGTAACATTGACTATTTGGAATAAAGTGTTGTTGGAGAGATTTTTTGTGGCTAGCTGGGTGAGGAATTGATGCGAAAGACTTTTTACAGGATTCATGTGTCAGACTACAGATCAATAAGTCATCTATCTCTTATGTGTTGAAGTCTTTATATTTGTTTACTATATCATTTGTGTCTCATTTCTGAATGATTAATGAAAAGGAATAAATCAGAAAGTGCTGAAGTGTAATATGATTTTAATCATTATTGTTCTAAATGTTTTCTTTTAAACTGGTTTTAAACAGTGAATTCTTAACTGCTCCTGTTTTACTAGTTTAAGCATTTTGATTATTTAATAAAGAATACTTAATTGCTCTTTGTTAATAATCACTCAATTTTCCCTCTTATAAATGTGTTGAAAGATCCTTAATTGCCTTTCATTCATTTAGATTCCGTTCCATTCACTTTAAGATTTATAATTGTTCTCTGTTTGATTATCTTGCCCTGTGAAACCATATTTTGTTAAGAGACTTAATCCAGTTAAGTTATCCTTTTTTGACTCCATAAGCCCAATGGACTAAACTATTCAATCTTTCCCTTAGCTATTGAATTCCACCATCCAAATTCAATCAAAACCCTTGCACTTTATAACTAGCATAATATCTTCTAAAACAAAGCTAAATTATACAGATAGAGCCCTCTCTAGGTACAGATTGGCTAGATTCTGTACCTAAAAGTTGGTTTGTGGTTACCTCAGACCCCTTTCCTCTTCCCAACAACTTCAAGGAAAATCTGAGTGATAACATAGTGGCCACCATACTAGGGACCTAAATAATTTTATTGTTACTGTTGTTTACTTTATAAGCTACAGACGGAGCCTAAAGTTAGCCAGGTAGCCTTTGAACTTCTTTTGCTCTACAATTGCATAGTAAATAAATGCTACTTCAATCTAACTCCGGTCTAGTTTATGAACTGAACTTTGGTTTCAGACATTTGATCATTTCCTCTAGTTAAATAAATCTTTAAGAAAATTTGAATCCAATATCTGAAACTTCTTAAAGAGATTATTGAAGTTGTATTGTTCATTTCATTTAAACCAAAAAACCAAAAATATCACTTAGAAAACTGGCTTCAGAAAGGACTCATTACACTAGGGCTAATCCTGATCCAAATCCACCGCCTGTGTTTGAAAATCCGAATCTGATTCCCATAATTCTTAGAATATAAGATAGTCAAGAAAGCTCTGGAAGTTCTCGACCTCTCTATAGATCTATATCCTTTCCTGTGAAGTGGATCTATCTTGAGGACGAACCTTTTGACGAGTAGTTTGAAACATCTTTATTTATAAATTTTTCTGAATCTGAGTTGTCCAATTTGGTTCCAGACCCAGTATTTCTTGAAGATTTACAATTTGAATTTGTTACTTCACATCTTGATAATTATTTACGAAATTCCATACAATCTGAGTTTACCTCTGAAGAAACTTCAAATATTTCTGTGATCACTTCAGCTTCTCCCGGTTCATCAACAGTTCATCAAACTTCTCAACCTCAAGCTACCCCTTCTACTCCTCCACCCACCACTCATATACCAACCTCACCTGTTATTTCATCACTACCTCTTCCAATGGCAAACAGATATGCTCCCTTAAGATTACCTACTAATCTAGGGGTTATGCCTCAATATTATCAAAGTAAAATCACTCATTTTGATGGTTCTGGTACTTACACTGCACAACAACACACTAAAAAGATGACTGACTATTTTGAAATTTATGAAATTGATGCTGATGATGTAAGAATGAGAATTTTGTCCAAAGTCTTACTGGAGAAGTCAGAACCTGGTTCAGGGCTCTTCCTACAAACAGTGTTGCTGACTTACCAGCTTTTTATAGAATATTTTTAAATAGATGGGAAAAGAAGAAATATCCTCTTAAAATATTATCGGAATTTGGAAAACTAAAGAGAGGACCAAACGAGACTGTGCAATATTATGTCACCAAATTCAATGAAGCTTATAATTTTGTTCCCCAAAATATTAGACCTCCTCCAGATTCAGTATTAATCAAATTCCCTGATGGATTTGATTCTGATATAGCGTATCAGCTTAGGGAAAGAGCTCCTCAAACTTTAGAAGAAATGCAAAGTATAGTTGTTAGCGTTGAAGCTAACCTGATAGACAAACGAGCTAGAGCCAAAGCTGAAAGTAGAATGCCTATAAATGAAGAACCCACAACTTTTGAAAAGAAACTCGATGCTATTATAAAAGGGATGGAAAGATGAGGAGATAGAGTAGAAACAATTGAAAATAATAAAGCTCCTTGGGATGGTCAACCGAGCAATACTGTTACAAATCCGAACTTCAGAAGAAACCAAAATCAAAATACTGGAAAAATTGGTCCTGACCAAAATGTTAGGCCCCCATTCTAGGAAAATTATGTCAAAGGCTCAACTTCTGAAGAACCAATTGAAGATGTTCAAATAAACAATGTCACTGAAGGTGAGAATGAACCAGAAATTTTCTTGACCCAAGAGGATTAAGAGGCTCATATTCTTAAGCAATTTCAAACCCAGTCAGGAGAATCATTTGACTTTAAGGAAGGATATGATACAGCCATCTACGAAGTTCATAAGCAATACGATTTGAGGAGCTGAAGAGTTGATGTTACGGAAGCAAGTAAACAGAAAACTGCAAAACAACCCTTAAAAGGTAAAATCAATACTACCCCTGTAAATATTCTTTCCAGATCAGATCCTAACCCTGCCCACCCAATAATTGAAGATGTATCTAATACTCAACTGAATAACAAACAACTTTCCAATACTCTTCCTCCCAAAGGAAATGTAGAGGAACCTCTAGAAGTTGATTCGGAAATAACTTCAACTCATAACTCCACTCCTGAGAAGGAGAAAAATATTGAAAACACAGAAGAAAAAGACAATCCAACTGTTCAAAAAAAAAGGACTCAAACCGAGAAACATTTTAATCTGGAAGCTGAAGTAGGAAAATTAATGATAGTTGTTCCATTTTCTGAATTAGCTAAACATGATGTCTACAGAAGCCAAATTAATAAATCACTCAATATTACTGGAAGTGATGATTCAATAAATTTTTTTGATGATCAACCTAGATTTTTTTTTTTTTTTCTGAGTAAAACTGATCTATTAACAGTAAAACTAGTGTACAGCGGGCCGAGGCCTTAACATTTCCCAATTTTTAGGCATTTTAGACAGACAAAAAACGAGGTTTGAGACTGCCCTACAGGAGGGAAACCAGCCTGTAGAGTTCACCACAAAAAATCCCACGTAGGGGATCGAGATACTGAAAGTACTAAGGACTGTAGCTAACAAAAACCAAAACATATTTTGAAACAACAGGAAATTCAAAAACAAGCCCATTGTATAGGGCGGAAACATAGTAAAGAAACTAAGACCAAAAAGCAGAACTACTCATCAGGAGCAACTTGTTCGACCCTGCACCAGTATTCGTCTGGTTCACCACGCTCATTGTACAGGTCTTCGACAGAGTGGACAACTTTCCTGGAGGGAGAGGCGACCATCTGCTCCACATGCCCTTGCTCCTTGACTTCTTGCGCAGCGTCCTTGCTTCCTCTGGGCTGCCCCACCAGATCTTGTGGTGCTTGGTCCTGCTTAGTGTTGCTATTTGTACCCAGTCCAGCCGAAGGATTATGGTCTATCTCGTCCTGGGGTTCCTCGAGAAACACAACCGAGATAGCAGTAGTGACTCTCGGACGATTGAGGGAGCAATCGAAGGAGAAAAGAGCAGTGTGCGATTGAGCTGGGAGAGCAGAAGATGAGGGAGAGTCCAGTCTGCGGCTCGAATGGAGCAAACGATCACGGAGAAGTCTGGGCAGGCTGTCCGAGGGGGAAGAGCTCTCAGAAGGTGAGCTCGAGGAGGAAGGAGAATGCCTCACAGAACGCCTGGTAGACCCGCGCCTACAGCGCATTCTTTTCCTGAGGTGAGGCATGTTAGAATCGGGGCTGGAGTGCCAAGGAACTGGAGAGATGACCGGGACAAAGTTGAGCTGGGATTCAGAAAGACAGAGGCCAACATGTAGGAACCAGAAAGCGAGAGATGAAGGTTATCCCCGAGCTCCAGACAATAGTTGATGCGGCTTTGCTTACCAGTGATGGTGCGCTCATTTGCAATCCCAGCAGCTGGTCGACACCACCAATTCACCGATAAGGGAGAAGACGGGTCCATGGTGTTAAACAGATCTGCGCTGCAGCGGGAGATCACTTGCAATGAATGGAAATTAATGTGAGCCAAAGGTTGATCCATTACACAGCAGTCGAAATTGCATCGACGAGTGGCAATCTGTTTGTGAATTGCACCCAGATTTAATGAAATTAATCTTAGCATTAACATGTTTATGGCTGGAGTGACGTTCCCCTTGCGGGAAGGTAGGTGGCCTCCTGTCCGGCTAGACCTCTATCCCATCACCTTCATCACGCCCGATAGCACCTGCATCCGAGAGATCTTCCTCTCCCTGAATCAAAGTTTGGCATTTCTGTCTTTGTTCATTGTTCTGGATAATGTCAAGTGTCCCTGTAATAAGATTGTGTTCACAGTCGACACCCAGGCTGGAAAGAAGATCTGCAACTTTGGATGATCAACCTAGATTATTATTTGGCCCTGAAGTAAATGGAAAACTAGAAAGTGGAGGAACTCCTCCATTTTATGTGAGTTTGAATATACATGATAAAATACTTCATAATTCCATGCTTGATTCTGGGGCATCTCATAATTTAATGCCCAAGGCTGTAATGGAAAGATTAAACTTAGACATCACCAGACCCTACAAAGATCTCTTTTCTTTTGATTCAAGTCAGGTGAAATTTTTAGGACTAATTAAAGATTTGTGTGTTACATTGGTTCAATACCCTGCCAAAACCATTTTGATGGATATAGTAGTAGCCTATATTCCTCCAAAATATGGTATGCTATTGTCTAGATCTTGGGGTGAAAAACTCAGAGGATCTCTTCAATTAGATATGTCATATGCTACTATTTCAGTATTCGGTCAACCTAAGAGACTATACAGAGAAACCTTGATGAAATATGTAGTCAGTAGTCATGAGAAACCTGAAAATTTCCCCATCTACTCAGTACACTCTGATATGGACTCATTTATTCTCTATAATGCTGAAATTGATCTTCCCATTGAACTAGAAGCACCAGCAACTGAACCAAAAGAAATTGTGAATAAATCTAGTGTTCAAATTAGGAAATCTCAGAGGAAAAAGAAACATAAGAAACCCAAGAAAAACCAAAAGAAAGTAAAAAATCAGATCTCACTGTTAAGAAATTTCCTGGAACACCTGATACAAATTATGAACATGAAATTATTTGGCATTTAGAATTTGATGGTTCAGTTAATAAGTTAGGAGCAGGAGCTAGAATTTGGATGCAAAACCTTGAAAATGATCATGTTGAAGGCCATGCTTATAGATTAAACTTTAAATGCACTAATAATATGGCAGAATATGAAGCTCTTTTGTTAGGGCTTAAACTTGTCAAAAATTTAGGAGCAATTAGAGTATCTGTCATAGGAGATTATGATTTAATCATTCAACATATCAATGGTGAATATTCGACAAAAGATCCCAGATTAAGAGAATATAGAGGAATAGTTGTAGAAATTCTCAATACTTTTCTACAGGCTCAGCTTGCCAAAATCCATAGAAAACAAAATTTTCATGCTCATAGTCTTGCAATGTTTGCTAGCACTTGTAAGTTACCTTTTGAACCTAATCATCAGTTCACAACTAAGATTAGACACATACCTGCTATACTAGACAATTTCAAGAATTGGCAAGTGTTTGTAAATGATAATCAGATTAACAATTTTCTAACTCTAGAAAATGAATTTTCTAACAGTAGCATAGATGAAGATATAGTCTTTGAATCTGATCAAATAAATGAACAAGAAACAGACATTTCAAAAGAAAGTGCAACTCAAATGCTTCATCCAACTAATTTCACTAAAAAAGACATGCAGGACCTTAAACAAATGGAGGTTGATGAGATTATAGAAGATGAATCTGACATCATTAATCTGAAAGATAATCATTTGCCTAAAGGATTAACTCCTTTAGAAGATCTTTTCAACTCTAATGACATTCCACTGAAACCTAAAATGGAACCATTGAAAGCTGATATTGAGGAATATAATTTTGGAACTGAAGAAAATCCTAAAATAATAAAATTATCAAAATCTTTGCCTCCCGATCAAAAATCAAAATATGTTGAACTAATAAAAGAATTCCAGGATGTCTTTGCCTGGAGTTATGAAGATTTGAAATCATATGATACCTCTATAATTCAACATACAATACCTCTAAAAACAGATCAGAAACCATTTAAGCAGAAACTCAGAAGAAGCAACCATGTATTTTTACCTTCAATTGAAAAAGAAATCAAACTAATGTATGAAGTAGGGATAATTGCTCCTATTAGATTTTCAGAGTGGGTGTCTAACTTAGTTCCTACTAGGAAGAAAACTGGAGAGATTAGATTATGTGTTGATTTAAGAAATGTTAATAAGGTTTCTTTAAAGGATAATTATCCTTTGCCCAAAATGGATCACATTTTGCAAAGGGTAGTAGGTGCTTCAAGGATTTCTCTTCTAGATGGGCTCTCAGGATACAACCAGATTCTGGTTCATCCTGATGACCAAGAAAAAACAGCTTTTACAACACCATGGGGTACATTCAAATCCGTTAAAGTGCCATTCGGACTCAAAAATGCAGGAACAACTTTCCAAAGAGCAATGGACATTGCGTTTGCAAAAGAAATTCATGACTTTCTTGTTATATATCTGGATGATTTAACTGTTTTTTCTAAATCAGATCAACAACCTTTGGACTGTCTCAGACAAGTATTCATCAAATGTAGAAAGTATGGTACCTCTTTGAATCCAAAAAAGTCCTTATTTGGTCTTGAAGAAGGTAAAATTTCGGGCCTTATCATTTCCAAAGATGGTATTAGAATTGATCCTACTAGAATAGAAGCCATATTGCAAATACCTCATCCCAGAAATATTAAAGACCTTCAAGCTTTCATAGGAAAAATCAATTTTTTGAGAAGATTCATTTCTAGTTTAGCTGAATTAATTAGATTTCTTACTAACATGTTAAGAAAGGATTCGAGCATTAAATGGACAGTAGAAGCCAAACAAGCATTTGAAGAAATTAAAATGTCTTTGACTAGAACACCAGTTCTTACCAATCCACAATTTGATAGAGACTTCATAATATTTTCATTTGCATCAGAACATACTGTAGCAGTTGTTTTATTACAAAAGGATGATCAAGGATGTGAAAAACCTATAGCCTTTTTTAGTAAAGCACTAAGAGATGCATCATTAAAATACAACATTATGGAAAAACAAGCTTTTGCACTCATAAAAGCCATCAAAGATTTTAGAATCTATATATTGTATTCTCATGTGATAGCCTATGTACCAAATGCTGTTGTCAAAGACATCTTAACTCAAGATGGAATTGAGGGCAAAAGAGGAAAATGGATTGCTACCATATTAGAATATGATATTGAGATAAAACCTACAAAACTGATAAAAGGACAGGGATTGGCTCAACTCATGACAGAAACAAATTTCCAAGCTCTGGATATTAATGAAATGGATAACGAACAAGAGATGGCGACTCCACAAATCAGCCAAGCCTTCTTAGATTCACCTTGGTATGCTAATATAATTTATGTATTGTTAAACCTGCAAGCTCCTCTAGGGTTATCCAGAAAAAAGAAGAGGTTTTTAAAGATGACATCTTTGAAGTATTGTATTTTAGATAATGTTCTCTTTTGGAAAAATCATGATGGTATTCTATTAAATTTTTTGTTAAAAGATGAAGCTGACAAGGGTCTCAATGAATTCCATGCAGGAGACTGTGGTGGACACCTTTATTGGAAATCAACTGCAGATAAGATCCTAAGAGCTGGATTTTATTGGCCAACCTTGTTCTCTGATGTAAAGAAATTTGTCACTGCTTGCCATAAATGTCAAATTTTTGAAGGCAAGAGAAAACTGTTACCTTTAACCCTAAAACCAATTTCCATTGAAAAACCTTTCCAACAATGGGGCTTGGATTTCATTGGAGAAATCCATCCTCCTTCTTCTGGCCAACAAAAATGGATCCTCACTGCCACAGATTATTTTACTAAATGGATAGAAGCAATTCCTTCCAGACAAGCCAATGACTCTGTGATCATAGGATTCCTAGAAACCAATATACTATCAAGATTTGGTTGTCCTAAGAAAATTATAATTGATAATGTTGTGGCCTTCAAATCTAAGAAGATGATAAGTTTCTGTAATAAATATCATATCACCTTAGGCCATTCTACAGCCTATTACCCTCAGGGTAATGGAATGGTTGAATCTTCCAACAAGAGTCTCATAAATATTATCAAAAAATTATTGGAAGAAAATAAGAAAAATTGGCATAAGAAACTTACAAATGCACTATGGGAAGACAGACTCACCACCAAAAAATCTATTGGGACAAGTCCTTATGAGTTAGTTTATGGTATTGAGGTTGTATTTCCTTCATCTTTAGGAGTTCCTGTAATGAAATTACTTCAAGAAGCTCAAATTGAAACAAATGATATTCAAAGGAGAATAAATAAAACTATCAATTTGCAACAGACCAGAGAAGAAGTTTATCAAAGATCCCAAGTATTACAGGAGAAACTAAAGAAGATATTTGACAAAAGGACCAAGGAAAAATATTTTCAATTGGGAGACAAAGTTTTGAGATGGGATTCCAGAAGAGAGGATAAGGGAAAACATGGGAACTTTGACTTCCTGTGGAAAGGACCTTACATTATTCATGCTTTACAAGGAAATAATACATATTTTCTGAAAAACTTGGATGGTACAGAAACTAAAGAAGGACCAGTTAATGGTTGAATGTTGAAACACTACTTTGATCCTATTTATTAGGATATTATGATTTTTAACATATACATACTATATCCTTTGTAATGCATCAGTTTGGATTGGATAGTAACCTGCTGGAGTTGAAGCCCGAAGAGAAGGCCCTGAGCTTCGGAAGTATTACTGTCATACATATAATAAAGAAACAAGCAGAAGAAGATTGCATGGTTCAGTCAAAATCATTCTGAGAGCAACTGACCTACTGTTCTTGACTTTTCACCAGGAAAAGCCATCCCCAAGTGGAGCAAGTGTTAGACTCCTATACCAATAGGTATCATATTTCATGATTGACTTGATGGGCTATGTAATATGTTCATACCTTTTTCTTGTTGCAAAGGTTTTCCATATTGTCAAAAAATCAAAAAAATTTAAAAAATGTAAAGAGGGTATACCCTAAAAGGAAAATCAAAGGGTGAAAAGAATAAAAATGGCCAAAAAAGTAAAAGAAAATGAACCCAACCAAAAGAAAGGCCAAGGAAAGTGTTCAAGTCTAAATGCCACTGCTTTTTGCTCTTATGTAATAAATAAAATTGTGTGCAAATTGTATTTTATGCCACAATCTATGAACTGTCAAATAGTTTAAACTTGGCTAGTTAATTTTTCAATTTTATGTTTTAGAGATAGAGAATAAAATCTGACCAAACTATTTAATATTGGCAGATAAGAGTTATGTAGAGTAAATAAAAGGAGCTTAACAGTTTAATCTGAGCCCTTGGATGTAATAAGGTTAGAATTAGATAGATTTTCAGATGTAAAAGAAAAAGTATGATAAGGGTTTGCCAGTTTAAGTGCACCCTAATAAAGAAGAAAAATGGTAGGGTAAAGTAGGTAGGGTAGGTAGATTTTGTTGCAGAATTAGATGTGATGAATAATGGCCTTAGATGTGTTAAATCTTTTACTTTCATCACAAGTGCAAAGGCAGACAATACACTGGAAGAATTTCAAGCAAAGCAAAGTCAGATTATTAACTTCCCTTCTCATTTTTCCCTAAAAATTTCACTAATTTCCCCTAACTACTAAGGTATTTGAAAATTGGAGGGGCTCACGACATTTCCTTGAATTTTGGAGGGACTGGACCCTCGGCCCAATAATTGGAAAAAACCTAAAGTACTTAAAATTATTCATCATGATATTCATTCACCTTTAAGAAACCTTTTCCTAAGTAAAATCCCTTTTTACTTAGGAAAATCATGCAATATTTCACAAAAACCCCATTCATAAAAGCATAAGTTAAATACATTACCTTAATGTTTTATACTTAGCGCTTCCGTTCAATTTTTTCATATTAATTTCTAATTTTATTATTTAAATCCCCATAAAAATAAACCCTTTCCCGTATTATTTTAATTATATCCCAAAAAATTAATATCTCGCCCCTTTTGGTTGAAATATAACCTTAATACTTTGATTAATTAAATCTAAATACAATTCCACATCCCCACCATATCAATAAGGGTTAATTAATCCTCATGATTAATTAATAACCTGTATATGCCAATAGAATCGCCCCTGATATGACGAATTATATTAAATCACATTGGGCCCACCCTGTTATCTTTCTGCCATCTTCCTTTCCCGAGGACCATCCGATCAACTCCTCTCAGATCTACGGTTATTACTCATATCGCTAGCCATCCACATCCGAACAATAACGCACGATGGCCAAGTAGTTTTCTGGATCATACAGTGCCACGCGTCTTTCATCGTATGGAATCGCTTGCCCTCCACTGAAAACTGCCCTCCCTCAAAAGCGGTGCGATGGAAACCGCTTACCGCTTGCCTCCCCTGACGAAACCTCCGTACTTGCTGACGTCATCCATTAAAAAATTAAAAACCCGCCAACCTTTTCACTTTGTGAATAAAACAAATGTGCCCGCGTCATTTTCATTATTCTGTGTAACGACCAGAGTCTCATGCAGAAAATTCCAAAATCAACTGTCGAACGTCATCAACTGCCACCTTGCTAAGGAAAATTGCAGCCGAGCATTCAGAAATCATCTGCCATAGCTAATACATGTTCCAATTACTGTTCATTTCCTGGAAAATAGGTATTTACCTCAATTCCCGTCAAACTCTATAAAATCTTGGTTTCTGTTTTGAATTCCACACGAGAAACTAAAGCAGAGTTCAAAATTGATCTTCATTTTATTCCTCAAATCCCCGAAACTGTAATTATATTCATAATCCTGTGATTGTGCCTGTTTTTTCATAAAAAACCTTGAATTCATTTATGAATCCACAAGAACCAGAAATGGAGGTTCTCGTGGCTCTAAATGTCACACCCCTCAATGCCCCTCACAGAGATTTAAATTATCTACCTTTAGTAGAAAGAGATTTCCAAATTAAAGACTTGGTTCTCAGTGAAAATCCCCTTCGAATCTTCTGTCACTGCAGAGATAATTACTTGAAAGGTTTTGACATTTTTTTATTATAGGAATCCAATCTTCCCATGTACCTTCTCCCCGCAGTCCACATTTTCCCTGAGATAATCCATTATTGTCATGCAAACTATGATCCTAATCAAAGAGTAGTTTTTTCCCTGAGTCAGACTATAATTTTTCCTATAACTGCTTATTCTATCAACGAGATGTTGCAATTTCAACCTGGTCAAGCCCTCACTCCCCTGTCCATGGGAGAATTACTTGAGAAATCTACCAAGTTATCCCATGAAGAGTTAAATCGTCTCTGCCAGAGTTTCATGTTACCAGAACATCAGCCCAAAGGCTCTCCCCCTTATGGTTATACTTTCTTCATTGATGTGGGAAGACTTATTCTAAATATGATATCCTCTATAATGGGTTTCAATACTAGTGAGTATGTTGATCAATTAACCCTAGTATTGTTGTCTATTTTCACCCCTGGACAGCCCCCTGCTGTCAAGTATTATTTTGCTTCCTACATTGCAGAAAAAATCCATGATCAGTTCATGATATTAGAAAATTAAAGAGTGTTCAAATACTCTTCTGTTATTTATCATCTCATACTTTATTACCAATCGTAAAGTTTCCCTTTCCATGTCAAAAAGCTTGATGCCAAAGGAAATCCTAGGTCTGTTATCTTTTGGTCCGCCATTACTCATAATTCCCCTGATCCCCCTTATTCCTACAATGAGTTTGTTGAAATTTTTGTACACCCTGTAACCACCTTCTTGACAAGAGTCTCCCCTCCTAGGCTCAGTAGTGAACTCAAGAAAATTCTTCAGCTCTCAAAGCAATATCGGATAGGTGACTAGTACCTATATCGAAATCACGCTGAAATCAGAATCTATGGATGTGAATTATGCCCATTCAAGTTGCCAAAATATGTCCCAATGAGACTCTTTGCATTAGATTATTTCAGGCAAATGATCAATTCTGATATAGTTCATTTTTGTAATGCAAAGAAAAAGGCTCAACTCAGGATTAAAAGTCAGCTAGGTCCCTTTTTTTGCAACTCTAGAGATGCTGGGAAGGAAGCTGAAAGAATCTTAGAATATTATCTTAAATTATAGAAAAGTTTCTATTGGGTACCTTATGACCCAAATAGCTTCATTTGTGATAGAATAATGAAAAATAAAATATCACCATACATTCATCAAAGAATCCCAGAAATTGAACAGTATGCCAATATGGATGAATGGATGGAAGGGACATTGGTAGAACAAGATAGTGAGCAGGTCAATGTTGAAAATGTAATGAAATACCTTGAAAACATACTTGACCTAGACTCTTTTGGACAGGTACAGATACCAGGTATTGGTTCTTCTTCTGCAGGGACTTCTCAACAAAATCTATAGGAAATTAGTGCATTGGCTATAGTAGCATCTAAAGGAAAAGAGAAAGAGGTTGATATCTAAATTACAGAAAAATTTACAATGACAGAACAACCTCATACTTCTAAAGAGTAGGGTCAAGTACAGATTTCTCCTACTCAGACCAATGTAACAGAAGTATGAATTTTACAAACTCCTCTTAATATGGAAAAGGGTAAAAAGAGAGATGTTGAAGAAACTACTCCTATCACTGGATCCTTTGAACAACATGATTTTAAAAGACAAAAATTGAATCCTCTTCCAGAAGTGGAATATGTTCATTAAATCCCTAATAGTCAAACACAAGAAGAATTGGGTAGTCAGAAAACAGTTTCAATCAGTGGGACATCCAATACTTTACAGATAAAGGAGATGCAAAGGCATCAAAGTGTAGAAGTGTCATCTTTCAAACCACCAGTAAAAGATGCCTGGGAAATTAAAAGAACATTCATAAGTATAAAGGCTAGAAATGATCCACTCAGACTTCAAGTGTACAATCAATGTTTGAAGATGGCCCCTAAGAATTAACAAATATTGATGTCAGCCTATGACATTCAACAAGGTAAAATGATAATGAGTCACTTCAAACCCAAAGTGCAGCAACCTCAAACCGCTGCAGATTATATTAGGACTAATTTTGAAGTCTTAGCAAAGGATATTCATCCTTTAGATCAAATTGAGCTGCATAAGCAGACAGGTGAGATGATTTATTCTACTTTGACGGATAAATCAATGATGACCTAGAAGTTGCAGGATTCTTTGCAAAATACTAATGCTCAATTAAGTCTTGAAAAATCCTCTTCTCAGGCTAAGGACAACAGGATTAAAACTTTGGAGGAAATTATTATTAGTTTGGGTCATAATCCCAAGGATGTCAAAGGTATAGAAGCATTAATCAAGAAAAAATATGATGATATTACAGCTTTGAGAAAACAACTCAAGTTACCAGCCTCAAGACATCCTCAGACTGCAGAAATTATAAAACAAAATTCTGAAGAAGAATTGATGGACTTGCTCTTGAAACTGAATGAGCAACTTAATGAAACAGAAAAAGAGCATGAAACGGCATTGAAAGACAAGCAGTCTAATACTCCAACCTCTACAACTGAAATGATTGCAGGTACTACTACAACAGGTCAGCCAAAAAATTTTTCACAAGTACATACTTCCAATTTAAGTATTGAAGAGTTAATAAAGTCAATGGAAGAAATGAAACTCCAAGTGACAGAGCTACAGAGAACAAAGACACAACTCACTACTTTGGAACAGAAATATGGTCTTTCAAAAATGAATGTTGCAGATAAAACAAGAGAGGTCAACAAATTAGAAAATTTGGTCAGCAAGTTGGAAAAGGATCTCACATTGGAGAAGCCTTTAAAGGAAATAAAAGAAATTCTTTGGGACAACATCATCTAGACAATAAGAGATGCCTGGCCCTCAATTGAAATAATGCATGAGAAGAATGATTTAGTCAAATTGGCTATGGAAGAAGTCCTAAGAGCAAGAGAAGAATTGGGAAATAGGCTTGATGAAGCCAGTGAACTTATTCGTTTTCTAAATACTCAAAATAGGAAGCAACTTGAAGAACTTGGCATTCAAGATAGGATAGGAATCATCTTGGAAATAAAAAGAGTTTTTACCAAAAGAACTCTGATGCAGAATCTAGAACGAAGATGTTCTGATATGCAAGAAGAAATCACTGCCTTCAGAAAAAGATTTAATATTTTATTGAATAAAGGATTGCCCAGTCCTTTAGTTTCAGAAGATAAATTGATGGACCTTGAAAGTTATGCTGAAAAACTAGACAAGCATGCTGACAATCAGGCCAGTACTTCAACTAGTTCATCAACAACAACATTGCCTACAGGAAAAAGTCTTCATGATAGATTGGAAAATTTGTTTTATCTTGAGCATGAAGTAAAGCATTTTTTCCCTGTTCAACCTACTTTCTTTAGGTATACAGAGACTGTTGAAACTTTCAGAAAGCTACAAAGGACCAGGATACCAGAAGATAAATGGTGGGAAGAAATGCTAGAACTTTTTTAAAAACTGTCGTTATATGAATTTTTGATTATGTACTACATGGTAAGAAGGATAAAAGGATGAATAAAGGTCAAAGTTTATCAGAGAAGTAAAAGAGTATAAGTAGAACGGAGCAGCCAGCCCAAAACTACTGAAGAGGACATCAGCTAGCCAAATCATAGGGCCTGCCTCTAGCACATTCTCAAAAGAAGGAAATAGCACAACATCAGTTATCATTTTTTCTTATCTACGAGACCATTTGTCTCTAGTTTATTTTAATATACTTATGATTCATCCTAGATTATATCTGAAGTTGTTATGAGATATTTTTTGTAACTTTTTGTATAAATACTCCCTCAATCGGAGTATTAAGGGTGGATTTTTTAGACTTTTCTGTAACATTGACTATTTGGAATAAAGTGTTGTTGGAGAAATTTTTTGTGGCTAGCTGGATGATGAATTGATGCGAAAGACTTTTTACAGGATTCATGTGTCAGACTATGGATCACTAAGTCATCTATCTCTTATGTGTTGAAGTCTTTATATTTTTTTACTATATCATCTGTGTTTCATTTCTAAATGATTAATGAAAAGGAATAAATCAGAAATTGCTTAAGTGTAATCTGATTTTAATCATTATTGTTCTAAATGTTTTCTTCTAAACTGGTTTTAAGCAGTGAATTCTTAACTTCTCATGTTTTACTAGTTTAAGCATTTTGATTATTTAATAAAGAATACTTAATTGCTCTTTGTTAATAATCACTCAATTTTCCCTCTTATAAATGTGTTGAAAGATTCTTAATTTCCTTTCATTCATTTAGATTCCGTTCCATTCACTTTAAGATTTATAATTGTTCTCTATTTGATTATCTTGCCCTATGAAACCATCTTTTGTTAAGAGACTTAATCCAGTTAAGTTATCCTTTTTTGACTCCATAAGCCCAATGGACTAAACTATTCAATCTTGCCCTCAGCTATTGAATTCCACCATCCAAATTCAATCAAAACCCTTGCACTTTATAACTAGCCTAATATCTTCTAAAACAAAGCTAAATTATACAGAGAGAGCCCTCTCTGGATATAGATTGGCTAGATTCTGTACCTAAAAGTTGGTTTGTGGTTACCTCGGACCCCTTTCCTCTTCCCAACAACTTCAAGGAAAATCTGAGTGATAACACTTAGCAGAATTTTCAAGAACATTCAAGGATAGAATTTCAAGTTTTACTCAGCCACACAAGGACTCACCAACATTCCTGGACTGATTACACTCTATTTAATTATCTCCAAATACACAATTAGCAGAAAACATAAAGATAAAGATTTATCAGTGAGATTTAGGGTACTTGACAGTAAATTCTTTATCAGAGAAAGTGAATAATATGGAAAACATGAGAAAAATGACAATTATAGTAAGAAAAACATCACCATTGACATAAACTAGGATCCCATAAATTAGCTTGTGTATTTGATGTTCAAACTAGTTACAATCTTCAAGTCCAATGGGTCTTTTATAGCTTCAAACTTCTTGTTTCAACCTATCTTATTTCAATTTTAAAACAAAACTTTAGCAGCCTCAATAGCTATTTACACTTGATAAGTATTCAACCAACAATAATAATGAACTCCACATGTGATATATATAGGTAAATTTGAGGAGGTGGAGTGAAAGGAAGATTTATTTGTGCAATTAATATAGAGTAATTGTTTCTCGGCCTTTGGGAGGCCTAAGGGAGAAAATTTCTATTGTTTATCTCTGTTTTAATCAATTTTACATTAATTTTTATCTACTTCAGTCACTTTTGTTGACTTTCGATGCTTTTGGTAGGCTGACAATTAATCCTAAGCTATCTTTGACAAATATCTCTAACTGTGCATTCAATTTGTGTTCTTTTGAGGAAATAGGCCTATAGGTGGAATTTCTGATCTTTGGAGCAGTAAAGGCTTTAGTGATTTGGCATTTAAAGCCTTCCTCCTGCTAATCTATCATAATTTATCACTTTTAAACCCTGATTAGGCCTTGATATTGCTTTTGGGCCTTTATAATCATCTTCAGAGCTTTAAACTTTTCCTACTAACTGCATTCACCTTTAAACTGTGTTTTTAACATTAACACTCTAGGATTAAACCTTTAATCCTTCAATCTTATGAATTAACCCTTTTCACTTGGCTCATTTGCTGACTTTCCCTTTAATCCTCTGTATCAACCTTTAAATCATTGGTTAAGTCTTCAAATCTTCGGTTATTTTGTCTTTAACCTTTAATCTTCAAGTTTCATTGTCTTTTCCCTTTGTTGTGGACAGGAGGTTTTCATCGAAGCGAGAGGGTTTCTTAATATAACTAGCGCTCATGGAGCACTGGTCAAACTATGAAAAAAAACCCTGTTAAATCCCATTTTTCATGATTTTTCCTCTGCTGGACCAAGAGGGTCCTCATCTTCTGGACTTGTCCCTTATGAATCAGAAGAAGGCCTTTGGTCTTTAGAACTTCCATCGAAACCTGTAAAAAACCAATAAAATGTTAATAAAACCTTGTGGGATTTGGAAAAACTGCATGTAGAGGCTGGGGAAGGCGAAAGAGCATTGAGGTAGAGGGAATGCATGTATGGGGATGTTCCATAGATGAGACACGTTAAAAATAGATTTAAAACTATATTTGGCACGAAAAAATGGTTTGGTGGTTTTGCGAAAACCATCGGCAGTTTTTGCATGGTGATTGAGTGGTAAGTGGTTTATCATACAACGAATGAGATTCAATCATTGCGCGACACACGTCCCATGCAAAACTAGTGGTTTCACATGATTTTGGATTGTTAAACCTTTTATTCATCCATAATTTTCACTATCTAAAGATGACTAAGTATCAATTCTAGATTTCTAGAAACAAAATTCATGAACATTGTGAGTTCTAGAAATCTCACGGCCTTCATTATCCTTAGGAAAAAAATTTCACTATTTCATCATTCCCTCATGCAAATCTCAGCTCACCCATCTCAGAAGACCCATCATGGGCTCATGCCACTCATTATCACTATGTTTCGCCACCAATTTCCTCAGCCCTCTATTTTTGTTTTGTCTAAACTCCTCCATTGACTATCTAGGGTTTTTAAGGGCATTTTTCTTGGTTTCATGACCTCCATGATTAAATCATCAAAAAGGCTTATATATTGATGCTCTTACACCTCCTCATATCCTTAAAATACCTCCATAAACACTTCCCATCACTCTTATCCCTCAGAATCATCATTTTTCTACAAAACCTAGTCTATTGCCACAATTTGACACTTTTTGAGACTAGGCCTGTGTTTTGACCTTTTGGACCCCTTCTCCTCACTCAATTCTTGAAATTCCACTTTCCCCTACTCCCTAACATCTATCCCTATCCCCCAAAATTTCCCCTAGAATTTATACAACCCTTAACCCCTTCATTGCCCTCCCTCTGCAAGACAATCCTAAATCCTCACACCAAACCCTAATTTCCTCTTCCAACTAAGCTAGTGTTTGATATGAAAAGGAGGAACAAGAGCAAAGGATTAATTTTATATATCATTTCAGAAATAATAATTCTATACCAGCTCATGAACATCATTCCTTCATCATTTTCCAAGAATTCATTCCAAGAGACAAGCCATGTATCACACCTAGGGATAGTTTTTCTTTAAATTGTGTTTCCGACCAAAAAAAGATGAATTTGAAAAAATTGAGAGCAGTTTTTTTCCATCATAGGTCCAAGAAGAAAAACCTCCTTTAGATTTTACACCGCCATCATGGTTTGGGAGAAATATAAAAAATGCAGGTGTCACGGGAGAAATTTTGCATTGCTGGAGTGACCTTGGGAAAATCACGTTTTCTCATAGCTGGATTGTCCAAATAACTTGCTTGATGAATCAAAAGAAAAATAGACTTAAAGATATTTAAAATGAGCTATCATGAGCTCAATTTGGAATTGATTAAGTCATCCAAAAGTGGTCTGCACCAGCACTCTGCGTTTCTGCACCATCATTCAGGACTTTTTTACCAGTCTTGGGAGAATCCGCTTTTGGCTTGGAAAATCAACTTCAAATAGGAAAAAAATTCTATATTTGGAAATTTGACTCCACAATATTTCCAACGAGATATCACGAATCTCATTCTGACACCGGGAAGGCCTCCAAATGCATTCTGCAAAATGGTGTTGTGCACAGATAGACAGGCGTTGCGCGCTGGCGCTGCACTCCTGGCAGCACTCTGTAGATTTTTCCAAATACTTTCAAGAATTGAATTTTTTTCCTCTAATTTTTATGTAAGATAATACAATGACCTCCTTCATAGCAGCGGACAACTTTAGAGGGTTTCAAGCTGCCTTGTAGGGTTTGAAAAAGAAGGACTGATTTCACCACACCAAAGATACAAAAGGGCAGAGAGTATTAGCACAAAGACAAGGAGCATTTTATCTCACTTAACCAAAGGATAGTGATCAAAAGCTGAAGTTGTGTTGGCCCCCACAACAATAGAAGTGGCCAAGAAATACACAATTTGTAAAAAATCAGAGAGACCTTCAAGAAATGGTGTCCTTATCAAAGGTATATTCTGCAAAAGATAGATTAACCCTTAGTAACATTTCTACATGATTGTCACAAAGGGTTACCTACAGGAATATTGAATAGGAAAAACAAACCAAATGTTTTTCACAATGATGGCCCACATGAGTACTAATGGGTTTGTTGATGCTTGCTTCTAGGGTTTCACACTTGGAGTTTTTTCACTGTTTCAAAGAGAAAAACATGACAACATATCAGTTGAAAGAAGGCAGAATTGTTCTATCAATCTATTCCCTAAGAAAATTGGAGGCATAAAAAAATACATGACTAAAATTCCAAGGTAAAAGTATCAACATGATCACACATTTGCTATATACAGGCTTTGAAGTAAATCAAAAGGAATGTGGTGAAGAGAAAGAAGAGAGTGGTTTTTCATGCCAAATAAGGTGATAGTGAGAGAAGTGCAACAAGTAGCTCAAAAAAGAAGAAAAAACTGAAAATGAAGAAATCAGTAAAGACGCATTGAAATTTGAGCACCTAAATAGAGTAAATACCGAGAAAAAATTAGAGACATAACTCAAGATTTTTCGTAGGCTTATCCAAACCCTTGGAGGACCTCTCCACCAAGTTTGAGGCAAATTCAGAAACTTTTTGTTTCTTCCAAATTTTGGCCCCTAGGAGCTACGCTCTTTTCTGGGGCATCCTCAGCTGCTAAATTTTATATTTTTTGGTTTTTCATGTCTCTAGCAGTCTACCCAAAAACGTTCAGGTCAATTGGAGCATTTTTGCCCCCCCAAAAGGTCAAAAAATACCTCAAAAATGACCTTTCTACCTCCTTTTCAGGCCTGGCGCTGCGCGTTGAGCAGTCATGGGAGATTAGATTTTTGAGAAAGTAAATGGCATCCATTCAGCACAACTAAAGTATTTCTAGAAAGTAGACTCTTCAAGCTTCCAAAGAGCCATCACGGGGCCAAATCCGATGCCGGGAAGGGGTCCAAAACGCAGCTGCAACAAACCCAATTTTTTGTTGATATGGAGTTACGCATAGAGACAGCTTTTTGCCAAAAAGTCAAAAAAAGACACTAATTAATGGAAAATTGGTTTTTTAATATTTTCTTGGACAAAAAACTCCTGATTTGATTGGGGATTTATGTTTTGATGTGTTTAATTTATTTTCTTATCTCTTATGTTTCTTGGGCCTTGCATGGTCATTAAGCATATTTATGACATTTATGGCTGAATTAGGGTTTTTGGAAGCCTCTTAGGGTTTCCACCTCCTCATTTGCTCCATAAATAGAGGATGAGGCTCTTGTATATTTTGTTGGATGTTGATGACTTATGCTGAAGTAATACATAGTCCCTTGAAGCCTTTGATGAGAAATTGATGTCTTGGAGCTTATGCATGATTTGATTCACTTGTTGATGGAGAAGGACTGTTTGTAGGATCCATAGGCCTGGTTGATGGTGAAGTTTTATCTTGTTAATTTTTTCTAAGTTTCTCATATGTTTTCCATCCATCTATGCTATAGTAGGACAAAAAAATTTAGACTAAGATATGCTTGTTGATGGCACCTTAGATTTGTTTGTTTCCTTCACTACCTAAATGTTTTATTCTGCTTAAGATATGTTAGGGAATTCATTTCTTGCTCTCTAATAAGTTTTAGGCTTGTCTATTTTCTTGAATGATTTAGATCAGTTAGTATTAATTATTATTTATGGCTAGCCCTGCATATTTTTACCTCTGAAGTACTTTGTTCTTGAAATCATATTTTGAAGCAGCTTTGCCTTTAGTTTGTCAAAGAAGTTTGTCTTAACCATGCTCTTTGCCTTTACTTAGCTAACATTGTCTCAAGGAACTTACATAGCTATCACTGTAGATGCTAGGTTTTTTCTCTTCTTCTATGGTTATAGTTACTTGTGCAACTTAAATGTTTTTCCTGCTCTTGATGATAAAACCCATGAAAGATTAAATATGTTTTTTCCTTTCTATGTTTTATTTGAATGTTGTCTTGGTTGATTATCTACTTTCAGTCTAGAATCAAATGGATTAGGTTTTTCTTAAGACTTTGACTCTCTTGCTATGCTTATAAATCTTCTAACTCCCTCAGTTTACAAGTATATAAAGGATTCTATTTCTGCCCTTTATTAGATTGATGTTCCCAAGTTTAATGTCCATCTCATGATCCTTCACAACCTTAAAGATCCACCAACCAAGTTAAATTGCCTTGCAAATGCTCTTGACACCATTGATGAGCTCATTCATGACCTTGTTTGACTCCATTGCCCAATGACTTAACAATATTCCTTGTTTTCTATCTAAATACATCTGAGCATCATACCCAACCAAAAACAATCAAAATACCCTGCACTTAACATCTAGCCTAAAATCAAACCTAATCAGCAAAAAATTTCACATATTTGCACCTATGAGAGAGATCCCTCTCCGAATCCAGGAAGGCTAGGTTATAGGATTCGAAAGATTGGTTTGATGTTACCCTGTCCATTTGTATCTCAATCAATCTAGCAAATTACAGGGAGCTAACATAATGGCGATCACGGTGGGATTGAGTTCATAGTAGCTTGAAAAACTCTTATAGACTCATATATGTCCCTAGTTTGACTTAAAAACCAACCCATAGCCAAGAGTAGAAACTAATTGCTTCACCATCCTAGAAAGATGATGACTCAACTAAGGGATACTCATTAACCTTAAGGCTGCATAAAGAAACTAAAAAACCCAAAAGTACTCCCTAGATTGATTTTTATCAAGAATTTGGTGGTGGACCATTGTATAAATATCCTCAAAATTTCAAAAAGCATCCACTTGGTGACTCCACTGGCCTCCAGTAGGCCTATTAACCCCACTAGTCCTCACAGACTCCCCTAGGAATGAGCAAATCAATCCTAATCATGCTGATGGTGGACAAAAAAGTTGAAACCTTCCACCTGGTGACTCCACAACTCTTAATAGACCTAAAGACTCCACTAGTAGATAAATCTAGACTGGTTGAAAAGATTTAGTGACCATTTCTGATTTACAAACATGGATCCAAGAATAAAACGAAGATATGCCCCAATGAGTAGGGATCATATCCTCGGATTCCCACACAAAATTCCTGAAATAAATTGGTTCAAAAACCTACCTATCTTTCAAGATGAAAAAGTTGATGACCCCTTGTTACATCTCATCAATTTTAATATACATGTATGGAGGTTAAAGGTTGAATGGCACAAAGACTGCCTCATGAAAATGTTTATGGCAAAATTAGAAGGTAAGGTAAGAAATTGGTATGAATGGCGAGAACCTGACATCTTGTTTTCGTTGAAGGATTTCCACAAGGTATTCTTAAACACTATATAGGGTATTTCCCATATCTATCATTAGCTAAAAATGGTTGTGATCAATCTCAAGATATCATATAGTACCTTATAGATAGTGATGAATATTTGGAAAATTTTCATCCTGGAGACCTCTTAACATCCATTCATGAATTTCATTCTAAAGATAACTATCATGACAGCCTAGATGAGTTAGTTGAGGAAGAAATCAATCAAGGTATAGAAGAAAACCCACAATATCTCTTTGAAGGCACAAGTGATGATTCACCATCTCTTCTAGGTGAGGCTCAAGAAAACATTCAGCCTCAAAATCTGCCTTCACAAGAAAAAGAGAATTGTTGTACTTCTATCCAAAGAAAGAGAAAAATGCATCCTCTTTTGACTGAAAAGGAAATAAATCAGATATTAAACATGCAACCACCCTCTAAGCCTTCATGTAAACAAAACAGTCTTGTTCTTTCTCCTACTAAATCCATCTACCATAAATTAGAAAATGAAGTTGTAGATCAATTCAAAGAAGAAAAAACTGATAATCCAATATGTTTGATTGGTGACACTACTTATTTTGATGAGTTTCCAACGTTTGATCAATTTGATGATGATATCCTCCAAACATAAACTAACTTTGCAGAGCAATCATGTTTGTGGGAGGAAGATCATTTTCATCAACTTTAAAAAAGTATTAAGCCAATTCATGCCACCTATTCCATTGACGAGGAAAGCCTTGAAATTTTAGAAGTAAGTGAAGGATCTCTGACCCTTTGTTCCACTTCATATCAGCCCATCAACAATAATTTTCATGTGATTGGGAATCAACAATCTTTCAGTTTTGATGTTGAAATTGGAGAAGAAAAAGAACTTCTTGAGAAAGTTGTAAGTGAAAAACCTTTTCCTGAAATAGTTGATGAAATCATTTGGGACATAGAATCTTCTTCAGCTTCAGATTTGTAGCCACAAAGTCCCATTGAAATTAAAATTGTAGATGAAGTCATGGAAATTTACAATCACATAAGAGTTGTTGCACCTCTTTCTCAAGAAGATTTATCACCTAAGAATTCTCCTACTCATCAACATGATGGTCTTCACACAGAATTCAATCCACTAAATTAAAGCATACCAAGACTTCTCGAAGACAACATTGCAATCTATGATGAGTCTACCAGTTCAGATGATCATGAGGAAGAGGATGATTTTCTTTCCCAAAGGAGTCCTAAGCCCAGCCAAGTGAAGGAAGAAGTAGTCCTGGATCAAGCTTATCTCCCAAACCCCCTAAGTCAAGTATTACTTCAAGATCCCTTTGCTAATTTGTTAGAGGCACTTGAAGAAGGATTAAAACATGTCAAGAGTAGTTTGATGCAGAATTTCAAGAACATTTTAGGCACTACTGTTCGAAAAAAAGTAAGGTGGAAGTGACATTTTTATTTCTTCAGCACTCTCAAAGAGATGAAACAAAATCCCTCATGGAATCATCTTCTTGATTGGCTGTGTTGGAAAAGAGATTTCACCAAATGAATGTATATTATGTATAGTTTATATTAGGATAGATAGATAGATATGAAAATTAAGCTCAGCCTTGTGAGAATCTTTTTAGTTCTAGATTGTTTGGAAAAAATGAAAAAAAAACACAAAAACAAAGAAAGGTAGAAAAAAAATGTAGATTTGAACAGTAGTACAGCCCCATACCCAAAAAATAGTGATGCTGAAAGTGTGCAAGCCTAAATGCCACTACCTGTGCCAAAAATTCTTGTTCAGTCATCTAGCCTAATCATGGCTGAACATGTTTTCAATTTATTGTTGATAAGTTAGTGAAAAATATGCTTGTCAAATCATGTGAACTTGACTTGTCAAAAGAAATAGATTAGGAATGAAGAATGCTGGTTCCACATGCTTAAAACTGAACCAAAGAGAAGGATAGGGATGCCTAACAAATGATGGATTACTACCCTTATACTTTCTAGTTTTGTTGGTATCAAAATAATGGTTGTGTGCAGCTTGTTTCAATGCCACAACTCATGATAAATCAGATTTCTTAATCCTGGTTTACTCATATTTCAATTTCATGTTAGTAGGATAGAGAATAAAGTTTGTCAAACAGCTTAATCTTGACAAATGAGTAGACTACGTAGAGAATAAAAGATTTCATTAGCCTAATATGAACTCTTGGAAGAGATAAGGGTACAATTAGATAGTTTGATTTTTGTTTTCAAAAAAGAAAAATGTCAAGGGTTTTCCAGTTCAAATGCACCCAAGGAAGAAAAAAATGTTAGGAAAGTAGGTTGGGTAGGTAGAGATGATGTTGATGTTAATCATATTTTTTTAGATTACTAAGATCACAGCTTAAAGCAAGCATCAGCAAGTGAAAGAGGTAAAAATATGCCCAATGGATGAGGCACTAGTCTTCATAAACCAAGAGATCTGAAAGTTTTGGACACCTCTTGAAAAGGAGCTTCCCTACCCAAGTGGAGCCACTGTTAGTAATCCATAATTTTCACTATCTAAAGATGACTAATTATCGGTTCTATATTTCTAGAAACAAAATTCATGAACATTGTGAGTTCTAGAAATCTCACGGCCTTCATTATACTCACGATAAATTTTTCACTATTTCATCATTTTGTCATGCCAAGCTCAGCTCACCCATCTCAGAAGACCCATCATGGGCTCATGCCACTCATTATCACTATGTTTCACCACCTTTGGCCTCAGTCCTCTATTTTTGTTTTGCCTAAACTCCTCCATTGCCTATCTAGGGATTTTAAGGGCATTTTTCTTGGTTTCATGACCTCCATGATTAAATCATCAACAAGGCTTATATATTCATGCTCTTACACATCCTCCTATCCTTAAAATACCTCCATAAACACTTCCCATCACTCCTATCCCTCAAAATCATATTTTTTCTACAAAACCTAGTCTATTGCCACAATTTGACACTTTTTGAGACTAGGCCTGTGTTTTGACCTTTTGGACCCCTTCCCCTCACTCAATTCTTGAAATTCCACTTTCCCCTACTCCCTAAAATTTATCCCTATCCCCAAAAATTTCCCCCAAAATTTAGACAACCCTTAACCCCTTCATTCTCCTCCCTCTGCAAGGCAATCCTAAATCCTCACACCAAACCCTAATTTCCTCTTCCAACTAAGCTAGTGATTGATATGAAAAGGAGGCACAAGAGCAAAGGATTCATTTGATAGATCATGTTAGAAATAATAAGTCTATACCATCTCATAAACATCATGCCTCCATCATTTTCCAAGAATTCATTCCAAGAGACAAGCCATGTATCACACCTAGGGCTAGGTTTGCTTTAAATTGTGTTTCTGACCAAACAAAGATGAATTTGGAAAACGTGAGAGAGTTTTTTGTCTAACATAGGTCAAAGAAGAAAAACCTCCTTCAGTTTTTACACAGGTATCATGGTTTGGTATAAATATAAAAAATACAGGTGTCACAGGAGAAATTCTACATTGCTGGAGTGACCTTGGGAAAATCAAGCTTTCTCATAGACGGATTGTCCAAATAACTTGCTTGATGAATCAAACAACAACTAGACTTAAATATATTTCGAATGAGCTATCATGAGCTCAATTTGGAATTGAGGAAGTCATCCAAAAGTGGTCTACACCAGCACTCTGCGTTTCTGCACCATCATTAAGGAATTTTTTACCAGTCTTGGGAGAATCAACTTTTGGCTAGGAAAATCATCTCCAAATAGGAAAAAAATTATATATTTGGAAATTAGACTGCACACAATTTCCAAAAAGCTATCACAGAGCTCATTCTGACACTAGGAAGGCCTCCCAATTCCTTCTGTAAAATGGCACTGCGCACAGAGAGACAGGCGTTGCACTCTTGGCAGCACTTTGCAGATTTTTCCAAATACTTTCAAAAATCGAATTTTTTGCCTCTAAATTTTCTGCAAGTTAATAAAAAGACCTGCTTCATAACAACAGACAGCTTCAGAGGGTTTCAAGCTGCCTTGTAGGGTTTGAGAAATAAGGACTTATTTCACCACACCAAAGATACAAAAGGGCGGAGAGTATTAGCACAAAGACAAGGATCATTGTATCTCACTTCACCAAATGATAGTGATCAAAAGCTGAAGTTGTGTTGGCCCCCGCAACAACAAAAGTGGCCAAGAAATACACAATTTGTAAAAAATCAGAGAGACCTCCAAGAAATGGTGTCCTTATCAATGGTATATTCTACAAAAGATAGATTAACCCTTAGTAACATTTCTGCATGACTATCACAAAGGGTTACCTACAGGAAGATTGAATAGGACAAATAAACCAAATGTTTTTTACAATGATGGCCCACATGAGTACTAAGGGGGTTGTTGATGCTTGCCACTATGGTTTCATAGTTGGAGGTTTATATTGTTTCAAAGAGAAAAACATGATAGCATATCAATTGAAAGAAGGCAAAATTGTTCTATCAGTCTATTCCCTAAATAAATTGGAGGCATAAAAAAATACATGACTAAAATTCCAAGGTAAAAGTATCAACATGATCACACATTTGATATATACAATCTTTGAAGTTCATCAAAAGGAATGTGGTGAAGACAAAGAAGAGGGTGGTTTTCCATGCCAAACAAGGTGATAGTGAGAGAAGTGCAACAAGTAGCTCGAAAAAGAAGAAAAAACCGAAAATGAAGAAAGCAGTAAAGAGGCATTGAAATTTGAGCACTTAAATAGTGTAAATACCGAGAAAAACTTGGAGACATAACTCAAGATTTTTCATAGACTTAACCAAACCCTTGAAGGACCTCTCCACCAAGTTTGAGGCAAATCCAAAAACTTTTTGTTTTTTCCAAATTTTGGCCCCTAGGAGCGCAGCACCGTAGGCTCTACGCTCTTTTTTGGGGCATCCTCAGCTGCTAAAATTTACATTTTTGGGTTTTTCATGTCTCCAGAAATCTACCCAAAACATTTCAGGTCAATTGGAGCTTTTTTTCCCCCTCAAAAGGTTAAAAAATACCTCAAAAATGACCTTTCTGCCTCCTTTTCAGGTCTGGCGTTGCGTGTTGAGCAGTCATGGGAGATTGGATTTTTGAGCAAGTAAATGGCATCCATTTAGTACAACTCAATAATTTCTAGAAATTAGACTCTTCAAGCTTTCCAACAAGCCATCACGGGGCCAAATCTGATGCTGCAAAGGGGTCCAAAAATCAGTTGCAATAGACCCTATTTTTTGTTGATATGGAGCTACGCACAGAGACAACGTTTTGCCAAAAAGTCAACAAAAGACACTAATTAATGAAAAATTGTTTTTTTAATATTTTATTGGAAAAAACACTCCTGATTTGATTGGCGATTTATGTTTTGGTGTGTTTAATTTATTTTCTTATCTCTTATTTGTCTTGGGCCTTGCATGGTCATTAAGCACATTTATGACATTTATGGCTGAATTAGGGTTTCTGGAAGCCTCTTAGGGTTTCCACCTCCTCATTTGCTCCATAAATAGATCATGAGGCTCTTGTATATTTTTTTGGATGTTGATGACTTATGCTAAAGTAATGCATAGTCCCTTGAAGCCTTTGATGAGAAATTGATGTCTTGGAGCTTATGCATGATCTGATTCACTTGTTGATGGAGAAGGACTGTTTGCAGGATCCATAGGCGTGGTTGATGGTGAATTTTTTTCTTGTTAATGTTTTCTAAGTTTCTCATATTTTTTCCATCCATCTATGCTGTAGTAGGACAAAAAATTTAGACTAAGATATGCTTGTTGATGGCACCTTAGATCTATTTGTTTCCTTCACTGCCTAAATGTTTTCTTCTGCTTAAGATATGTTAGAGAATTCATCTCTTGCTCTCTAATAAGTTTTAGGCTTGTCTATTTTCTTGAATGATTTAGATCAGTTAGCATCAATTATGATTTATGGTATCCCTATATATCGTTACCTCTGAAGTACTATGTTATTGAAATCATCTTTTGAAGCAGCTTTGCCTATAGTTTGTCAAAGAAGTCTATCTTAACCATGCTCTTTGCCTTTACTTAGCTAAAATTGTCTCAAGGAACTTTCATAGATGAAACTATAGATGCTAGGGTTTTTATCTTCTTCTATGGTTATAGTTACTTGTGCAACTTAAATGTTTTTCCTGCTCTTGATGATAAAACCCTTGAAAGATTAAATAATTTTTTGCCTTTCTATGTTTTATCTGAATGTTGTCTTGGTTGATTATCTGCTTTCAGTCTGAAATCAAATGGATTAGGTTTTTCTTAAGCCTTTGACTCTCTTTCTATGCTTATAAATCTTCTAACTCCCTCAGTTTACAAGTATATAAAGGATTATGTTTCTGCCCTTTATTAGCTTGTTGTTCCCAAGTTTAATGTCCATCTCATGATCCTTCACAACCCTAAAGATCCACCAACCAAGTTAAATTGCCCTAAAAGTGATCTTGACACCATTGATGAACTCATTCATGACCTTGTTTGACTCCATTGCCCAATGACTTAACAATATTCCTTGTTTTCTATCTAAATCCATCTGAGCATCATACCCAACCAAAAAAAATCAAAATACCCTGCACTTAACATCTAGCCTAAAATAAACCCTAATCAGCAAACAATTTCACATCTTTGCACCTACTAGAGAGATCCCTCTTCGAATCCAGGAAGGCTAGGTTCTAGGATTCCAAAGCTTGGTTTGATGTTACCATGTCCATTTTTATCTCAATAAATCTAGCAAATTACGGGGAGCTAACAAAACCCCGACGTCAAAAGTTGCATGGAAATAAACGTAGGCCATTGGATCTAGGGGGATGATCCAACGACTACAGGAGAGTGTGATGGATGAAAAGATGGTCAGGCGAGGCTTTTAGTTGAAGCCAGGTGTTAAGAGGGGATTGGACCAAAGTTTAAATAGTGGGGGTGGGACCAGAGTAGATGTGTGTTATTTTGTCACAGGGTCAAATTTTAACGGGCGGGGTTGGAGATGCGGGTTTGACAAGGGCTATTGAATCTTATAGATCGACGGCGGGGATTGATTGTAGGGGTGGACAGATAGAAGATTTCGGGAGGATGAAGGGCAGGAGGGGAAGCATGGTGGCCATTAGATCAAGGCTTGAGGCCTATGATCTACGGTTAGGATTTCTCCATGATTCGATAAGCATGGCGGGGAAAATATAACAAAAAAGGCATTTTGTAAGAGGCGTGGGGGGTAGAAACTAAAAGGTAATGGACATGGGCTAAGAGGAAAGGGAAGGTATGGTTTCCTAGGGGAAAAGAAACCAGGGGCCAGGAAAACCGAGGCTAGAGGGGAGAAGGGATGGTGGCCATTAATATTTGAAGATCAACGATGGCGGTGGTTTTGTGGAGTGATAAGGCGGGGGGGAATATATAATGGGATGGGGGCTTAAAGAATAAGGAAAGGTAGAGTCCGATAGAGGGATAAGGTGACCCGAGGCGGAGAGAAAGGGGCTAGAGCGAGGAATTTAAGTGCCAGGTCATGGGGCTTGGTCATATGACGGATAAGAGCTGGAGTTTTTAAGCCCTTAGGTTCATAAAGCCTGTGTTATACAAAAGGGCGCTTTTTAAGCCAAAAGAAGGTTTTTAAGGGTTTTTTGAGGTTTCGATAGGCAAAATAGGATGGTTTAAACCATAAAAAAGTGTTTTTTATGAGTTTTAAAGTCATTTTTTAAGGCTTTTTAGGATAATGAGGGTAAAATGAGAAGGAGGAAAGGGAATTTTTCAGAAGAAAATGAAGGATAATAAAATGAAAAAATGAGTGAAATAGGCTTAGAAAATGATGTGAAATGGCCTGAAAAACAGTCTCTTTGGATATCAACATGGTTTCTTGGTGGATTTTTTCAATGAAACAGCAGTGAAGATTACTTTTTTTGTTTAGGCAGCATCAGAAGGCTTCAAGAATGAGCAGTTTTCTATAAAAATAATCTCTTGAAGGCTCAAGACTTGTTTTAGCCATCATTTGCCATGACAAAAATTTACTGATGGCTAACAGTGGTTCCACTTGTAGATGGAAACTCCTTGGAGGTGTCAAGAACTTCAGAAATTGATCTATGGGATGTAGACCTGTGCCTTAATCCATTGACAACCTTTTTTCTTTGATAATGCTACTTAGAAAAGGTGAGTATTTCATATCAGCAAACAAATTTCTCCCAATCATTCTACCTACACGGCCTACTTTTCCTAAAAAAAAATTTCTTCATAAGGTGCATTTGGACTTGCAAACCTTTTGACATCAACATTTTATTATTTTATTGAAAGAAGGAAACTAATCTAAATCTACCCTTATTTCGCCCATGAGTTTAGATTAAACAGTTGAACTCATAAATTCTCTACCTAAGCTACTATCAGGAAGGATTAAACTGTCTATCAGATTTTATTCTCTATATTCTAAAACAGAAAATTTAAAACATCGCCAAGTCAGGATTAAACGATCTAATTTGCTATGAAGTATATGGATGTATGTACAAGCTGCTGATAGACTTTATTTGCAGAAAATTTAAAACAAAGCTTGAAGGCTTAAGATCTGAGATTTTAAAGCATCCTTCATTCTTCTTATGACTAAGATTTGGATCTGTTTTGATTAATCTTTTTCTTTTCTCTTGGTTCAAGTTTTCAATGTATTAGAACCATTCTTTTCTTTTTCTTTGGCTCAGATTTTGGTCTGATTAGAGCCATTTCTCTCTATCCTAATCTATTCTACTGATAAGTTAAGATTTCATTGTTTGGCAAATCTGTTTCACTAACCTATCAGCAGTAAATTGAAACCTATATAGTCATGATTAGGCTGTATGACTAAATAGCAGTGTTCTTTTTGGTAGTGACATCTAAGCTTGCACACTTTCAGATTTTTCTTTTGTTTTTTGGTATGGGGCTGTACCTTTATTGTTTTATTTCTACCCTCTTTTTCTCTTTTTTATATTATTTTTGTATTTTTTCTTTTCTCAAATTCAAAAGCAGTGTTATATACAAAGAAACAAAAAAATATCTGAAAATAAAATATCAGCTAACAAAAGTAATGTTTGAGCATCCTGCCATATGACAAGACCTCCAAAATATTCAGCTCCATCTAAATCTTGTAAAAATAATGGATTGTTTCCAATAGAATATTGAATAAGATAAGAACCTTGCCACAAATTATCAAATTTTCCATGTTTGCCCTTATATTTTCTCCTTGAATCCCATTTTAAAACTTTATCACCAATTTTAAAATCACTTGCCTTGGTTCTTTTGTCAAACAACTTCTTGATGTTTTCTTCTAGTTGTTGTGCTCTGATGTATACTTCCTCCCTGGTTTGTTGTAGATGTATGGTCTAGTTTATTTTTTTGGTCATATCATCATCTTCAGACTGTACTTCTTGGATCAGTTTCATGACTGGCACTCCTAAACTAGTTGGAAATATTGCATCAGTTCCATAAAATACCTGGTAAGGTCCCAATTGACTTTTTAATTGTCAATCTGTCTGCCCATGATGCATGTACTAGCTTATTGTGCCATGATTTTTTGTTATCTTCCAGCAACTTCTTGATTATGTTCACCAAAATTTTATTTTAAGATTATGCCAAACCATTACCTTGAGGGTAATAGGCTGTAGAATGACCCAATATAATCTGATATTTATGATAGAAATCCACCATCTTTTTAGACCCAAATGCAACAGCATTATCAGTTATAATCTTCCTAGGGCAGCCAAATCTAGATAGTATATGGTTTTCAAGAAATGAAATGATGACTAAACCTGTGCGATTCCTAGATGGGATGGCTTCTATCCACTTGGTAAAATAGTCTGTTGCTGTGAGAATCCATTTATGTTGGTCAGATGATGCGGGATGGATTTCTCCAATGAAGTCTAGACCCCACTGCTGAAAATGAGCTTCAACAGTGATTGGTTGCAGAGGTAAGGGAAACAATTTTCTTTTGCCTTCAAAAATTTGGCATTTGTGATAGGTAGTAATCATTTTATGGACATCTTGAAAGAGGGTGGGCTAGAAATAACCAGCTCTAAGGATTTTGGTAGTAGTAGACTTCCATTAGAGGTGGCCTCCAGATTCTCCTTCATGAAAATCATGCTTGATATTATCTGCATCATTCTCAGGCAAACATTTAAACAATAATCCACTAGAATTTTTTCAATACAAACATCTATTCAAAATGAAGTAATTTACAGCTTTCAACTTTAGGAATATTTTTTTTTTTTTTTTAAATCCAGGAGGGACATTAAGATTAAGAAAAACATACAAAATATCAACATACCAAGATGAATTTCGAAAATGATCTTCAATTATTGGAGTTGTCAACTCCTCCTGTTCATCTAATGCATTAAACATGTTTATATCAAGAGCTTGAAATTTGGATTCAGCCATAAGTTTTACTAGACCTTGGACTTTTATGAGCTTAGTGGGCTTGATTTCTAATTCATATTCTAAAATTACATCAATCCACTTTCGTCTTTTTCCATCTGGATCTTGGGTCAATATGTCTTTTAAACACTGAATGAGGCACAAATGCTATAATGTGTGAATGTAAAATGTAAACTCTGAAGTCTTTTAAGACTTTGACCAAGGCCAAGGCTTTTTCCATTATGTTTTACTTCAGAGGTGCATCTCTTAATGCCTTGCTTAAAAATGCAATTGGCTGCTCTTGTCCATTCATGTTTTTCTGTAATAGGACAACAGCTACTGTGTTCTGATGCAAATGAAAAAATGAAGAAATCTTTTGTAAAATCAGGACTAATGAGAACTGGTGTTTTGGTAAGTGCTTGTTTTACCAGCTCAAATTATTTCTTCGCTTCTAAGGTCCATTTAACCCCTTCTTCTCTTTTAAGCATGTTTGTCATGTTTCTAAGGAGTTCAGTTAAATTGGGTATGAACCTTCTCAAGAAATTAATCTTTCCAATGAAAGATTGAAGTTCCTTAATGTTTTCTGGATGGCTAATTTGCAATATACCATCGATCCTCTTTGGGTCTATCCTTATTCTCTCTTCAAATATGATATGTCCAAGAAGTTTACCTTCTTGGAGACCAATCAATGTTTTCTTTGGATTTAAGGACAACCCATATTTTTTGCATTTTTCAAAGACTTTTCTCAAGTGTATTAGGTGTTCTTCATCTGTTCTAGAATAGACAGTGATGTCATCTAAGTAAATCACTATGAAGTAACCTATTTCTTCTGAAAATGCAATATCCATGGCTCTTTGAAATGTGGCACCAGCATTCATAAAACCAAAGGGAATTTTCAAATACATGAAAATGCCCCAAGGAGTAGTAAAGGTTGTTTTAAGTTGATCATCACGATGTACCAATATTTTATTGTAACCTGCGAAGCCATCTAGCAAAGAAATTCTCTTTGAACTAGCTACCCTTTGTAAGATATGATCCATTTTGGGCAAGGGGTAGTTGTCCTTTAATGAGGCTTTATTTAAGTTTCTAAAGTCAATGCAAATCCTTATTTCTCCTGTTTTCTTCCTAACAGATACAAGATTAGACACCCACTCTAAGTATCTAACAGGTACTATAATTCCAGTTGTTAGAAAATTATATATTATGGAGCAATGCAACACATAAAATATGCGGAAAATACAAGCACACAAAAAAACACATAAAACCAGAGAGACACAGCTATATGTGGTTCACCCAGTTTGGGCTACGTCCACCTTCAACAACCAGTCATTCCTTTCTATTATCCAGCAAAATGAAAAGACAAAACCTATAGTAGATCCACTATAATATCCTCTGTTCTTTCTCACAGTCTCCCTCTCTGTTTCTCACTCCGAGAATACACATACAATACACAGCCGCAATACAATGCCCTCATAAAAGTGAGGGGTTGCCTTCTAGGGAAAAAAATCCTAATCTAAACACAACTTCTACCGTCAGATCATTTGCCTAATGAACGACCCAGATTCACTAGAAATTATTATAATTTTACAAGGCAATTTTACATCTGTTTTTAGCTTCGAGGCACTGCCCCTGAAAACCCCCGCTAGGGGGGGGCTCCGAAAAGTGCTTCCGCCCCCCCTGGACCCCCCACGGTAGCGATTAATTATAGGCGGCGTTTCCGCCCCTTTTAAGGTACAGGGGTCCAATGCTGTGATACAAAGTAAACAAGATAATCAGGCTCCACACCCAACAATCTCCCACCTAGAGACTGATTGTAGCAACTCCACCGCTGCTTCATTTGCTGGACAATGACTCCTCTTTGGACCTGGCTATTCCTCATCTTCATCATCATCCTTGAATATCAATTGAAACTGAGCACATTCTCAGTTTCTCCCTGGTTACAACTTTTGTTAGCATATCTGCAGGATTCTGGCTAGTGTGTATCTTCTCAAGCTTCAACTCTCCATCTTCCAATACTGACCGTATGAAATGGTACTTGAGATGTACGTGTTTAGTCCTAGAATGAAATGTTGAGTTATTTGCAAGATGAATGGCACTTTGGCTATCACTGTATAGCGTGCCCATATCATACTTCTTACCCAATTCACCCATAAACCTTTGTAACCAAATCATTTCTTTACTAGCCTCTGTAGCAGCAACATACTCTGCTTCTGTTGTTGAAAGTGCAACAACACTTTGGATTTTTGAAACCCAACTGACAGTTGTTCCACCTACGGTAAATACATATCCTGTAGTGCTCCTCCTGTTATCTCTGTCACCTGCCATATCTGCATCAACATATCCCTGTAGAGCAATGTTTGAACCACCAAAGAATAATGCTTGATTTGTGGTACCTCTCAAATATCTAAGAATCCATTTTACTGCCATCCAATGTTATTTTCCTGGATTGTTCATGTACCTGCTTACAACTCTCACTGCATGTGCAATATCAGGCCTTGTGCAGACCATTGCATACATTAAGCTTCCAACTGTTGATGCATATGGAACTTTAGACATATAATCCATGTCTTCTTGGGTCTTTAGGCACATCTCCTTACTAAGTTTTAAATGGATATAAAAAGGTGTACTAACTGGTTTTGCATTGTGCATATTAAATCTTTTCAACACCTTTTCTATGTACTCATTCTGAGACAATGTTAATTTATGATTTTTCCTGTCTCTAGTTATCCTCATACCAAGGATTTGTTTTGCAACTCCCAAATCCTTCATTGCAAATGAATTTGCCAATTTTCTTTTGAGCACATTTATTTCATGCATGTTAGACCCTGCAACAAGCATGTCATCTACATACAATAACAATATAATATAGCTGCCATCATTTTTCTTTTTTAGATAAACACAATGATCAGAGTGACATCTAGTATAACCTTGTTCAGACATAAACTTGTCAAATTTTAGATACCACTGCCTTGGAGCTTGTTTTAAACCATACAAGCTCTTCTTTAACCTGCACACCAATTTTTCTTTCCCTTTTACCTCATATCCTTCTGGTTGCTGCATGTATATCTCTTCCTCCAAATCTCCATGGAGAAATGTTGTCTTTACATCTAATTGTTCAAGATGTAAATCTTCCGCTGCTACAAGACTTAAAACAGTTCTGATTGGATTCATTTTAACAACGGGAGAAAATATTTCATCAAAATCAATACCTTTCTTCTGTGCAAATCCCTTCACCACAAGTCTAGCTTTGTACCTCTGTTTTCCTCCATCTTCTTCCTTCAGCCTGTAAACCCATTTATTCTGCAATGCAGTTTTACCTGCAGGCAACCTGACTAAGTCCCAAGTCTGGTTATGCTTTAAGGAGTCCATCTCTTCTTCCATGGCTAGCTCCCACTTCTTCCTTCTTTCAACCTGCATTGCTTCTTCATAACATTCAGGTTCACCAGAATCAGTCAAAAATAGATAATATAATGAAGGAGAGTATCGTTCAGGGGGTCTACTTATCCTGGTAGATCTTCTAACACCACTTTCAGGTGTTTGAGGTGCCTGTTGCTGTTGTGGTGGTTTCTGTTGCTGTGGTTTTTGATTATTATTAATTTCAGGCACCTTTACTTTTTCAGTTATCTCATCAAGAACCGTGTATTCCTTGCTTTCTTTTTCCTGTTTCTTTTCCTGAAGCTGATTCTTATACAAGACCTTTTCATTGAATATTACGTCTCTTCTCCTAATGATTTTGTGATTTTCATAATCATATAAGCGATAACCAAAATCATTAGCACCATATCCAATAAAGGTACATTTCTTTGATTTTTCCTCAAGCTTTGTTCTGTTTTCTTTATTAATATGGACAAAGGCCTCACAACCAAAAGGCTTTAAAAAAGAGTACTTTACCTTTTTACCTATCCATGCTTCCTCTGGAATACCACCATCCAAAGAACTTGAAGGCCCTCTGTTTATCAGATAAACAGCAGTATCTACAGCATCTGCCCAAAATTGTAAAGGCAATCCTGCATGCAATCTCATGCACCTTGCACACTCCATGATTGTTCGTTCATCCTTTCTGACACACCATTTTCTTGTGGTGTTCTTGAAAATATCTTCTCTCTGTGAATTCTATGCTCTGAATAGTACCTATCAAACTCTTTGCTACAATATTCACCTCCATTGTCTGAGCTGAGACGCTTCAACTTCTTTCTTGTCTCAATCTCAACCAAAGCTTTCCATTTCTTGAAAGTATCAAATACATTATATTTATTCTAAATACAATAAATCCATGTTTTTCTAGTTGCATCATCAATAAAAGTAACATAATAACGAGAGCCACCGAGAGATGATACCTGAGCAGGTCCCCATACATCTGTATGCACAAGCTCAAATTTTTCACTCTTCTTTTCTTTCCCAACTCTGAGAAATCTGACTCTCTTTTGTTTTCCATAAATGCAATTCTCACAGAAATCCAAATCAACATTCTTCAAACCTGGCAGCAAATTTCTTGAGTGAATAATTTTCATCCCCTTCTCACTCATGTGTCCGAGCCTATGATGCCATAATGCTACATCTACTCCTTTGGAAGTTAAAGCATTAACAGAGTTATAAATACCATTGCATAAATACAATGTACCAACCTTTTTGCCTTTTGCTATTACCAGGGCTCCTTTGGTTACCTTCCAAGTTTTATCTGTGAAAGTTGTCACACAACCTTCACCGCCTAACTGCCCTGTTGAAATCAGATTTTTCTTAAGATCTGGAACATGCCTTACCTCCTTTAGTAGCCATTGGTTTCCATTCTGTTGTTTTACAAGAACTTTACCCATTCCAACAATTTTACAGGGTTTATCATCACCCAAACGAACTTGTCCAAAATATCCTTGAACATCGTCATGAAAATATTTCTTATCAAGTGTGGCATGGAATGAAGCCCCTGAATCTACAACCCAAGAATCAGTAACATTTTCGAAAGAAAGAATCAAAGCATATTGTAACACATCACCTGTCACATTTGCTTCATGATTGTTTTCTTGCTGTGTGTCTCCTTCTTTTCCCTTTCGAGATCTACATTCTTTATTTAGGTGTCCTTTCTTTCCGCAATTCCAGCACACTATTCTTGATCTGGACTTGGATCTGCCTTTCCTTGATTTACTGCGATATCTCGAGCTCTTTCCTCTTTCCATTCTTCTTCCCCTAGACTCTACACTCAAAGCATTACCTGATGTCTCACCAGAGCTTTTCCGTCGCATTTCCTCACTAAGGATAGCACCAACAACATCATCAAACTTTAAAGTACTAGATCCAGAGACAGAGTTACTAATGGCCATTACTAAACCATTCCAACTCTCTGGCAACGAGCACAAGAATAACAGAGCTCTAACTTCATCATCAAATTTTACCCCTACAGAACTTAACTGACTGGTAACTGTATTAAATTCATTTAAATGGTCTGCAACATATCCACCTTCCAACATTTGCATATTAAATAGTCGTTTCATAAGAAATACCTTGTTTGAGGCCAAGGGTTTTTCATATAGTTTCGCCAATGTCTGCATCAAACCCTCTGTTGTTGTTTCCTTCGAAATATTGAAGGCGACTAACGCCGCAAGGCACAATCGTATTATTCCGAGTGCCTTTCTATCGAGAATGTTCCATTCCGCGTCTGTCATGGCCGCCGGCTTCTTTGTTTTTCCGCTCAATGGTAGGTACAGATCTTTCTTATACAGATAATCTTCCATCTACATCTTCCACAGCGGGAATTTTTGGCCGTTAAATTTCTCGACCCTAAACTTACCATCATCTGCCATTGCTCCCACTCGAACCAGGAACCCTTCTTTCCTGCGAGTTGATCAGCCAAATATACCTTCGGCTTTGATACCAGTTGTTAGAAAATTATATATTATGGAGCAATGAAACACATAAAATATGCGGAAAATACAAGCGCACAAAAAAACACATAAAACCAGAGAGACACAGATATATTTGGTTCACCCAGTTTGGGCTACATCCACCTTGAACAGCTAGTCGTTCCTTTCTATTATCCAACAAAATGAAAAGACAAAACCTGTAGCAGATCCACTGTAATATCCTCTGTTCTTTCTCATAGTCTCCCTCTCTGTTTCTTGCTCCGAGAATACACATACAATACACAGCCACAATACAATGCCCTCATAAAAGCGAGGCGTTGCCTTCTAGGGAAAAAAACCCTAATCTAAACATAACTTCTACTGTCAGATCATTTGCCTAATGAACGGCCCAGATTGACTATAAATTACTATACTTTTACAAGGCAATTTTACATCTATTTTTAGCTTCGGTGGCACTGCCCCCGAAAACCCCCACTAGGGGGGGGCTCCGAAAAGTGCTGCCGCCCCCCCCTAGACCCCCCATGGTAGAAATTAATTACGGGTGGCGTTTCCACCCTTTTAAGGTACAGGGGTCCAATGCTGTGATACAAAGTAAACAAGATAATCAGGCTCCACACCCAACAATGTCATACATTTTTCTAATTTCTTTCTCAACCAGAGGTAATTGAACAGGGTTAATTCTGCGAATTTTTGTTTAAAAGGCTTCTGGTTTTCTTTGAGGAGTATCTTATGCTGAATTATTTCTGTATCATATGATTTCAGATCTTCATAACTCCATGCAAATACATCAGAAAAATCTGTAAAAAGCTCAATGTATTTCAGTTTAATGTGAGCTCGCAGTGTCTTGGATAATTTAATCATTTTGGGCCTTCCTCACTGCCTATGTTGCATTCTTCCACTTAAGTTTCAATAGGTTCTAGTTTTGGCTTTTTGGCAGCATCATTTCAGTCAAACAATTCTTCTAATAGGACTAGTCCTTTTGGGAAGTTGTGATCTTTAAATTGCAGCATTTCTAAGTCTTCATTTTTTAAATCTATGCTATTTTCTGTTGTAAGCTTCGGTTCATGGCTTAACATATTTGTTTCATCAATTTGAAGAGATTTTTCTTCTTCCTAAAGTGGATTTTCTTTAGTTGGATAGTCTTGTTCATAATCTGAATTTGAGTTTGGTGTTTCAAATTCATTTTTGGACTATAGGAAGTCTTATATTTGTTTATCTCCATCAAAAACTTGCCATTATTTTTCATTATCCAGGATAGCTAGTCTAAATTTGACTTGGGTGGTGCATTGCTTGGTTTCATAAGGTGTTAGACAAGTTCTAGAAACAAAGGCTAATCTATTAGCCATAATATTTTGGTCCCTTGGGACAAAGGTAAGTTGGAATTCAACAAAGGTTTTCAACAAGTACATGGCATCATCTCTATAGGCTCTAAGTCTGGGATGTTTAGCAGTATATTTCCCATTTACTTGCCTAATTATCAACTCTAAATCCCCATGAAATTTTATTCTTTTGGCCCTTAATTTCTTCAATAAATGCAGGCCTAAAAGGAGAGCTTCATACTCTACTATATTATTTGTACAATGAAAGTTTAATCTATAGGAATGACCCTTAGCATGATTGTTTTCAGTGTTATGCACCCATATGCCTGCTCCTGCACCAGTTTTAGAGCAATATCCATCAAAATTCATATTCCAGAGATGATTTTTGTTTGATTGGTCATTTATTTCATTGATTTCCTCTTTGTCTTGCTTGTCTAATCTATCACTGTGTTGTTCCTACATGTCTGCAATAAGATGAATTTTGTTTTGTTCCTCAATATTTTGAATGTTTTGAGATTTTATTCTTTGATTTTCATGATCTGCACTATATTTATGACTATTTTGAACCTCAAGACCTGTGATCTGTTTGCTGTAATTTTCTGAATTAGCAAACTGAATTTTAGTTTTCTCCTTGTTTTCCTCTTCATCCATGTCTACCACTATGTTTGGATGTGGTGGGAACACTAGATTGGGTGATGTTTCATTGACTAATTCTTGCTCATTAAGAATCTCATCATTGTAAAGAATGAATGAGTCAAGGTTAGTATGTAAGGAATAAAGAGGAGAGTTTTATGGTATTTCTTGGTGACTCACCATGTATTTCATGTATGTTTCCCTATAAAGTCTTCTAGGTTGACTGAAGACAAGGATGGTGGCATAAGTTATATCCATATGCATGATACCTTGCAACCTAGCACCCCATGATCTTGAAAGAAGCATGACATATTTGGGGGGTATACCAACCACTACAATGTCCATCACTAAGCTTTTGGCTAGAATTTGAACTAAGTTAACACATAGATCCTTTATTAGACCTAGGCATCTTACTCTACTTGAATCAAAGGAATATAAATCTTTATAAGGTCTAGTTACCTCAAGGCCTAGTTTCTCCATTATTACTTTAGGCATGAGATTATGTGATGCCCCTTAATCAAGCATGGCATTGTGCAAAATATTAGCATGGATGTTCAAACTGATGTAGAATGGAGGGGTAGTTCCTTCTTGAAAATTTCCTTCAATTTTTGGGCCAAATAGGAGCTTTGGTGTATCATCATTTAAGTTAACAGTATCATGAATTTCTTCTATGTTTAGAGCTTTAAAAACTTGAAATATATATACATTTTGAGTGAACTCAGTGAGTGGGACAAGGATTTTAATTTTGGAAATTTCACTCTCTTGGCTAAAGGGAATCTGATTTTTCAAAATGTTTGATTCATCCTTTTTAGTCACTGATTCATCAGCAAAATCAACTAGCTGATTTCTACTATTTACAACATTTAAAATGGTTTTTTCAAGAGCATTAGCTGAAATGCTAGTGCTACTAGGGTCACCACTATGTTTTTCATTGATTTGGGTTTTTTTTCCCTTGCTTGGATCAGAACTTTCAACCACTGTTTTATGATTTTCTGCTGTTTTTTTAGAAGTATTTTCAAGGTTGTTTTTGGAAGAATTTTCAGAGGTTTTCCTCTTGGGAGTCTCTTGATTCTTTTTACTTCTTAGGTCATATTGTTTAGGTGATCCTATGATGGAATTTTCCAAGTCTGGTTCAAAGTATTAAGTTTTTGGACTTCTATCATCATAGGGTTTATATAGACCTTGTTTTCTTTCATAAATGAAATCAGAATCCTCATTGCTTACTCCCAACATGTTTATGTGCTCATCCTCTATTTTTTTATTTGTTTCATCATCCTCATTGACATAATTTTCTTGAAAAGGAGGTCTGATCTATTGATCAACATCTCTTTGTCTGTTTTGAGGTTGATTTCTCCTAAACTTCTGATTTTGGTTTTGGGATTGATTCCTGATTTGAGGAGCTGTTTGATTTTCTTTAGATTGAGCTCTCTCATACATTCTCATTCTCTCCATCATCTTCTCCATCATTCTATCCAGTTTTGATTCAGATGTGGAAGGTGCAGTGTCTTCCCTATATGATACCCTCTTCTCAGTTCCCATTCTGGCTCTCTTCTCAATCAGATTTGTCTCCACACTAAGAGCTCCCTTCTGCATATCTTCTAAAGTTAAGGGGTCTCTATCTCTTAGCTGATAGGCCATTTCAGGATCAAATCCTTTAGGGAATTTGGCCAAAGCTGAGCATTGTGGGGGTTTCAAATCTGGGGGCAGTGTGTTATAAACACTATTAAATCTAGTGCAATAATCTTGAACACTTTCCACAATATTTCTTTTGAGGTTTTTATAATCTGAAAGTATTTGGAGAGGGTTCTTCATAAATTTCCATTTGTTTATGAATGTTTGATGGAAAATTTGGAGATCATTGATACTATGAGGGGTTAAACTTTTGAACTATTTTCTTGCTTCTCCACCTAAACTTTGAGCAAATAATATGAGTTTAATGGTCTCATCATCTATCTCATTTCTATCAAAATAGTCATTCATCTTGTCCATATGTATTTGAGAAGTAATGGAACCACTAGCATCATTTAATGGGATCTTGGACTGATAGTCCTGTGGCAAATTGGCTAAAGGTAAAGGCAGGACTAGAGGAGCATACCATGCTACCGTGATAGGAGGTTGTGGAAAAAATGGGGGGTTTACAAGTGGAAGGTTTATGAAAGGAGGATGAGGATGGAATGGAGTAGTTTGAATAGTGGGTGTATGAATAACCAAAGTGCTTGGACCAGTGAAAGACTATTGAGTAGATCTAGGATGAGAAAAACCAAAGTTATGAATGAAATGAAGGTTAGGTGGGGTGGTTTCTCTACTACCAGGATGTTCACCACTATGTTGGGGTGAGTGTGGAGACTCAAAGTATATATGATATATATCATCAAGTGACCTAGTTCTGAATGGGTTTCTTAAGTCAACTTGTGTATCTTGCAGAGCTAAGAGATTTTCAGGGACAAAGTTAGCTCTATGAATTGTCTGACAACAGTTGAAGACTTGGATTTAGGAGATTTCCTAAGGATGCTTTCTAGATTATCAACTATCTCAGGAGGATTTGGATCAGGATAGGCTCTAGTGTAAATTATTCTAGAAGCCACTATGTGGTGTTTTTAGACCCAATAATGAGAAAATTTCAGCCAAATATGACAGTCTTTAAGAGGCAAACTAATCTTTTTCAAAGAAAATTCAATCTTCAAAATATTCTTAACTGAGTTTTTGTGATGTTATGATAAATTTTTTCCTAGTGGAGTCTTAGAAAAAACCAAAGGGGTCAGCAGGCCTACTAAATACCAATGGAGTCGCCGGGTGAAGGATTTTTACTTGTTTTCAAGGTTTGGTTGTTGTTCACCATCAACAATCAATAATAACCAGTCTTCGTGTCACTTAGTTCATTTAGGAATAGGGGTTAGTTGAGTTGTGAAGTTATCTATTACTCAATAATCTCCCCAGTATGGTCGCTAGTATGTTGGGGTCTCTGCAATTTGCAAGATTGGCAAGAACAAATGCTGCAGAGCCTGCATCAAAACCACTTTGGAATCCTAGGATTTAGCCCTCCTGGATTCAGAGAGGGATCTCTCTATATGAGTGTTTTCAAATATATTTCTTCAAGGCTTAGTTTATGATATTAGGCTAGTTATAAGGCACAAGGGTTTTGATTGTTTTGTTTGGAATGAATATCATCAAAATGAAGGAAGTATTTCTTAGGGTTAAAGGTGTAATCAGGTTGATAGAATGGTTCAGCTGATATGATAAGTAAGAAACAGTGTCAATCCATCGGGCTATGGAGTCACAAAAGGATTTAATTACACAACAAGTTTCAAAAGTGGTCCATGGGGCAAGTCATCTATGCCAAAGGATTCTTTAGATTGTTTTGTGATATAGAAACATAAAAAGTGTTGTGAAATAAACAAACACACAAGAAAAAACAAAGGACAATCTAAGATCAGGTAGGTACTTTTAAAGTAGCCTGCTTTATGCACTTAAAGGAAAGACACAAAGTAACCTAAGATCAGGTAAGTAATTTTAAACTAGCTTGCTTTTGATATACTTTTAAGTGAAAACATTAAAAAAAAAGAATAGCTTAAGATCAAATAAATACTTTTAACTTAGCCTGCTTTTAGCATATTCTCAAGGATAGTTGAAACCAAAGAATAGCTTAAGATCAAATAAGGACTTTTAACCTAGTTTGCTTTCAGCATATTCTCAAAGGAAAACAATTAAGATGAACATAAAGAGTAGCCTAAGATCAGATAAGTACTTTTAAACTAGCTTGCTTTTGACATACTCTTAAGGGAACTTTTCAAAGCAACTGTTGAAGATAAACTAGAGGACAGGGCTAACCATAGGCTTCCCTAGTTCAACTTTACTTAGAAAACTTTTCAAGAACATTCAAGGACATAATTTCAAGTTTTACTCAGCCAGACAAGGACTCACCAACATTCCTGGACTGATTACACTCTATTGAATTATCCCCAAATACACAATTAGCAGAAAACATAAAGATAAAGATTTATTAGTGAGATTTAGGGTACTTGACAGTAAATCCTAATCTATATTTGTTGTTATTTATCAAAGAAAGTGAACAATATGGAAAACATGAGAAAAATGACAATTACAGTAAGGAAAAAATTACCATTGACATAAACCATGATCCCATAAATAAGCCTGTGTATTTGACGTTCAAACTAGTTACAATCTTCAAGTCGAGTGGGTCTTTTACAGCTTCAAACTTCTCATTTCAACCTATTTTCTTTCAATTACAAAATAGAGCTTCAACAACCTCAATAGCTATTTACACTTGATAAGTATTCAACAAACAATAATAATGAACTCGTCATATGATATATATAGGTAAATTTGAGGAGGTGGAGTGAAAGGAAGAGTTATTTGTGCAATTAATATAGAGTAATTGTTTCTCGACCTTTGGGAGGCCTAAGGGAGAGAATTTCTGATACTTATCTCTTTTTTAATCAATTTTACATTAATTTTTATCTACTTTAGTCACCTTTTTTGACTTTGGATGCTTTTGGTAGGCTGACAATTAATCCTAAGCTGTCTTTGACAAATATCTCTAATTGTGCATTCAATTTGTATTCTTTTAAGGAAATAGGCCTGTAGGTGGCATTTCTGATCTTTAGAGCAGTAAAAGCTTTAGTGATTTGGCATTTAAAGCCTTCCTCCTTTTGATCTGTCATAATTTATCACTTTTAAACCCTGATTAGGCCTTGATATTTCTTTTGGGCCTTTATAATCATCTTCGGAGCTTTAAAATTTTCCTGCTGACTGCATTCACCTTTAAACTATGTTTTTAACATTAACACTATAGGATTAAACCTTTAATTCTTCAATCTTATGAATTAACCCTTTTCACTTGGATCATTTGCTAAATTTCCCTTTAATCCTCTGTATCAAACTTTAAATAATTGGTTAAGTCTTCAAACATTCAATTTTTTGTCTTTAACCTTTAATTTCAAGTTTCACTGTCTTTTCCCTTTGCTGTGGAAAGGAGGTTTTCATCGAAGCGAGAGGGTTTCTTAATATAAAAAGCACTCATGGAGCACTGATGGAGCACTCATGCAAGTGACATTTTTATTTCTTCAGCACTCTCAAAGAGATGAAACAAAATCCCTCATGGAATCATCTTCTTGATTGGCTGTGTTGGAAAAGAGATTTCACCAAATGAATGTATATTATGTATAGGTTAGATTAGGATAGATAGATAGATATGAAAATTAAGCTCAGCCTTGTGAGAATCTTTTTAGTTCTAGATTGTTTGGAAAAAATGAAAAAAAAACACAAAAACAAAGAAAGTTAGGAAAAAAAGGTAGATTTGAACAGTAGTACAGCCCCATACCCAAAAAATAGTGATGCTGAAAGTGTGCAAGCCTAAATGCCACTACCTGTGCCAAAAATTCTTGTTCAGTCATCTAGCCTAATCATGGCTGAACATGTTTTCAATTTATTGTTGATAAGTTAGTGAAAAATATGCTTGTCAAATCATGTGAACTTGACTTGTCAAAATAAATAGATTAGGAATGAAGAATGCTGGTTCCACATGCTTAAAACTGAACCAAAGAGAAGGATAGGGATGCCTAACAAATGAGGGATTACTACCCTTATACTTTCTAGTTTTGTTGGTATCAAAATAATGGTTGTGTGCAGCTTGTTTCAATGCCACAACTCATGATAAATCAGATTGCTTAATCCTGGTTTACTCATATTTCAATTTCATGTTAGTAGGATAGAGAATAAAGTTTGTCAAATAGCTTAATCTTGACAAATGAGTAGACTACGTAGAGAATAAAAGAGTTCATTAGCCTAATATGAACTCTTGGAAGAGATAAGGTTACAAATAGATAGTTTGATTTTTGTTTTCAAAAAAGAAAAATGTCAAGGGTTTTCCAGTTCAAATGCACCCAAGGAAGAAAAAAATGTTAGGAAAGTAGGTTGGGTAGGTAGAGATGATGTTGATGTTAATCATATTTTTTTAGATTACTAAGATCAGAGCTTAAAGCAAGCATCAGCAAGTGAAAGAGGTAAAAATATGCCCAATGGATGAGGCACTAGTCTTCATAAACCAAGAGATCTGAAAGTTTTGGACACCTCTTGAAAAGGAGCTTCCCTACCCAAGTGGAGCCACTCTTAGTCATCCATAATTTTCACTATCTAAAGATGACTAATTATCGGTTCTAGATTTCTAGAAACAAAATTCATGAACATTGTGAGTTCTAGAAATCTCACGGCCTTCATTATACTCACGATAAATGTTTCACTATTTCATCATTCTGTCATGCCAAGCTCAGCTCACCCATCTCAGAAGACCCATCATGGGCTCATGCCACTCATTATCACTATGTTTCACCACCTTTGGCCTCAGTCCTCTATTTTTGTTTTGCCTAAACTCCTCCATTGCCTATCTATGGATTTTAAGGGCATTTTTCTTGGTTTCATGACCTCCATGATTAAATCATCAACAAGGCTTATATATTCATGCTCTTACACCTCCTCCTATCCTTAAAATACCTCCATAAACACTTCCCATCACTCCTATCCCTCAAAATCATATTTTTTCTACAAAACCTAGTCTATTGCCACAATTTGACACTTTTTGAGACTAGGCCTGTGTTTTGACCTTTTGGACCCCTTACCCTCACTCAATTCTTGAAATTCCACTTTCCCCTACTCCCTAAAATCTATCCCTATCCCCCAAAATTTCCCCCAAAATTTAGACAACCCTTAACCCCTTCATTCTCCTCCCTCTGCAAGGCAATCCTAAATCCTCACACCAAACCCTAATTTCCTCTTCCAACTAAGCTAGTGTTTGATATGAAAAGGAGGCACAAGAGCAAAGGATTCATTTGATAGATCATGTTAGAAATAATAAGTCTATACCATCTCATAAACATCATGCCTCCATCATTTTCCAAGAATTCATTCCAAGAGACAAGCCATGTATCACACCTAGGGCTAGGTTTGCTTTAAATTGTGTTTCTGACCAAACAAAGATGAATTTGGAAAACGTGAGATAGTTTTTTGTGTAACATAGGTCCAAGAAGAAAAACCTCCTTCAGTTTTTACACAGGTATCATGGTTTGGGATAAATATAAAAAATACAGGTGTCACAGGAGAAATTCTACATTGCTGGAGTGACCTTGGGAAAATCAAGCTTTCTCATAGACGGATTGTCCAAATAACTTGCTTGATGAATCAAACAACAACTAGACTTAAATATATTTCGAATGAGCTATCATGAGCTCAATTTGGAATTGAGGAAGTCATCCAAAAGTGGTCTACACCAGCACTCTGCGTTTCTGCACCATCATTAAAGAATTTTTGACCAGTCTTGGGAGAATCAACTTTTGGCTAGGAAAATCATCTCCAAATAGGAAAAAAATTATATATTTGGAAATTAGACTGCACACGCTTTCCAAAAAGCTATCACAGAGCTCATTCTGACACTAGGAAGGCCTCCCAATTCCTTCTGTAAAATGGCACTGCGCACAGAGAGACAGGCGTTGCACTCCTGGCAGCACTTTGCAGATATTTCCAAATACTTTCAAAAATCGAATTTTTTGCCTCTAAATTTTCTGCAAGTTAATAAAAGGACCTGCTTCATAACAACAGACAGCTTCAGAGGGTTTCAAGCTGCCTTGTAGGGTTTGAGAAATAAGGACTTATTTCACCACACCAAAGATACAAAAGGGCGGAGAGTATTAGCACAAAGACAAGGATCATTGTATCTCACTTCACCAAACGATAGTGATCAAAAGCTGAAGTTGTGTTGGCCCCCGCAACAACAAAAGTGGCCAAGAAATACACAATTTGTAAAAAATCAGAGAGACCTCCAAGAAATGGTGTCCTTATCAATGGTATATTCTACAAAAGATAGATTAACCCTTAGTAACATTTCTGCATGACTATCACAAAGGGTTACCTACAGGAAGATTGAATAGGACAAATAAACCAAATGTTTTTTACAATGATGGCCCACATGAGTACTAAGGGGGTTGTTGATGCTTGCCACTATGGTTTCATAGTTGGAGGTTTCTATTGTTTCAAAGAGAAAAACATGATAGCATATCAGTTGAAAGAAGGCAAAATTGTTCTATCAGTCTATTCCCTAAATAAATTGGAGGCATAAAAAAATACATGACTAAAATTCCAAGGTAAAAGTATCAACATGATCACACATTTGATATATACAATCTTTGAAGTTCATCAAAAGGAATGTGGTGAAGACAAAGAAGAGGGTGGTTTTCCATGCCAAACAAGGTGATAGTGAGAGAAGTGCAGCAAGTAGCTCGAAAAAGAAGAAAAAACTGAAAATGAAGAAAGCAGTAAAGAGGCATTGAAATTTGAGCACTTAAATAGTGTAAAGACCGAGAAAAACTTGGAGACATAACTCAAGATTTTTCATAGACTTAACCAAACCCTTGAAGGACCTCTCCACCAAGTTTGAGGAAAATCCAAAAACTTTTTGTTTTTTCCAAATTTTGGCCCCTAGGAGCGCAGCACCGTAGGCTCTACGCTCTTTTTTGGGGCATCCTCAGCTGCTAAAATTTACATTTTTGGGTTTTTCATGTCTCCAGAAATCTACCCAAAACATTTCAGGTCAATTGGAGCTTTTTTCCCCCCTCAAAAGGTTAAAAAATACCTCAAAAATGACCTTTCTACCTCCTTTTCAGGTCTGGCGCTGCGTGTTGAGCAGTCATGGGAGATTGGATTTTTGAGCAAGTAAATGGCATCCATTTAGTACAACTCAATCATTTCTAGAAAGTAGACTCTTCAAGCTTTCCAAAAAGCCATCACGGGGCCAAATCTGATGCTGCAAAGGGGTCCAAAAATCAGCTGCAATAGACCCTATTTTTTGTTGATATGGAGCTACGCACAGAGACAACGTTTTGCCAAAAAGTCAACAAAAGACACTAATTAATGGAAAATTGTTTTTTTAATATTTTATTGGAAAAAAAACTCCTGATTTGATTGGCGATTTATGTTTTGGTGTGTTTAATTTATTTTCTTATCTCTTATGTGTCTTGGGCCTTGCATGGTCATTAAGCACATTTATGACATTTATGGCTGAATTAGGGTTTCTGGAAGCCTCTTAGGGTTTCCACCTCCTCATTTGCTCCATAAATAGATCATGAGGCTCTTGTATATTTTGTTGGATGTTGATGACTTATGCTGAAGTAATGCATAGTCCCTTCAAGCCTTTGATGAGAAATTGATGTCTTGGAGCTTATGCATGATCTGATTCACTTGTTGATGGAGAAGGACTGTTTGCAGGATCCATAGGCGTGGTTGATGGTGAATTTTTTTCTTGTTAATGTTTTCTAAGTTTCTCATATTTTTTCCATCCATCTATGCTGTAGTAGGACAAAAAATTTAGACTAAGATATGCTTGTTGATGGCACCTTAGATCTATTTTTTTCCTTCACTGCCTAAATGTTTTCTTCTGCTTAAGATATGTTAGAGAATTCATCTCTTGCTCTCTAATAAGTTTTAGGCTTGTCTATTTTCTTGAATGATTTAGATCAGTTAGCATCAATTATGATTTATGGTATCCCTATATATCGTTACCTCTAAAGTACTATGTTATTGAAATCATCTTTTGAAGCAGCTTTGCCTATAGTTTGTCAAAGAAGTCTATCTTAACCATGCTCTTTGCCTTTACTTAGCTAAAATTGTCTCAAGGAACTTTCATAGATGAAACTGTAGATGCTAGGGTTTTTATCTTCTTCTATGGTTATAGTTACTTGTGCAACTTAAATGTTTCTCCTGCTCTTGATGATAAAACCCTTGAAAGATTAAATAATTTTTTGCCTTTCTATGTTTTATCTGAATGTTGTCTTGGTTGATTATCTGCTTTCAGTCTGAAATCAAATGGATTAGGTTTTTCTTAAGCCTTTGACTCTCTTTCTATGCTTATAAATCTTCTAACTCCCTCAGTTTACAAGTATATAAAGGATTCTGTTTCTGCCCTTTATTAGCTTGTTGTTCCCAAGTTTAATGTCCATCTCATGATCCTTCACAACCCTAAAGATCCACCAACCAAGTTAAATTGCCCTAAAAGTGATCTTGACACCATTGATGAACTCATTCATGACCTTGTTTGACTCCATTGCCCAATGACTTAACAATATTCCTTGTTTTCTATCTAAATCCATCTGAGCATCATACCCAACCAAAAAAAATCAAAATACCCTGCACTTAACATCTAGCCTAAAATAAACCCTAATCAGCAAACAATTTCACATCTTTGCACCTACTAGAGAGATCCCTCTTCGAATCCAGGAAGGCTAGGTTCTAGGATTCCAAAGCTTGGTTTGATGTTACCATGTCCATTTTTATCTCAATAAATCTAGCAAATTACGGGGAGCTAACAAAACCCCGACGTCAAAAGTTGCATGGAAATAAACGTAGGCCATTGGATCTAGGGGGAAGATCCAACGACTACAGGAGAGTGTGATGGATGAAAAGATGGTCAGGCGAGGCTTTTAGTTGAAGCCAGGTGTTAAGAGGGGATTGGACCAAAGTTTAAATAGTGGGGGCGGGACCAGAGTAGATGTGTGTTATTTTGTCACGGGGTGAAATTTTAACGGGCGGGGTTGGAGATGCGGGTTTTACAAGGGCTATTGAATCTTATAGATCGACGGCGGGGATTGATTGTAGGGGTGGACAGATAGAAGATTTCGGGAGGATGAAGGGCAGGAGGGGAAGCATGGTGGCCATTAGATCAAGGCTTGAGGCCTATGATCTACGGTTAGGATTTCTCCATGATTCGATAAGCATGGCGGGGAAAATATAACAAAAAAGGCATTTTGTAAGAGGCGTGGGGGGTAGAAACTAAAAGGTAATGGACATGGGCTAAGAGGAAAGGGAAGGTATGGTTTCCTAGGGGAAAAGAAACCAGGGGCCAGGAAAACTGAGGCTAGAGGGGAGAAGGGATGGTGGCCATTAATATTTGAAGATCAACGATGGCGGTGGTTTTGTGGAGTGATAAGGCGGGGGGGAATATATAATGGGATGGGGGCTTAAAGAATAAGGAAAGGTAGAGTCCGATAGAGGGATAAGGTGACCCGAGGTGGAGAGAAAGGGGCTAGAGCGAAGAATTTAAGTGCCAGGTCATGGGGCTTGGTCATATGACGGATAAGAGCTGGAGTTTTTAAGCCCTCAGGTTCATAAATCCTGTGTTATACAAAAGGGCGCTTTTTAAGCCAAAAGAAGGTTTTTAAGGGTTTTTTGAGGTTTCGATAGGCAAAATAGGATGGTTTAAACCATAAAAAAGTGTTTTTTATGAGTTTTAAAGTCATTTTTTAAGGCTTTTTAGGATAATGAGGGTAAAATGAGAAGGAGGAAAGGGAATTTTTCAGAAGAAAATGAAGGATAATAAAATGAAAAAATGAGTGAAATAGGCTTAGAAAATGATGTGAAATGGCCTGAAAAACAGTCTCTTTGGATATCAACATGGTTTCTTTGTGGATTTTTTCAATGAAACAGCAGTGAAGATTACTTTTTTTGTTTAGGCAGCATCAGAGGGCTTCAAGAATGAGCAGTTTTCTATAAAAATAATCTCTTGAAGGCTCAAGACTTGTTTTAGCCATCATTTTCCATGACAAAAATTTACTGATGGCTAACAGTGGTTCCACTTGTAGATGGAAACTCCTTGGAGGTGTCAAGAACTTCAGAAATTGATCTATGGGATGTAGACCTGTGCCTTAATCCATTGACAACCTTTTTTCTTTGATAATGCTACTTAGAAAAGGTGAGTATTTCATATCAGCAAACAAATTTCTCCCAATCATTCTACCTACACGGCCTACTTTTCCTAAAAAAAAATTTCTTCATAAGGTGCATTTGGACTTGCAAACCTTTTGACATCAACATTTTATTATTTTATTGAAAGAAGGAAACTAATCTAAATCTACCCTTATTTCGCCCATGAGTTTAGATTAAACAGTTGAACTCATAAATTCTCTACCTAAGCTACTATCAGGAAGGATTAAACTGTCTATCAGATTTTATTCTCTATATTCTAAAACAGAAAATTTAAAACATCGCCAAGTCAGGATTAAACGATCTAATTTTCTATGAAGTATATGGATGTATGTACAAGCTGCTGATAGACTTTATTTGCAGAAAATTTAAAACAAAGCTTGAAGGCTTAAGATCTGAGATTTTAAAGCATCCTTCATTCTTCTTATGACTAAGATTTGGATCTGTTTTGATTAATCTTTTTCTTTTCTCTTGGTTCAAGTTTTCAATGTATTAGAACCATTCTTTTCTTTTTCTTTGGCTCAGATTTTGGTCTGATTAGAGCCATTTCTCTCTATCCTAATCTATTCTACTGATAAGTTAAGATTTCATTGTTTGGAAAATCTGATTCACTAACCTATCAGCAGTAAATTGAAACCTATATAGTCATGATTAGGCTGTATGACTAAATAGCAGTGTTCTTTTTGGTAGTGACATTTAAGCTTGCACACTTTCAGATTTTTCTTTTGTTTTTTGGTATGGGGCTGTACCTTTATTGTTTTATTTCTACCCTTTTTTTCTCTTTTTTATATTATTTTTGTATTTTTTCTTTTCTCAAATTCAAAAGAAGTGTTATATACAAAGAAACAAAAAAATATCTGGAAATAAAATATCAGCTAACAAAAGTAATGTTTGAGCATCCTGCCATATGACAAGACCTCCAAAATATTCAGCTCCATCTAACTCTTGTAAAAATAATGGATTGTTTCCAATAGAATATTGAATAAGATAAGAACCTTGCCACAAATTATCAAATTTTCCATGTTTGCCCTTATATTTTCTCCTTGAATCCCATTTTAAAACTTTATCACCAATTTTAAAATCACTTGCCTTGGTTCTTTTGTCAAACAACTTCTTGATGTTTTCTTCTAGTTGTTGTGCTCTGATGTATACTTCCTCCCTGGTTTGTTGTAGATGTATGGTCTAGTTTATTTTTCTGGTCATATCATCATCTTCAGACTGTACTTCTTGGATCAGTTTCATGACTGGCACTTCTAAACTAGTTGGAAATATTGCATCAGTTCCATAAAATACCTGGTAAGGTCCCAATTGACTTTTTAATTGTCAATCTGTCTGCCCATGATGCATGTACTAGCTTATTGTGCCATGATTTTTTGTTATCTTCCAACAACTTCTTGATTATGTTCACCAAAATTTTATTTTAAGATTATGCCAAACCATTACCTTGAGGGTAATAGGCTGTAGAATGACCCAATATAATCTTATATTTATGATAGAATTCCACCATCTTTTTAGACCCAAATGCAACAGCATTATCATTTATAATCTTCCTAGGGCAGCCAAATCTAGATAGTATATGGTTTTCAAGAAATGAAATGATGACTAAACCTGTGCGATTCCTAGATGGGATGGCTTCTATCCACTTGGTAAAATAGTCTGTTGCTGTGAGAATCCATTTATGTTGGTCAGATGATGCGGGATGGATTTCTCCAATGAAGTCTAGACCCCACTGCTGAAAATGAGCTTCAACAGTGATTGGTTGCAGAGGTAAGGGAAACAATTTTCTTTTGCCTTCAAAAATTTGGCATTTGTGATAGGTAGTAATCATTTTATGGACATCTTGAAAGAGGGTGGGCTAGAAATAACCAGCTCTAAGGATTTTGTTAGTAGTAGACTTCCATTAGAGGTGGCCTCCAGATTCTCCTTCATGAAAATCATGCTTGATATTATCTGCATCATTCTCAGGCAAACATTCAAAATGAAGTAATTTACAGCTTTCAACTTTAGGAATATTTCCTTTGTTTTTGAAAATCCAGGAGGGACATTAAGATTAAAAAAAACATACAAAATATCAACATACCAAGATGAATTTCGAAAATGATCTTCAATTATTGGAGTTGTCAACTCCTCCTGTTCATCTAATGCATTAAACATGTTTATATCAAGAGCTTGAAAGTTGGATTCAGCCATAAGTTTTACTACACCTTGGCCTTTTATGAGCTTAGTGGGCTTGATTTCTAAGTCATATTCTAAAATTACATCAATCCACTTTCGTCTTTTTCCATCTGGATCTTGGGTCAATATGTCTTTTAAACACTGAATGAGGCACAAATGCTATAATGTGTGAATGTAAAATGTAAACTCTGAAGTCTTTTAAGACTTTGACCAAGGCCAAGGCTTTTTCCATTATGTTTTACTTCAGAGGTGCATCTCTTAATGCCTTGCTTAAAAATGCAATTGGCTGCTCTTGTCCATTCATGTTTTTCTGTAATAGGACAACAGCTACTGTGTTCTGATGCAAATGAAAAAATGAAGAAATCTTTTGTAAAATCAGGACTAATGAGAACTGGTGTTTTGGTAAGTGCTTGTTTTACCAGCTCAAATTATTTCTTCGCTTCTAAGGTCCATTTAACCCCTTCTTCTCTTTTAAGCATGTTTGTCATGTTTCTAAGGAGTTCAGTTAAATTGGGTATGAACCTTCTCAAGAAATTAATCTTTCCAATGAAAGATTGAAGTTCCTTAATGTTTTCGGGATGGCTAATTTGCAATATACCATCGATCCTCTTTGGGTCTATCCTTATTCTCTCTTCAAATATGATATGTCCAAGAAGTTTACCTTCTTGGAGACCAATCAATGTTTTCTTTGGATTTAAGGACAACCCATATTTTTTGCATTTTTCAAAGACTTTTCTCAAGTGTATTAGGTGTTCTTCATCTGTTCTAGAATAGACAGTGATGTCATCTAAGTAAATCACTATGAAGTAATCTATTTCTTCTGAAAATGCAATATCCATGGCTCTTTGAAATGTGGCACCAGCATTCATTAAACCAAAGGGAATTTTCAAATACATGAAAATGCCCCAAGGAGTAGTAAAGGTTGTTTTAAGTTGATCATCACGATGTACCAATATTTTATTGTAACCTGCGAAGCCATCTAGCAAAGAAATTCTCTTTGAACTAGCTACCCTTTGTAAGATATGATCCATTTTGGGCAAGGGGTAGTTGTCCTTTAATGAGGCTTTATTTAACTTTCTAAAGTCAATGCAAATCCTTATTTCTCCTGTTTTCTTCCTAACAGATACAAGATTAGACACCCACTCTAAGTATCTAACAGGTACTATAATTCCAGTTGTTAGAAAATTATATATTATGGAGCAATGCAACACATAAAATATGCGGAAAATACAAGCACACAAAAAAACACATAAAACCAGAGAGACACAGATATATGTGGTTCACCCAGTTTGGGCTACGTCCACCTTCAACAACCAGTCATTCCTTTCTATTATCCAGCAAAATGAAAAGACAAAACCTATAGTAGATCCACTATAATATCCTCTGTTCTTTCTCACAATCTCCCTCTCTGTTTCTCACTCCGAGAATACACATACAATACACAGCCACAATAAAATGCCCTCATAAAAGTGAGGGGTTGCCTTCTAGGGAAAAAAATCCTAATCTAAACACAACTTCTACCGTCAGATCATTTGCCTAATGAACGACCCAAATTCACTAGAAATTACTATAATTTTACAAGGCAATTTTACATCTGTTTTTAGCTTCGAGGCACTGCCCCTGAAAACCCCCGCTAGGGGGGGGCTCCGAAAAGTGCTTCCGCCCCCCCTGGACCCCCCACGGTAGCGATTAATTACAGGCGGCGTTGCCGCCCCTTTTAAGGTACAGGGGTACAATGCTGTGATACAAAGTAAACAAGATAATCAGGCTCCACACCCAACAATCTCCCACCTAGAGACTGATTGTAGCAACTCCACCGCTGCTCCATTTGCTGGACAATGACTCCTCTTTGGACCTGGCTATTCCTCATATTCATCATCATCCTTGAAGATCAATTGAAACTGAGCACATTCTCAGTTTCTCCCTGGTTACAACTTTTGTTAGCATATCTGCAGGATTCTGTCTAGTGTGTATCTTCTCAAGCTTCAACTCTCCATCTTCCAATACTGACCGTATGAAATGGTACTTGAGATGTACGTGTTTAGTCCTAGAATGAAATGTTGAGTTATTTGCAAGATGAATGGCACTTTGGCTATCACTGTATAGCGTGCCCATATCATACTTCTTACCCAATTCACCCATAAACCTTTGTAACCAAATCATTTCTTTACTAGCCTCTGTAGCAGCAACATACTCTGCTTCTGTTGTTGAAACCCAACTGACAGCTGTTCCACCTACAGTAAATACATATCCTGTAGTGCTCCTCCTGTTATCTCTGTCACCTGCCATATCTGCATCAACATATCCCTGTAGAGCAATGTTTGAACCACCAAAGAATAATGCTTGATTTGTGGTACCTCTCAAATATCTAAGAATCCATTTTACTGCCATCCAATGTTATTTTCCTGGATTGTTCATGTACCTGCTTACAACTCTCACTGCATGTGCAATATCAGGCCTTGTGCAGACCATTGCATACATTAAGCTTCCAACTGTTGATGCATATGGAACTTTAGACATATAATCCATGTCTTCTTGGGTCTTTAGGCACATCTCCTTACTAAGTTTTAAATGGATATAAAAAGGTGTACTAACTGGTTTTGCATTGTGCATATTAAATCTTTTCAACACCTTTTCTATGTACTCATTCTGAGACAATGTTAATTTATGATTTTTCCTGTCTCTAGTTATCCTCATACCAAGGATTTGTTTTGCAACTCCCAAATCCTTCATTGCAAATGAATTTGCCAATTTTCTTTTGAGCACATTTATTTCCTGCATGTTAGACCCTGCAACAAGCATGTCATCTACATACAATAACAATATAATATAGCCGCCATCATTTTTCCTTTTTAGATAAACACAATGATCAGAGTGACATCTAGTATAACCTTGTTCAGACATGAACTTGTCAAATTTTAGATACCACTGCCTTGGAGCCTGTTTTAAACCATACAAGCTCTTCTTTAACCTACACACCAATTTTTCTTTCCCTTTTACCTCATATCCTTCTGGTTGCTGCATGTATATCTCTTCCTCCAAATCTCCATGGAGAAATGATGTCTTTACATCTAACTGTTCAAGATGTAAATCTTCTGCTACTACAAGACTTAAAATAGTTCTGATTGAATTCATTTTAACAACAGGAGAAAATATTTCATCAAAATAAATACCTTTCTTCTGTGCAAACCCCTTCACCACAATTCTAGCTTTGTACCTTTATTTTCCTCCATCTTCTTCCTTCAGCCTATAAGCCCATTTATTCTGTAATGTAGTTTTACCTGCAGGAAACCTGACTAATTCCCAAGTCTGGTTATGCATTAAGGAGTCCATCTCTTCTTCCATGGCTAGCTCCCACTTCTTCCTGCTTTCAACCTGCATTACTTCTTCATAACATTCAGGTTCACCAGAATCAGTCAGCAATAAATAATATAATGAAGGAGAGTATTGTTCAGGGGGTCTACTTATCCTGGTAGATCTTCTAACACCACTTTCAGGTGTTTGAAGTGCCTGTTGCTGTTGTGGTGGTTGCTGCTACTGTGGTTGTTGATTATTATTATTTTCAGGCACCTTTACTTTTTCAGTTATCTCATCAAGAATCGTGTATTCATTTCTTTCTTTTTCCTGTTTCTTTTCCTGCAGTTGATTCTTATACAAGACCTTTTCATTGAATATTACGTCTCTTCTCCTAATGATTTTGTGATTTTCATAATCATATAAGCGATAACCAAAATCATTAGCACCATATCCAATAAAGGTACATTTCTTTGATTTTGCTTCAAGCTTTGTTCTGTTTTCTTTATTAATATGGACAAAGGCCTCACAACCAAAAGGCTTTAAAAAAGAGTACTTTACCTTTTTACCTATCCATGCTTCCTCTGGAATACCACCATCCAAAGAACTTGAAGGCCCTCTGTTTATCAGATAAATAGCAGTATCTACAGCATCTGCCCAAAATTGTAAAGGCAATCCTGCATGCAATCTCATGCACCTTGCACACTCCATGATTGTTCGTTCATCCTTTCTGACACACCATTTTCTTGTGGTGTTCTTGGAAATATCTTCTCTCTGTGAATTCTATGCTCTGAATAGTACCTATCAAACTGTTTGCTGCAATATTCACCTCCATTGTCTGAGCTGAGACGCTTCAACTTCTTTCTTGTCTCAATCTCAACCAAAGCTTTCCATTTCTTGAAAGTATCAAATACATTATATTTATTCTAAATACAATAAATCCATGTTTTTCTAGTTGCATCATCAATAAAGTAACATAATAACGAGAGCGACCGAGAGATGATACCTGAGCAGGTCCCCATACATCTGTATGCACAAGCTCAAATTTTTCACTCTTCTTTTCTTTCCCAACTCTGAGAAATCTGACTCTCTTTTGTTTTCCATAAATGCAATTCTCACAGAAATCCAAATCAACATTCTTCAAACCTGGCAGCAAATTTCTTGAGTGAATAATTTTCATCCCCTTCTCACTCATGTGTCCGAGCCTATGATGCCATAATGCTACATCTACTCCTTTGGAAGTTAAAGCATTAACAGAGTTATAAATACCATTGCATAAATACAATGTACCAACCTTTTTGCCTTTTGCTATTACCAGGGCTCCTTTGGTGACCTTCCAAGTTTTATCTGTGAAAGTTGTCACACAACCTTCACCGCCTAACTGCCCTGTTGAAATCAGATTTTTCTTCAGATATGGAACATGCCTTACCTCCTTTAGTAGCCATTGGTTTCCATTCTGTTGTTTTACAAGAACTTTACCCATTCCAACAATTTTACAGGGTTTATCATCACCCAAACGAACTTGTCCAAAATATCCTTGAACATCGTCATGAAAATATTTCTTATCAAGTGTGGCATGGAATGAAGCCCCTGAATCTACAACCCAAGAATTAGTAACATTTTCGAAAGAAAGAATCAAAGCATATTGTAACACATCACCTGTCACATTTGCTTCATGATTGTTTTCTTGCTGTGTGTCTCCTTCTTTTCCCTTTCGAGATCTACATTCTTTATTTAGGTGTCCTTTCTTTCCGCAATTCCAGCACACTATTCTTGATCAGGACTTGGATCTGCCTTTCCTTGATTTACTACGATATCTCGAGCTCTTTCCTCTTTCCATTCTTCTTCCCCTAGACTCTACACTCAAAGCATTACCTGATGTCTCACCAGAGCTTTTCCGTTGCATTTCCTCACTAAGGATAGCACCAACAACATCATCAAACTTTAAAGTACTAGATCCAGAGACAGAGTTACTAATGGCCATTACTAAACCATTCCAACTCTCTCGCAACGAGCACAAGAATAACAGAGCTCTAACTTCATCATAAAAGTTTACCCCTACAGAACTTAACTGACTGGTAACTGTATTAAATTCATTTAAATGGTCTGCAACATATCCACCTTCCGACATTTGCATATTAAATAGTCGGTTCATAAGAAATACCTTGTTTGAGGCCAAGGGTTTTTCATATAGTTTCGCCAATGTCTGCATCAAACCCTCTGTTGTTGTTTCCTTCGAAATATTGAAGGCGACTAACGCCGCAAGACACAATCATATTATTCCGAGTGCCTTTCTATCGAGAATGTTCCATTCCGCGTCTATCATGGTCGTCGGCTTCTTTGTTTTTCCGCTCAATGGTAGGTACAGATCTTTCTTATACAGATAATCTTCCATCTACATCTTCCACAGCGGGAATTTTTGGCCGTTAAATTTCTCGACCCTAAACTTACCATCATCCGCCATTGCTCCCACTCGAACCAGGAACCCTTCTTTCCTGCGAGTTTATCAGCCACATATACCTTCGGCTTTGATACCAGTTGTTAGAAAATTATATATTATGGAGCAATGCAACACATAAAATATGCGGAAAATACAAGCGCACAAAAAAACACATAAAACCAGAGAGACACAGATATACTTGGTTCACCCAGTTTGGGCTACATCCACCTTGAACAGCTAGTCGTTCCTTTCTATTATCCAACAAAATGAAAAGACAAAACCTGTAGCAGATCCACTGTAATATCCTCTGTTCTTTCTCATAGTCTCCCTCTCTGTTTCTTGCTCCGAGAATACACATACAATACACAGCCACAATACAATGCCCTCATAAAAGCGAGGGGTTGCCTTCTAGGGAAAAAAACCCTAATCTAAACATAACTTCTACTGTCAGATCATTTGCCTAATGAACGACCCAGATTGACTATAAATTACTATACTTTTACAAGGCAATTTTACATCTATTTTTAGCTTCGGTGGCACTTCCCCCGAAAACCCCCACTAGGAGGGGGCTCCGAAAAGTGCTGCCGCCCCCCCCGTGGACCCCCCATGGTAGCAATTAATTACGGGTGGCGTTTCCGCCCCTTTTAAGGTACAGGGGTCCAATGCTGTGATACAAAGTAAACAAGATAATCAGGCTCCACACCCAACAATGTCATACATTTTTCTAATTTCTTTCTCAACCAGAGGTAATTGAACAGGGTTAATTCTGCGAATTTTTGTTTAAAAGGCTTCTGGTTTTCTTTGAGGAGTATCTTATGCTGAATTATTTCTGTATCATATGATTTCAGATCTTCATAACTCCATGCAAATACATCAGAAAAATCTGTAAAAATCTCAATGTATTTCAGTTTAATGTGAGCTAGCAGTGTCTTGGATAATTTAATCATTTTGGGCCTTCCTCACTGCCTATGTTGCATTCTTCCACTTAAGTTTCAATAGGTTCCAGTTTTGGCTTTTTGGCAGCATCATTTCAGTCAAACAATTCTTCTAATAGGACTAGTCCTTTTGGGAAGTTGTGATCTTTAAATTGCAGCATTTCTAAGTCTTCATTTTTTAAATCTATGCTATTTTCTGTTGTAAGCTTCGGTTCATGGCTTAACATATTTGTTTCAGCAATTTCAAGAGATTTTTCTTCTTCCTAAAGTGGATTTTCTTTAGTTGGATAGTCTTGTTCATAATATGAATCTGAGTTTGGTGTTTCAAATTCATTTTTGGACTATAGGAAGTCTTATATTTTTTTATCTCCATCAAAAACTTGCCATTATTTTTCATTATCCGGGATAGCTAGTCTAAATTTGACTTGGGTGGTGCATTGCTTGGTTTCATAAGGTGTTAGACAAGTTCTAGAAACAAAGGCTAATCTATTAGCCATAATATTTTGGTCCCTTGGGACAAAGGTAAGTTGGAATTCAACAAAGGTTTTCAACAAGTACATGGCATCATCTCTATAGGCTCTAAGTCTGGGATGTTTAGCAGTATATTTCCCATTTACTTGCCTAATTATCAACTCTAAATCCCCATGAAATTTTATTCTTTTGTCCCTTAATTTCTTCAATAAATGCAGGCCTAAAAGGAGAGCTTCATACTCTACTATATTATTTGTACAATGAAATTTTAATCTATAGGAATGACCCTTAGCATGATTGTTTTCAGCGTTATGCACCCATATGCCTGCTCCTGCACCAGTTTTAGAGCAATATCCATCAAAATTCATATTCCAGAGATGATTTTTGTTTGATTGGTCATTTATTTCATTCATTTCCTCTTTGTCTTGCTTGTCTAATATATCGCTGTGTTGTTCCTACATTTCTGCAATAGGATGAATTTTGTTTTGTTCCTCAATATTTTCAATGTTTTGAGATTTTATTCTTTGATTTTCATGATCTGCACTATATTTATGACTGTTTTGAACCTCAAGACCTGTGATCTGTTTGCTGTAATTTTCTGAATTAGCAAACTGAATTTTAGTTTTCTCCTTGTTTTCCTCTTCATCCATGTCTACCACTATGTTTGGATGTGGTGGGAACACTAGATTGGGTGATGTTTCATTGACTAATTCTTGCTCATTAAGAATCTCATCATTGTAAAGAATGAATGAGTCAAGGTTAGTATGTAAGGAATAAAGAGGAGAGTTTTATGGTATTTCTTGGTGACTCACCATGTATTTCATGTATGTTTCCCTATAAAGTCTTCTAGGTTGACTGAAGACAAGGATGGTGGCATAAGTCATATCCATATGCATGGTACCTTGCAACCTAGCACCCCATGATCTTGAAAGAAGCATGACATATTTGGGGGGTATACCAACCACTACAATGTGCATCACTAAGCTTTTGGCTAGAATTTGAACTAAGTTAACACATAGATCCTTTATTAGACCTAGGCATCTTACTCTACTTGAATCAAAGGAATATAAATCTTTATAAGGTCTAGTTACCTCAAGGCCTAGTTTCTCCATTATTACTTTAGGCATGAGATTATGTGATGCCCCTTAATCAAGCATGGCATTGTGCAAAATATTAGCATGGATGTTCAAACTGATGTAGAATGGAGGGGTAGTTCCTTCTTGAAAATTTCCTTCAATTTTTGGGCCAAATAGGAGCTTTGGTGTATCATCATTTAAGTTAACAGTATCATGAATTTCTTCTATGTTTAGAGCTTTAAAAACTTGAAATATATATACATTTTGAGTGAACTCAGTGAGTGGGACAAGGATTTTAATTTTGGAAATTTCACTCTCTTGGCTAAAGGGAATCTGATTTTTCAAAATGTTTGATTCATCCTTTTTAGTCACTGATTCATCAGCAAAATCAACTCGCTGATTTCTACTATTTACAACATTTAAAATGGTTTTTTCAAGAGCATTAGCTGAAATGCTAGTGCTACTAGGGTCACCACTATGTTTTTCATTGATTTGGGTTTTTTTTCCCTTGCTTGGATCAGAACTTTCAACCACTGTTTTATGATTTTCTGCTGTTTTTTTAGAAGTATTTTCAAGGTTGTTTTTGGAAGAATTTTCAGAGGTTTTCCTCTTGGGAGTCTCTTGATTCTTTTTACTTCTTAGGTCATATTGTTTAGGTGATCCTATGATGGAATTTTCCAAGTCTGGTTCAAAGTATTCAGTTTTTGGACTTCTATCATCATAGGGTTTATATAGACCTTGTTTTCTTTCATAAATGAAATCAGAATCCTCATTGCTTACTCCCAACATGTTTATGTGCTCATCCTCTATTTGTTTATTTGTTTCATCATCCTCATTGACATAATTTTCTTGAAAAGGAGGTCTGATCTATTGATCAACATCTCTTTGTCTGTTTTGAGGTTGATTTCTCCTAAACTTCTGATTTTGGTTTTGGGATTGATTCCTGATTTGAGGAGCTGTTTGATTTTCTTTAGATTGAGCTCTCTCATACATTCTCATTCTCTCCATCATCTTCTCCATCATTCTATCCAGTTTTGATTCAGATGTGGAAGGTGCAGTGTCTTCCCTATATGATACCCTCTTCTCAGTTCTCATTCTGGCTCTCTTCTCAATCAGATTTGTCTCCACACTAAGAGCTCCCTTCTGCATATCTTCTAAAGTTAAGGGGTCTCTATCTCTTAGCTGATAGGCCATTTCAGGATCAAATCCTTTAGGGAATTTGGCCAAAGCTGAGCGTTGTGGGGGTTTCAAATCTGGGGGCAGTGTGTTATAAACACTATTAAATCTAGTGCAATAATCTTGAACACTTTCCACAATATTTCTTTTGAGGTTGTTATAATCTGAAAGTATTTGGAGAGGGTTCTTCATAAATTTCCATTTGTTTATGAATGTTTGATGGAAAATTGGGAGATCATTGATACTATGAGGGGTTAAACTTTTGAACTATTTTCTTGCTTCTCCACCTAAACTTTGAGCAAATAATCTGAGTTTAATGGTCTCATCATCTATCTCATTTCTATCAAAATAGTCATTCATCTTGTCCATATGTATTTGAGAAGTAATGGAACCACTAGCATCA